>OX365960.1:6130000-6645000 GCA_947247005.1 Spisula solida | reverse complement strand
ATCGATCTGTCCCATTGCGTTAAGAACATTAAATTATATATTTTTTCTGCAAGTGCTTTTGAGTATAACGTCGTCATTGAACGACTGTTTTAAAAGTCACAAAAAACTCATCGACAGTTCCAGAAATTCGTGACATAGTCATGTATAGCTTAATCTGTAAACAATATATAATTAGGAAATAGATCGCTGTTTTGCGTGATATACCGGTGAATAGATAACGGTTTAGAGTTCATATGCGTAGGAATTAATCACGAAGGCCGTAGGCCTGAGTGATTAATAACTATGCGTATGAACGACAAACCGTTATCTATTCACCGGTATATCACGCAAAACAGCGATCTATTTGCATTCTAACACGTGTATTTTGTACAAATTTATACGGACTATTTTGTTTGCGAAGTTGGTGAGTAATTTACCATGTTGCTATAGACAACTTCCGCTGTTCAAAGAATCGTAACGTACGCCCCTGGATTTTTAAGCTTAACTATTATCTTTATTTGTCGCTGATGACTGATGGCACTGATAGTGCTTATTTAACGCCAACGTCCAATTACATATTTCACATTTACGCATATGAATTGATACATGCAATAACATATGTTGCTAGAATATAAATAGAATCGAATAAATAAACAGAAACGCTACGAAAAGAAAATTACGCAAAACGTCGCGCTCTACGACGACGTCACAATTCATGACATCATGAAATAAACAAGACGTAAATTTCATTGATAAAAATCGCGAATTATACGCGGGAGATAAATTAAACAGCCGAAATTCTACCGTGATATACCGAATATTAGATAACGCTATAGCTCTATACGTTTACATGGAGCAAAATACAGACAGTGTTAGAATATTCCGTATTTTATCGAGAATAGGAATAGAAATATTCGTTGAAAACCATGATCCGATTAGTAAAGAAAATATCAAATTAGGGTTTAAACAGATAAAATATATTGGGTCTTTATATTGCACGGATCAATAAAACATACAGAGGCACACGTACTTTTCTCACCCGATGACTATCACGAAAAAAGCTTATTGAATTATCAATACTGTTTTCAACTTCAACAAATACCATGTTATTAACTTCCTTATATTTTCACCCTCATACAAATAAGCTAGTGGAATTTTATATTTATTTGTTTAACGTTAGAACATCTCGAATACGGCTGAAACAGTCTTTGTATAAATAGTGTAAACATATTTGTTTACCTGTAAAGATCGTATTTATGCTCATACACATTTAATGATATTTTTGATGTGCAGCTACCATTGATTATGTAGATATTACTGTAAATTCGTGGAATTCATCGTTTTTATTCTCGTGTAAACAAAATAAAATACGCCGAGCGCACGCATTGCGCCTTTCAGAATGGATGCGTAAACTTTTACAGCGAGTATTTAGCGAGTGTGTTCATCACTTATCATATAGTTTTCGTTTATAACTTCGGCGTTAATATTCAGAGTCATAGCGAGTGCGTTAATTACTTTGAAATAGATCTACATGGATATTCCATCATATAGTCGTTGTGTTTACCAAACTACAATTATAGTCAAAACAACTTTGAGAGAAAAGTAAAATGGAAACCAGCTGTTTTGGTCGTGTTAGCCTCATTATCGTTTGCTGCTGTTGGTTCTGTGCAATGACTGATGGGAAGGTACTAATACCTGGTGATGTAACTATCGTAGGTATGTTCTCTATCCACGAACCAAGTGATAATGAATGCAGTACAAGAGTGGACATGAATTCAGTGATGACTGTTGAAGCTGTGAAATGGTACATACACAATCTGAATGAGCAAGGCGGTCTGGACTTTAAGATCGGTAAGATCCTAGTTCGTAAATGTTGATGACAATGTTGATATTGCTTGTTACACTATCATTGTTTTGTTTAATGATTATACCTGCTTAAAAGCATTTCAACATGGAATTGTTATTCTAAAAGCTTTTTCTTATATAACTGCAAACTGTTATTTTAGTATAATCCCTGAAAACCTAACTAAAAAACCTCAATAATTGTGCCATTGCAGAAAAATTCATGTCCTTAAATATCACTTGTACTCGAAGATCACAGGGTAACACCAGAATTTACAATAGACAAGTTGGTGTAACAGGAAAATATGGAACTCGTATAACAACTGACCTTAAATAATTTAAATTATGTATTATTTCTTAATGTGGTAATTGTAAGTATGAGTATCCACTATCCAACATAGGAATAGATAGTACACGGAACCAAGATTACCAAAGCCACTCAAATATCTGCGAGTATTTTGTTCAAGAAATGTCAACTGCGTAGATTACCCTCTAAATGTCAACTCGATTACATTCTGTTCTATTCTGTTCTATAAGGAGTATGTTCATCGATTTACGGTTTTAGATTTATATATGTTTTATTTAAGCTTGTACGTATACAGCTTTATAACATAACATCCGTATTAACTTTAAATTACACTAACAAACCATGTGTATTGTACTTCTTTTAAGTAGCACGGTATCATCTATGTATTTATTACAGGTACAGCTTGGTAATTCGTTCTGTTTTTCTGCCGCATCACTAAATAGTTCTCTCAATTGTACCTTTTGTAAGGCTATATCCAGGAGAGAGATGATTACGCTATCGATCTAAAGTGAACTTCCTGGCATGTTCACTGCTTCTGTTTGGTGTTGCATGGGTTGTCCTAAATGTACATACGGTTCGTTATTGTCTGCTGGTTCCTGCTCCGGATATGTTATATGTTTAATTGACAGACGCGGCAGGCTTTCGGAGGGAGATGTCGTAGTTTTTTTATAGCGGTATGGTTTCATTTTTTTCTAGATAGTTATGTTGCTGTCCTTGGGGCCTTTACTTGCTGAGTTGCTATCTGTGCTTTTCCTTTTATGTGTGTACTATTTGTTCCCTTACGTGCCCTGCTGTTTCTGTTGAGTGCTGCCTCTAGTTTCGTATATCAATACTTATTACTAGAAAATGAAGTTAGATTTGATTGTAAGCTACTCTCACCTGTCCGATTGTTTAATTATTTTTGTTGACAACCAGAAGCTGCAATGCTAAACAATTTACAGTGTTGTAGCAATCGCTTACACTTGTATGGGGCCAAATTTAAATTTGAAAGTAGGAATTTGTGGCAGTTAAGTTTCTTTTTTTTCACTTTTGTGTTAACAGGTTTTGAAGCGTACGATACCTGCAGATCCAAACTGAAGGCTGGACAAATCAGTGTACAAGTTATCAACCGTGCATTGGAAGGAGAAACAATAATAGGTAATGTGTTACAAAATTTATGTTGAACATTAAATGCACGTTTGTCATACGAAACATTTATTTTTATCAAGGTCCGCCCGTATATAAATTTTTTGAATTATTATATTCTAGTAATAAGAATATTCTCCTTAAATTGACTTTGTATATTAAGGAATGTTTATGCTTAAGAAAAACGATATTGAATGTATAATCAAAAGTATGTTAATCTTAATCTACAACTACATTTTGTATTGAATAATTTGTCATATTTATTTGAATTATCTTGGTACATATATCTTGATCATATGATTATTTGTACAAGTCTTGATAAAACATGTTATGTTATGTACTGTTCTGTTCTATAAAATGACAACAATGGTCCCTGGAATGTTCATGTATTGTTGATATGAAATCTCAATACCATGGCAACATTCATCCTCCTGTCTTAGGTTAAACATTTATACCGGTGCCAGCGGTAAATATTCGCAGACAGGTCACCAATCTAATAGTGACAAGCTAAAACCGTATATGAGCAAAATATTTACACATAAATTTAAACGAGTTCAAATGTAAAAAGGCACGGTAATATAAAGTTGGACAGGGAAGGCAGCACTCAACTTAACCATCCGAGCACAGAAAACATAAAACACATCTCATGCCACAATTACAAGGCACATCACATAACGGAACGAGAAAATGAACTGCACAAGTCCCAACTGTCAAAAAGCTGAATGACCTAGCTGAATAACCTAGTTTCAACAGTAAAACCAACCGATAGCGCCAGGCGCAAATGCACTTAGTCGTTCTGTGTACGTCGCTGCTCTTCTTGACATTGTTAGTGTTGCGGATGTTCTAGTTGTATGATTTTTTTGTACTTTTCAGGAATTTTAGGACCAGAGTATAGCTCAGAGGCAGAAACCGTGTCGTCCATTTTAAGTAATGTTGAAGTTGACTACCAGATGGCGTCGGTGGGATTCTCCTCCACAGCAACAAGACTTAGTGACGTCAAATACCCAAATTACGTCAGAGTCATTCCAAATGACGATATTCAAATTGAGGTATTTTGTATCTCGTTAATCTTGATTAAAATCCAGGAAAAACTGTTTGAATTGATAATGTTTGGAGATCTAAGCTAAACATTCTATTCCTCCGTCAAACACTCGTTGATAATGGCAGTTTATAAGAGAATCTAGTTATTAGTGCAAGTACATTGTCCGATGATTAATTGGAGTAACTTTCATATAAACTTTGTTTTATTGTAGATGATGCTGAAATCGATGATAAAACTAGAATGGAATCGAATTGCGATATTATATGAAGACGATGTTTATAATATTGCAACCACAGAAAGTCTAATATCGAAGGCACTGGACGCGAATATCTGTATCTCTTCCAAGCATCGCTTGTCGGTCGCTTATGGTGTAAATGTAGAAGAAGTCAAGCACGTGTTGTTGGACATCTTGCTAGGAAAGGGGTCACGTCCCGCTATCAATGGTGTTGTCTTCATTGTTGCTTCGGCGACAGTTAGAACCCTGTTCCATCTTATCGAATCTTTGTCTCTGGATATCTCAACGTTGCCTATTATCATGCTGTCCGAGGGTTTTGGGTTGGATGAGTCCGTGTTCTATATAAGTGGCTCGGTTGTGGATGCAGCTAAAGGTTTGTATGCGGTGTCTCCACCTTACATTGAAGTCACCGAGTTCACTGATCATTGGACATCTATATTCAGCAGTTCAGAGAAGTTCAACCAACAGGTTGAGACAAATCCTTGGCTACAGGATGTATACGATACAATTTCCGATTGTGAACAAGGCAACTGCGCGTTTAATCCTAGAACAGAGTCACAGCTTCTTGGTGACTTTGGGGATAAGTCGTTGTTTATTCAGTATGTCATACTCGGAGCTCATGCATTAACAAAAGCTGCTGATAATGTTCGACAGACTCTGTGTCAAGTGGGTAATTGTTCTGCATTTTACGACCAGTATCTCCCGAAATATGTTCTTGCTGCATTTAAAGGCATGGATCTGATGATGGCCGCGGATTTCAATTGGAAGTAAGTTTTTGTTTCTCAATATGATGTAGAGAAATATTGTTTAGTTTACAAAAATCAATTTCCTTAATGCTTTACTCTTCACATTCCTGTAAAGAACATGCCCCAATTTTGAGTAAGCATGCTCAATTAGGAGTCTTGCTACAAAATCAATACTAGTATATTCGTAAAAATGTGGGATGTGGTAAAACGCCAACTTCATGGGGTCGTTAATTTGTGGAATTTGATTTTAAGGTAGAGAATATCTCCAAAATTATAGCAACTTTATTTCAATTTAAAAACAAATGATATTACAATACTTCTATTTAACATTGTCTTAAATAATAAGTTTGTTTTCTGTGCAAAATGATTTTGCATCTTAAAGAAAATCAACAGGTGTCTTTTTTTGTTGATCGTTATCATTCACGTGTATTTTTATATTTCAGTGTGGCATCTTTAAATGACGTTGTTGCTGTTATAGACATGTCGGGTGAGATTTCACTACCGGACGAGACAGCAAATTACGAACTGCATAACTTCCAAGCTACCAATGAAGATGGGACGGATTTTAAATTAGTTAAGGTACCACTTATCATTCCACATCGTTTTGGACTTGACATTTCTCTAAACAAAAACAAAATAATATTAATAATAGTTACAACATATTCAATGAGATTATTCTTCAAAAACTAAGATGATATTTTGTCTTTGAATCGGTATCAAATCGATAACATGAACTACATGTATTAATGGCATTAGGAAGTTCCGTTGTTATATTTTATATTCCAGTAGTTCAAGTTTTCTTTCACTTAAGGTTGGTGATCTTCTTCAAGGAGAAATAGATATCGACTTCGAAAGTATCCGAGATTACAACAGTCTAGGTCAGTCAACCACGTGGCCGAATGTTCGCAAAGCACAATGTTTGTCTACAAAAACATGCAGTGAATGTATTCCACTGGAAACACTAAAAGAAGCGGTTTTCTTTGAGGATGGGGACATCTTTGTTATCGGTGTTGTGCCAGTTTTCCAAAAGCTCGGGATCACAGGCTGTGGTGAAATACGATCAAATGATGGCTACCAAATGCTTGAAGCTATCAGATTTGCCATACATACAGTCAATTCAGATATTGGGGAATATGCGACATATTTCCCAGGGAAGACAATAGGACTTGTAGTCTTGAATTCTTGCAATAATCCTTCTGTAGTGCAACGGAAAATATTTGATTTACACCACAATGGTGTCACATTGCTAAATGGTACAAAGGTGGACTTGAAAAATAAAATAATAGGATACATTGCCGAATACTCCAGCACCATAAGTATGGCTGTAGCCGAGGTTTTGTCGACATTAGGATTTGTACAAATTGGCACTTCTACAAGCCCTGCTCTGAGTGATCGAGAGTTATTTCCATATTTTATGAGAGTTGTTTCCCCTGATGATGCACAAGCTAGGTTAATGGTTGAAATGATGGTCAAGCTAAATGTGACATACGCGCAAATTGTGTACAACACCGGCGCTTACGGCGATGCTGGCCAAGAGAAGGTTATAGAAAATGCAAAAGCAAGAGACATATGCATAATACAGACCATACCATTGGAAGAAGATGAAAATATGTACTCAGTATATGAACGTTTAAGACTATTTGCACACGCCCGTGTAGTACTGTTCTTCCTTTATCCAAATGTATTAGTAAGTTTGACAAAGGCTTTAACTGGAAAAATGAAGAAGGGAGAATTTGTCTTTATTGGTTCCGAAACATGGGCTCAGACGCCGGAAATTTTGCAAGCTGATACTGAAGGAATGCTTCTTGGATCTTTTTCAATATCTCTTGAGATGTACCAAGACAAATCTCTGAAGACACATGTTCAGACACTAACCCCGCAGCCTTTTCCCGAAAATCCTTGGGTGACGATGTACTTACAACAGACAATGAACTGCTACTTCAATCTTAGCTTCGACAAGAGTCAGCCAAAGCAATGCTCACTTGAAGACGAGTTTGGTGCGGACTTTATATTGGATACGTATGATACAACTGTGTATGTTCAGTCGTTGTCTCTGCTTACTGGAGCGAATGCGTTCTTGCAACGCAAATGTGGACCAGACGAACAAAGTCTTTGTAAAGACTTCATCGATAACCCAGGAGGTATTTATTTGTTTCTGTACTTTAGAATAAATTCTCAAACATGACATGTCGTCCTGTATGGTAATACGATAAAACCTGACCGAAAGACCACCCCAATTACAAGTATCTTTGTGTACGTTGTGTTTGTTTATTATTCACTATTTATTGTTTAAAACAGAATAATAATTTTAACATAAAGAATTTTGCTACTGTGTCGTTTGTTTAAAAAGGAATTTTATAAAAACATTTGCTTGTTACTGTGCAGTTTTGTTAACTGTTTACTTCTATTGTTATTCTCCTTACTATGATTTAGTTGTTGTTGTTGTTGTTCGTGCTGCTTTTGCAACTAAGAAGTCCAGCGTAAGACTGTTTCGATTATTTCAAAATGACATGTGCATTGTTTATGTTGGGTAAGATTTTAAACGTGTTTAACTGGTTTGTAATTAAATCCATGAAAACGTGTGAAACTGTGTCTGAAAATAGTAAAACCTGAAGAAAATAAAAACAATAGAAATACCTATGGTGTATATGAAGACATTTTTATGTGTAGCCCCAAATAATACTAGGGGGTCATGTGTATGTTCACATATTTCATAAATATCCTGTTCTTAAAATTGTTGGCGAAATTGTGTTTCAGCCCCGGCTTCATGGCCTAGAGGCAGAATTGAAAGTTCAAGCAAAGTATTATTGTTCTATTAAAAAAATCACAAATTGTCAAATATACATTATAATTATATGGGCTGTTTTACATTATATATGGGCTGTTTTTTACATTATATATGGGCTATTTTTTACATTATATATGGGCTGTTTTACATTATATATGGGCTGTTTAACATTAGGCTGTTTTACATTATATATGGGCTGTTTTACATTATATATAGGCTATTTTTTACATTATATATGGGCTGTTTTACATTATATATGGGCTGTTTAACATTAGGCTGTTTTACATTATATATGGGCTGTTTTACATTATATATGGGCTGTTTAACATTAGGCTGTTTTACATTATACATGGGCTGTTTTACATTATATATGGGCTGTTTTACATTATATATGGGCTGTTTTACATTAAATATGTGCTGTTTTACATTATATATGTGCTGTTTTACATTATATATGGGCTGTTTTAAATTATATATGGGCTGTTTTACATTATATATGGGTTGTTTTACATTATATATGGGCTGTTGTACATTATATATGTGCTGTTTTACATTATATATGGGCTGTTTTACATTATATATGGGCTGTTTTACATTATATATGAGTTGTTTTACATTATATATGGGCTGTTGTACATTATATATGTGCTGTTTTACATTATATATGGGCTGTTATACATTATATATGGGCTGTTTTACATTATATATGTGCTGTTTTACATTATATATTGCCTGTTTAACATTGTATATGTGCTGTTTTACATTATATATGGGCTGTTGTACATTATATATGGGCAATTAAATACCTCATTAGTTTTGTCTTACTGTTTTGTTTGTAGTTATTACTTTGTTATTTATATTTATATACTTGACGTTGATGTAATGTACCCATTTGTATATGTATGTACACGTATATATGTTGAAGCCCATATGGAAAACTGCATAATTGTAAATATGTTAGCCTCGTTAAATAAAGACTGTACTTACTTTCTGACTTACTTACTTACTTACTTACCAAAGTGAATTTATATTAAGCTCAATTTCAGTTTATAAAAACAATTACTCTAGAGAAATATGAAAACAAGTAGTATAGTTTCTGTTTTCAGGACTTGTGGAAGAAATATTGAAAATAAAAATGGATTTAGATGGTTCTGGTGACAAAATTAAAGTGTTTAATAGCAACAGTGATGGCAATATTGGATACAGGATTTACAACATACAAAAAGATGAAAGCAATCCACAAATACTTGATTACTTTCGGGTAAGTGCTGTATATATAACTTCATATTATATAACTTAAAAGTTGAAACTAGTATTAATTGTAGATAGTGTTCTGGTGTGAGGGAGGTGAACGGGGTGATACTAAATTCACTGAAATTAGGAAAGAAATGGCCGCAGTTTCCTCAATATATATTACTTATGAATACCACACTAACCGAAACTTCGTACACCCCCTTATATCTTTTCGGTATACTGAACGGATTCTCTTACGATTTCGCACCGTAATTGATACATGTGACTGAAAAGTTTTCATCAATTGGCAAAACAGTTCTTTAGATACCGCCACACAAGTTTGACCCCCCCCCCCCCAAAAGTCACAAAAAATCGAAATACTTACGATTACTCATCATTACAAGGGCATTGTCAATACTGGCGATATCGTACAGCTTAAGGATGTTGGAGCGCTAAGAATCCCACCTTTAGAATTTGCTCAAATATTGCCAGGAAGTAAAGAAATCTATACTGACACAAAATTAATGAAAAAACACTAGGTCACGGAACTCGTTTTTCGGGAAAACTGGTGAAGTTTAACAAAAAATCATAACGTATTGTGATATTCTTGCAACACTCAGTGTGTTATACGAAATATTGAATTACCGAACAGTCAAACTGGTGTTCGCTTTTCAGAATTTCAAAATTGTTCAAATTTCATATTTCTTAAGACGTTTTAGTTCACCTCATTTCTCATATTATAAAGAGCAAAAGTTAAAGGAAACTGTTAAGTGACATTTCAACTTCATGAATTCACGATTTTAACTTCACGGTTTCACGATTCCAACTTCGTGAATTTATTAATTCAACTTCATACCTTCATGAATTCATAAGTTTAACTTCATGAAATGTTCATGAATTCTTAAAGGACTTCATGAAGTTGAATGCACGACTTTACAATTTCAGCTTCACGAATTCGCGAGATTATATGCAAAAACCACTTTTAGAGTTGCTATCGTTAATTCGTGAAGTTAGCATCGTGAATTCATGAAATTTAATGGCCACGAGCTTTCTGACTAAAATATGTACATTTGCACACTGTATTCTGGAACACCTGTCGCCCTTTCACTATCTAGATGTGGCATTCGGATTATTTTACGTTTTTTTTAATTGTGCATATCGACTGACTGTCTAATTTCGAAACATAATGACTAAATTAGACTAATTATTGAATAAAGTTGTTGGATATTAGTTCAACTGCATTTGGAAAACTGTTGTCGTTTAACAATAAATGGAACTAAAATATTCAATATTAAATAAAGGGGACGTTGTAAGTGTCGTCAAGTATATCACGCAAATGTCATTGAAAACTTCAAACAACGCTGTATTTTGCTGGTTTTGAAGAATATGGGGTAGATACCCAAAATCGTTACTTAATTTATCCTACGTATGCATCGGTTTGCATTATTGTTTCGTTATTTCCACATCAATTTGAATATCCTTGGTTTTTCAATATACATCCGTACTACTTAAAGCAAGACATTGAGGAACGATATGTGTTCAACAAGTGTACATGTATTTTGAGACGCCCTGTATGTTAAAAACAGTGACAGTTTAAACAGCTGAATGTTGTTATTTTAATATTTGCACAACGTTTTCTTAGTCGGTTTTGCTCAGTTAACGTAAGGCAGACATGTACATTGATATATTGATCATTTTCAAAATTTGAGTAGTATATATAACATAATAAAGTTATACATGTTTATCCACAGATTGGTCGCTATCCTTTAGAAGGAACATTCACCTTTGAACTTGACCAGATTGTGTATCCTACAAATGGAAAACTTGATTCTCAATGTCCGAACGAACATGCATGCAAAGACTGTATTCAGAAGAAACAGAACGAATCGGCTGAAACTACAGAAGAAAAGTGAGTTAGTTGTGGAAAGTGTTAGTATACGATGTTGGAAAGCTTATGTACAATCGTGAAAGCTCGACCATTTCCGTTTGTTTCTGGGAAAAATATTGTCTATTGCAATGCATAAAGGCCGAGGTTATCAGAATGAGCTTATGTAAGCTACCAAGGCATAAGCTATAAAATGGCCATATCCTAATTTGTGCTGCTAGCAGACAGATAACACTGTTAATATTACGTATTAGATGGCCATTAATTTCATGAAAACTGTTGAAACCCGTGCATATGAAAATACATAGACAATAAGAAATTTCAAAATCTCAGAAATATAATTCATATACAAAGTGTTTATGCATAACTTTATTAATTTTGGTAACATTATATAATTGTTACTATGTTTTATCACAGGCAGTTTGATGCTGGTGTATTGATACTAGGACTATCCCTCGCCGTGGCTGTTATCATTGTGATAATCCTGGCTGTTATGTACTATAGATTATACAGGAAGACAAGCGTATCAGGTTTGTTGTATATGTGTTTTATTCAGTTTTGAGTTATTTTCCATGAGTCATTCAATTTTCAAGTTGCACGAAGATAAATATACCCTAATAATAATACAGTAGATGCATGCCACGTTTTAAATACAATCTTCTAGAAACTTCGACTGAAGGTTTGTCTTCAAAATGCTATTTAGAGTTTGAATGTTGGTCAATAACTAGGCTACTAGGTTAAGTTACAGATAATTGTATATTGTTGGAACACTCCAAGAGTCAAATTATTTTAAGATTTAATAAACTTCATTTTTTAGCGATGCTTAAACCTTTTTGGCACCTGAACTTTGTAGCTGTTAGGTTTATTTTTTCTTGCGTGTGCTTGTGATTTTTGCGTCTTTTTTGTGTCACTGTGTGTCCCTTTTTGTTCATTTCGTGCTCTTCTGCTTCTGTTGAGTGTTGCCTTCCCTGCCCGAAATGGTTCTTTCTTGTGGTCGTGAACATTTTGGTATGGAATTCGACCATATTTCATATGAATGTGTCTTGGTTGGCGTTGTTACAATCTTATATAAATTATCCATGTCTGGACACAAGACAATCACAACAGCTTATATTTCAAATGTGACACACATTGTATTTGAAGTCTGTATAAATATTGATGAGAATACGCATTAGTGTTCTAATATCACTCCTTTTATTACGTATAGACCCTAACAGATGTGTAGATGACCAATAGACCACCAGTCAATCATTCAATTCAATTGGGATAGCAATGCCCTTTCATCGACCAATTTGACTATATATATTATATTTCAGGAAACGATGTATATTTGACACCAACAGAGATTGACTCCAACAAACAAAATACATATCAACGAGAAGACACATATATTGAACCTAATATATCTTCTTTTGAACATGAAACCAAATACATATAAATCATATCATCAATGACTTCAGAGATGCCAAACGAAAGTTTTCTTCCAACATTGGATTTGTTGTTTTGGCGAAACTACGTTTTAGTTACCACAATTTGTAACATGTTAGTTTGAATGCTTAGGTAGATCACATATTGAATAATATGGTACCAGTATAATATGGCAACGGTATATATATCGGAAATACTGATGTCAAGTTTTGAGCAATTCCAATCATTTTTCTGTGCTCCGGTCATCTGAACATAAATGTCTTGTCTTACAAAAGAATCCTCGTACTAATGCACCAGTCAATAGAAACCACGTTCGCAACGCCGGGGAATGGCGGATATTTTTACTTTTGCAAACCCCTGGTAAAATCCCTGTCCTTCGGGGCCATACAGATGGTAAAACCCCCGCAAATTGACCCGCCCTATACTGCATATAGTCACGGCAATATTTCCCCGCTATGTTTTGCGCGAAACAAAAGTCCCGCACTCACATGACAGTGCGGGGACTTCGGAAAGGAAAAAACAAGAGACAGTTCCCCGCTATCCCCAGCTCTTCTCCGGGGTTGGGAGCCGTGGTTTCAATTGACTGACGCATAACTATTACAAAGATTATTTTGCTTATTTTCGCTTGAACACATATAATAATATTACTGTTGACGTGAGAATATCATTCACACTTAATTTATTAAAAAATATGTATATGAATATGAAACAAAGCTATATTGTAATCATTTAAAAACTATAAATGCATTATGTTAAAATTTGAAGAAAATCTAAAATTTTGTATGTACATATATTAATAGATGATAATCAGAATATTATGAAAATTTATCACATAACCTGCGGTCCAGGAGTGACGTAAAGCCGTGCCGTAAATATCGTTCGGCACTCCTAGACTATGCAATAAATATGTAAATTAGCTTGACGTGACGTTAGCCAACCCATGCATTGATCCGTCAAAGACGTCAGGATAATATCAACGTCACTATGACGTTGCGCTCAATGTATCGCTGAATTTTGGCTAAAACATATGCAGCGTACATCATCCTTTTGAAGAATAATAAGCGTTTTCTAAGGTTATGTGATAAAAAGAATCTTATATTCGTGCTCATTACATACGAGTTTTATTAAACTCGTCGACAAAAACGATATGCCACTCGACAAAGTCTCGTGTCATATAATTTTGTCCACTCGTTTAATAAAACTCGTATGTAATGAGCACTCATGCAAGATCCTCTATATTATGTATACAATGTATATAGTTAAATATATATGACCACTCACATATATAATTATGATATTGAATATTTGTGTACTCATGGATTGTATATGTTTATTGCATTTGAAAATAAACTCTAAACAAAAAAACTCGATAACTTCTATATATTAAATTGAATGAAAGCATATACAGCAATTGTAATGTGTTCTATACTTAGGCCATTCCAAATCGTTCCTTTTTGAATTTTGAAATAAACGTCTTCTGCTATCTCACTAACGTTATTTTCACACTTGAAGACTTGCATATTTTTTTTTCGATTACATTAAAATATCAGCTATATAGGCATACATCAATATCATGAGTTTAACTTCCGCCTACAGATGTATTTAGTCTTTTTAATTTTATATTTATGTTGAGGATCCCGTTGCATTAAATAAGTTGTTGAGACATCGGATAGAGTAAAACTTGTTTTTTCAACCATGACGATATAACCTGAGTGTATTTATATTTTCACTTCATATATGAAATATGATGTTTAGATGTGTATCACCACCGACTATAGTATTTATTATTGTGATGTTTTAATACTTTTATCCGTGGAATATCTCTATTTTCATGTAAACAAATAAAATAAAGCGTTAACTTAGGTTCACATTTCACATAATAATGTGTTTAACACCTTTGGAGATATATTAATTCGCCAACGTGTATGTCAAATGCAGTAAATTCGTTTCGTTATATGTAAACATTTAACGGTGCGCTCAACACTTTCTTAAAGTGAGATCCATTTGGTCTTTTAGTGTCTTTGACAAATGTAAAAATAAATAAAATATACTATTTAGAGTGAAGTAAAATGGATACCGAATGCTTTGGTCGTGTTAGCCTTATTATCGTTTGGTGCTGTTGGTTCTGTGCAATGACTGATGGGAAGGTACTTATACCTGGTGATGTGACTATCGTAGGTATGTTCTCTATCCACGAACCAAGTGATAATGAATGCAGTACAAGAGTGGACATGACTTCAGTGAAGACTGTTGAAGCTGTGAAATGGTACATACAAAATCTGAATGAACAAGGCGGACTCGATTTTAAGATTGGTAAGCCCTTAAGTTTTTTATAAAATCCATATATTGTATTAAATGTTTTCTATGACTGTGTTAAATTCAGTTCTATTGGTTTTGTTATTTAGATAATTGTTTGTGTTTTTCGTTTCGTTATGTGTTGGGCATTGTGTCGTCTAATTGGTGAAAACTAGGCATTGAAGTCGTTTTACAGTGGGAACTTGGTAATTCAGCTAGGGCATTCAGCTTTTTAATTGCTGAAACTTATACATTCTACTTTTCGCCAGCTTGGACTTGGGCGGATCTTTACTTGTTTAGTTGGGGATTGTGCCTTGTATGTGTGCTCGGTTGTTTAAATTGGACATTGTCCCTAATGTGTTTTAATGTTTTCTGTGCTCGCCTGGTTAAGTGCTGCCTTCCCAGTCTGACTTAATATGATCTTTTTGGTGTGTGATATTAGAATAATAAATCTTTTGCTAACATGACCAGTTCGTTTGGTATCTACCGAGCGGAGAAGAGTGACATCGCCTCTCAAGTTAGGGCGTTTTAACCTTGACGGCGTTTTATCTTTCACTAATAAATACGTGTCAAATGACATCAATGTTTTGTGTGTGAAGTAATCACACAACTTGTGACGCGACGTCAGTACGTTCATAGCGGGTGGAATATGTCAACAATCATAAACAACCTGTCTTCAATAGACGTCGCCATTCAATATTGTACGATATGTTTTGTTCGAATATCTAAATAACAGAAGAGATAGTAGACCTTCTAAGGAAGAGGTCCAATCGTTATAATCGGAAGACCGCTACTGACTGTGAAAGCTCACCCGTTTGCCCAAACGAACTGTTAATTGTTTGATGGTTATTTGATGCATATTCACTGGACAGTTGAAGAAAAAAGATTATATTACGTCCGACAGGGAAGGCAGCACTCAACTTAACCCGCCGAGCATATAAAACATTAAAACACACAAAGCACTGAAAACACGACATCCCGTCCCGAAAGTCTACCGCCTCAGCCAGTCAAACCAAAACGGAACGAGAGCCATGTGACGAGAAAACAAAAACCGGACACCACACACCACAAGGACAATCCACAACATATATATGGCGCACATGTAATTTTGAAAGATACGAAGCAGCCTTGTGCTGGACAACGAAATTGCAGAATGGCACATACAAAATGAACAAAGTTCAACAAAAAGGCACAATGGCGAAATATGTTTGTATTTTTACTATAAAGTGAGACAATACATACATAGAGGAAGGTTGGCCAAAGGGCTTCCGCCTTGGTACGGACAGCGACGGATGTCACTGGGGGCTTAAACGTTTTACAGTGCACCAAACCTCACACTTACCCAATATACAACATTATAGCACATTACAGTGTAAATAAAAGTTTCCCGCCATGTAATGCCCTCTAACAAAAAGGCCACAGTGACAGATAATAAAAGAATGTAAAACATGAAACATTATATAAATAACGTCCATCGAGTAGCACAGAAAGTACTCAATAACCTATTAAAAGTCAGAGCAACAAGAGAGCAAAACATTTATGGATACGACAAGACAATGTAACAGACAGGCATCAATGCCAGCCGTCCAAAAAGGCTTGAGGTTAGGCATATCATAGAGTCTGTATATTGTCCGATAATCGCACAATGAAATAGGAAGCATAATGGCGAGCTGTAAATGGACCCACTACTAAGCATGCAGTCCTTTGCAAAATTAAAGGGTCATATCCTCTACTCAGAAAACGTTTTATAATCTTGATAAACACATCATGAAAGTGACTATGACCCAAAACCTTTCGAAATTTGTAAAGCACATCACCTTAGAATATAACCTACCTTATGAGCCAATGAAAACGCCGCATTTTCGCGGTTAAAGGAAAATTTAATCATTAAAATTTTCTCTTTACAGACTTGACGTCATGCGTTGGCGCTAATTTCTATCGGCCAATCAGAATGCAGAATGTTATATTCTAAGTTAGCTCGCTCCGACCTTTTTAATCATTAAAATTTACTTAATATGTTCTAACTATAACATAAAATTCAGGCTGAGACAGACCTTGTCGCAGAAGTGTCTTTAAATTTATACCATATTTAGCAATGAGATCTGAATTACGCCTATAAAATTTTGCAAATGTTTTGCGAAGTTTATGGAAGAGATGGCCTTGTTGCAGTAACATATTAATAATACAAATATTTCAAATATTAATGTCGAGAACAAGCTCTAGCAAAACGGATTAAATGAGAAGCGTAAACATAATATGAAGTTGCTTATATCAATATAATCTCAAAACAATGCTCACATCAAACACGATGTCCCTCATTGGAAACACTAAAACAGTGAAAACAAGTAATTAAGAATTGCAAGCAATACAGAAGTCCCCTACCGGTTTGAAGCCATTTTCAATGTTTCTGTTGCCATATCAACCACCATTTTTGTCAGAATCAAAATATATGTAGACGTGCATAATCCCCTTATTGCCCCTTATCCACATATCTAGCTTGGACACTGTTTGAGTTATGGCAGGATCCAGATTTGGGCATATTTTTACTCTTTCTGTCGCCATAGCAACTACAATTTTTGTCAGAATCAAAATATATGTAGACGTGCATTATCCCCTTATTGCCCCTTATCCACATATCTAGCTTGGACACTGTTTGAGTTATGGCAGGATCCAGATTTGGGCATATTTTTACTCTTTCTGTCGCCATAGCAACCACAATATTTGTCAGAATCAAAATATTTTAAAACAGTGCACCAAACCTCACACTTACCCTTATTGCCCCCTAGCCACATACCAAGTTTCATAAACCTAGCTTGGAAACTGTTTGAGTTATGTCAGGATCCAGATTTTTTTACGGACTGACTGAAGGACGGACGGAGGGCAAACCTATAATCCCCTCCGGTCAAAAACCGGTAGGGGACTAATAAAATTGCAAAACGGGTAACATTGACGAAAGTACTGTTGTTATTATTTTGTAGAGTAAACTTGGCGGGAAGACTACTTGAAATTACTGTACTAAATATTAAATGGAGTAAATTTCAAGTAGTCTTCCAGCCAAATTTGCAAATTTAAGGACAGAAATGGAAACTATTAAAACGAAGGTCGCAAAGAAGATAACAATCTACAATACATAACTATTGCTATCTAAAGGACAACTTATTTACGTTCTATTTAAAATAGAGTTATGTGTATTGAATAACCGATTTTTTAAATAGGTGACACATAAGCGAGGGTTCGTTATTAATGTCTCCATTTTGTGTTGACTTTGTATGAAGCTCAAGCTCTTGAGTTAGATTAATATCTACGTCTATCATATTAAATATATTAAATGCTGTTCTTTTAAAACGGCGTCACACCGGTCTTGTATTGTGTCAGATTTATCGGCGCACTATTTTTATCTGAATAAGGCTATTGGCATAATAATGTATATTTAAGTAACTCCACATCAAAGCATCTTTCTCATATGTAAAATACAAAAATATAAAATATAGATAAATAGCGCCGTATCACATGCTAAAAAGGCCCGTGCATATACATGAACAGTCTAAAAGGTTTTCATCAGCCTGTCGGGGGCGTGGTGGGTTATAATGACTGCTTGTGGCATGCACATTGGATTCAGGTGACCACTTGTAAACACAGGTTTTACCGTTTTGCAACACGGAAATTTATCAAAACTCTTGTGGGTTTTTCCCGACATTAAACCTTTTTAAACGCCCATTTTCGAGTAAATAATGAATTATTCGACTTCTCATCCATCATTTCATCTGGTACAAAGTTTTGATGATATGTTTTATGATTATTATGTAACTATTTGAACTACTGATTTTATGGGACGTAATTCCGTGAAAGAACACGGTGTTGAATCGCGTTTTTTGTATTTCTTTGTAGTTTGAAGTAGACTTTGAATACATTATGATTATCTGACAATAGTACTAGACACGGTGCCCGGTAGATATACGTATTTATAATATAATTATGTTTGTTGATGGTATAACATGAAACCACGTTTTATTGAGTATTATCAATTTGTTGTGAAAGATGGTGTCGAGTTCCTATATAGAGGATCTTGCATGAGTGATCATTACATACGAGTTTTATTAAACGAGTGGACAAAATGATATGACACGAGGCTTTGCCGAGTGTCATATTGTTTTTGTCGACGAGTTTAATAAAACTCGTATGTAATAAGCACGAATGCAAGATTCTATTTATCACATAACCTTAGGAAACGCTCACTATTGGCCAAAAGGATGATGTACGCCACATATGTTTCAGCCCAATTCAGCGGTACAATTAGCGCAACGTCATGGCGACGTTGATATTATCCTGACGTCATTGACGGATCAATGCATGGATTGGCTAACGTCACGCCAAGCTAATTTAAATATTTATTGCACGGTCTGGGAGTGCCGAACGATATTTACGGCACGGCTTTACGGCACTCCTGGACCGCAGGTTATGTGATAAAGTCAAATAATGTATGCGTTTCTTTGTGTTATACAAATTCAACATTTCTTCATCGGTACAATTCAAAAAAGTAATCGATTTTTGTTTGTTTGTGAATCGAAATAACACAACAAAGCAGGTGATATTCACAAAGCATCTTAAGAAAAAACTTAAGAATCTTCTTAAAGTCTTAACATTAATAATCAAGATTATCATTTTTTTACATTGTTTAGAAGCATTATATAAAGAGCTACAATAATCACAAAGAAATCATTGTTTTTTTACGTTCCTTGGAAAATCTGTGCAGCTCAATTTTTTAACTTTGCTGGTGTATTGAAAAAATAAAATAAAATTGTCAAGATTTCCTGTAATTTTGGTATAGTTTCCTGTATATGATATAAACAACTACACAGACATTTAGAATAACTTGTGAAACATCGGCATTGCGTAGTTATTTAAAACAAGAAATATCTTTAAAAAAGATATACAGCGTTGAGTTAAATGACATACTGCAAATGTTATATGTATATTTTTTTCAATACATTTGCGAAAGATGTCAACTAGTTTTAGACATGAAAAAGTGAATCTGCCACTCACAAATATATCGAAGCAGACACCTTTCTTAGAGACATCCATCCACCATGACAGAGAAATCTCCAGCACAACTATGATATGTTTCCCCCACAATATGTTGGAAACAGAAGTATGAGAAAGAAAACAGAAGCAAATTGAAACTATTGTATATTGTATTCTGACCGTAACAAAACACGTAAGGTGTTATAATTTAAAAACGAGTTGGGTCATTGAAAATGGAGATATCTGGCAATCATGTAAAGTAATACAAAATGGTGTAAATTTAGTATTTGCTGTTACAATGAGACATGAAACCATATGCATATCCACATGCCAGGCTCTACAAATCTTGTCAAAACAGAAAACATATTTTATACTTCGGCTGCAATATATATAATCTTGCGTCTTATGAAATTTTCGGCATTTTTTTGCAAAATTACACTTTTTTGTTTTTACAGTTTATTGTTTTACTTTTTTTAATTTTCACACCCGTATTTTTGACGATGATATATTAAAACAAGTCACTTCTGGTGCCGGTCGGTTAAATATCCCGCAAATTTAAAGTTATTTTGAATAAAACGGCTGTTATTGTATGCCGATGACCAATATTTTGTGTTACAACTTACACGCGGATTTTGTTTATCCACCGGATCTTGTCTTCCATTCTATGATTAAATACTTTTCTATACGAACATAAATAGCTAAAGCATTGTAGACAATTTCATAACGAATAATTTGGTATATGATATTTAATGTATTGAATGAAATTGAAACATTTATCAACTACTGTTCTACAGCAAGTGTTAGGTATTACGAACGTATTCAGTAACGTGCGTTGTAATACGACTATGTACAGCCTTTGTGTGCTTTTAACGGATGTGTGTTGATTTGGGTAATACTATCTGTTACCACGCATGTTAATTAAATGTATATGACACTCTATATTAACGTATGTAAAAGGTGTAAATATGCTGCCGCTTAACAATGTTACCGCGTTAAGCGTAAAACGCACTAGTCAAATTCTACCCTGCTTTATGTAAGCCCTCATAATTTGCGTATCTATTATCCGATTTTAAATATTTAAAGCTTGTAATGAAGCAGAGATATATGCCTGTCTATTAATACAACATTCATCACGATACCCTAGTTATTAAATCCACGGCGACGAGTAAGAATCCGTTCCGCGTAAAAGTAAGTTTAAAATATCCCGTTTTTTACCAAATAAAAATTCAATCAACGGTCGAAAATCATCAAACATTAATCTAATTTTCGATCGATTTTGTTCATTAAAGCTTGTTTTAAAAGCTTATACTGTAAGGTTTTATAAAATGTAAAACTTATTTTTAAAGCATTTGCGATTTGTCGACCGCCAACGAAATAAAACAGAACGGACGTATTCATAATAATGTTTGATGTAAACGACGCCGACCATTGATCATCTTTTGTGGCGATTTTTTCAAAGGCTAGCATCATGGTTCGTAATTTAATGCAACCAATACCTCTCAAAATGCATTTAATAGCAGGTTATATTGTAAATAATCGCCATTTTATAATTAACATTCGGCAATAAGTCCGCAAGTTCAATACAGCTACCAAAAAATATAGTCCCGCATCGTGACAAAAATCACTATTTTTGACTCCATTTTGTAAAGACAGAGCCAATAGAAACCAGAAAAAAGTACAACCAGTACCTCAAAACGTATTTAATCTCACAATTTAAACAAGTTTCAATCAAAAATATGTTTTCAATTAGCGCATGGAAGGTGTGCAGGTGCCCGTTTCACACGCGTTTCGACGTGATTCCGCCATTTTGAAAATTTATTTGCAATAATTAGTACATAAATGCACGAAGTTTAATCAACTCGTTGGCGGTCGACAACTCACAAATGCTTTATAAATAAGTTTTACATTTTATAAAACCTTAAAGTATTAGCTTTTAAAACAAGTTTTAATGAACAAAATCGATCGAAAATTAAATTCATATTTGATGATTTTCGACCGTTGGTTGTATTTTTATTTGGTAAAAAAAGAGGTATTTTAAACTTACTTTTACGCGGAACGGATTCTTACTCGTCGCCGTGGATTTAATAATTAGGGCATCGTGATGAATGTTGTATTAAAAGACAGACATATATCTCTGCTTCATTACAAGCTTTAAATATTTAAAATCGGATAACAGATACGAAAATTATGAGGTCTTACATAAAGCAGGGTAGACTTTGACTAGTGCGTTTTACGCTTAACGCGGTAACATTGTTAATAGGCCGATCGATATGTGTAAGCGGCAGCATATTTACGTTAATATAGAGTGTCATATACATTTAATTAACATGCGTGCTGTAACTTGGATTACCCAAGTTAATTATATACCTATAAGTAGCCGACTGCATTGGTGACGTAGGTTGGGAATCCCTCCTTAGTCCTGGCCGATAAAGCTGATTGGTTTTTTTTTTGATGAGTCACTGTGGTCAATGCAAGTTTACACAGTTATATTGCCTGTATAAAGTTAGCGTAAAGAAGCGACGCTATAGACCACTGTACTTTTCAATTAACTACGAATACAAAAACATACGAAATAGCACCTAACTTTATGTGTTAAGATTACTATAAACTGTCCATTTATATTCACTTATAACTTCGGTGTGGGTTTTTTTAGAAGCATTTTATTGGCTTTTAAAGTAGGTCAAAATCCAAGCTAGACAGCTAACGCTGAAAAAAGTATGTTGCGTCCAAAATTCTATAGGGTATTTAAACCCTAGAGCTTTTAAAAAAAGAAGAGGTCCAATCGAACGAATCGGAAGACCTTTGTTGATTATGGAAGTTCTTGCGTTTGCCCAAACGAACCGACCAGACCGGCTAGAAAACAGAAACAATTAATGAGAGTGTATTAGCGTAAAAGGGAAGACAACCAGCTATGTGTTTGAATTAAACTTAAAGTTGTACAATTACATATGATTTGCTACTAATTTGCATGTATTTATATCGTATTGTACTGTTTCAATGTTTCAACAGGATTTGAAGCGTACGATACCTGTAGATCTCGACTGAACGCTGGACAAATCGCTATACAAGTCATCAGCCGTGCATTGGAAGGAGAAACAATAATAGGTAATGTGCAACAAATATTTTGGAGATTGTGTATACTAAATATTATAACTACGTGATTATCATTTCAAGCTCTGCTTTATATTATATCTTAACTTTTTCACTAATACACATTTATATATACAAATGTATAATTATACTAATTCAGAATGTGTAAGGTGTGTACTTGGATGCCCTCGACCCAGGCACACCTATTGACGAGGATAATCAATCACTCCACCTAAATAAAAAATGTGCAACAAATATTTAAGTCCGTTGACTAGCCCTCCCCCACATTTGATTGGACTATATTTCTACGCAAGTCAATATACTTACTTTCACGTGCCTGGCGTTTTATTGCTTTATAAAAGTGCAAATTCGGTCAATGATTTACCATAATTAAGCCGTTGGGATCTTAATTTTCGCAATGCAGTAAACCATATGTTACAGATTGATCAGTAAAAAAAGTTCTAAACCTATCAACCCGATCATTTCCTAAATGTTATTACAGAGGTCGCAATAATTGCGAATGAAATAATTGTCCGTTGACGCTTTTGTTTGACTAAAACCATGGAAACTGTAGTAAAGTTTTTGGTTTGTTGTACTTTCCAGGAGTGTTAGGACCGGAGTACAGCTCGGAGGCAGAAATTGTGTCGTCCATTTTAAGTAATGTAAATGACGACTTCCAGATGGCGTTGGTGGGATTCTCCTCCACAGCAACAAGACTTAGTGACGTCAAATACTCGAATTACGTCAGAGTAATTCCAAATGACGATATTCAAGTTGAGGTATTTTGTAACGACCTATCGTTGTATTTTTCTGATTGAACTCGTGTGCCATTCGGTATTTTGGTAAAAAAGTCGGTTCTACTTTATACATATGAGCCAGTCTCCAGGAAAACCTGCTATAATGACATTATGTAACTATTAGTATGTAACAATGTTTATAAAAGCTCTAAAATAAGAAAAATACATATCTATTGATTCTACTTTAAGTAATTTACCCATATAGTACTATATCTTAGTTTAAAATTTCTCATGAATTATATCGAAATCACATACTTCGTTGCTATGGTGACCAATGCCGGAAATGTGCTCGGATTGAGAAAAACGAGGAGTTAGTTGTTTAAAACAGTAGTAGCCTTACTCTGAATGCAAACACTTTTATTTTGATACGTATTTTAAAATTTTAAACATAATTCTAGCACATGATACTACTTTGAACAATTTATGTCAAGAATTGATCATATGGTGTAATTATGAAATTCTTGTTACAGTGACGTCGAATAACGTTCCAATGACGTTTGCGACGTCATACAAAAAGCACCAAATAGGGACTCTACAAAAATAGCTGTAACTTTCTTAAAATTCAAGATATTAATAAAATTCCTTTTGTATTTTGCTTCATTAACATTATCCGTTAACACTATGGAAAATATCAAAATCCATATTTTTGTCAAAATAGCAGGTTTTCCTGGAGACTGGCTCATATATTTGTTCGTATTAGAATATGATTATTATTGGTCAAATATGGCACCCGTGATAATCAACCACTGACACTTATAGGTCATAAACCACTAAATGCATACGCGGACCAAAATCGGATACACTCAAATAGTCCTTACAGAAACTTCTGTTTGCCTGGAAATGGTGATATGATTTGACAAAATGGAACTAGAATCATCTTATTGAGTTTAAGGGTAATGTATACATGTAGTTGAATGAGTGAATATGTTTCATCTTGAATATTTTGAGATTTTGGCATATTTGACAAATCGAAAGTAGACTAGGGTAAAACCCACATTGGATCAGTCCGCGCGTCAGTAAAAAATTTGTCGACCTCCTTTGACGAACAAAATCTTTCTTATATTAAACACGACCCCCTGTTTTTTGGTCTTATTTTGTAGCTGAAACAAACTGCTTTTCAATGATATAGGTCTGTCAACTGGCCATCAACTTTAACATGATATAATCTGGGGCTGACAAGTGCCACTTTACAATGAGCTGAAGAACAATTTTATTTAGTGGTTTGTAACCTATAGCCGAGAGCTATGTCAGCTCCTCCATTTTCAGTGTCTAGGCACACATATACCGTGTTATTTGTTTATGTCGTCCATGATACAGTTGGAAAGATGTTAAATGATTACGAAAAAGCAAGATACAAATGTAGTATTTACTAACTTACTCCTCTTTAGGCACTCAACATAAGTCTGATGCCAGCTTTCTCCAGTTTGTTTCGTCCCTAGCTTGTTTTCTGCTTCATTCCAATTGAGTCCGATCTCTTTCAATATTCCACCCAACATTCTCCTCCAGATTTTTTTCGTCTTCCGTTCTTTCGTCTGCCATCGGGAGTCCTTCTTTGGCCAAAACATATTACAGATTTGTCAAATGCAGCACTTACGGAAATATTGCAGTTTTTTAGCATTCAGCTGGATTTCACTCAGCTGAAATTTTGCCGGATCTCCAGAGAGGTCTTGTTTTGCTTATTCTGACCATGGTGTATTTTGATTTTCTATTTTCGTTGCTGACGATCGTTCCAAAGTATGTTAGGTCTTTACCTTCATCTATTTCTTGATTTTTAATTTGATATATGTTTCACAAGATGTGTTGCTGCCTATAACTTGGGTGTTATTGCATTTATTTCAGGTCCTATTCATGTTTTTCATGTTGTTTACTACCTAAGAGTAAGAAGATCTCGTCTGCAAAATTGAGATGTTCTAAAAATAATTGTAAAGTCCATCTTATTCTTATTTTTGTTGCCCAGGCTTTAGGTGTGATTAAGAGAGGAGATATAAAATCAAATAATACACCCCTGGCGTACTCCTGTATTCACCTTGAACCATCCTGTCTGCATTCAATTGTGTATAACACTACATTCACAGTTGGTATAAAATGTTTGAGCCAGATAATGATTTATCAGGTAGTCCATATGCTTTAAGAATGTTATACATGTAATTTATATTCATGCTACGGAATGCCTTCTGAAATCATTGACGTTTAAGATGATCTTGCTCTGCCATTCTTAAGTTTGTTCAAAGACCTTTTTGATGGAGAAATTTTATCCATATAGCCTTTGTTTCTTCTTAACCGGCTTGCTCGTCTCTTAGCTTTTCGTAAATCTGTTGGTCTAGTCTGTCCAATATGATTCTATTTTTTCATATTTGGACGTACAGTGAATGCAGGACATCTTTGGTGGTTTATTGTCTGCTTTGAGAACTTCTGCTGTGATGATGATTTCCCTTTTTTCAATTTAGTACTGACCGCTTAATTTGTCCACAAAAATGGTTTAGATTCTAGGTCAGATTATACAATTTATAGACAGTGTACAACTAACGCTAATATAAAGAATCAAATTATATGAATTTTTAACATCATTTTATTTTCGTTTAGACGATGCTTAAAACGATGGTTCAACTAGAATGGAATCGAATTGCAATATTATATGAAGACGACATTTATGGTATCGAGGCAACAGAACGGCTGAAAGTGAAAGCACTGGAAGAGGGTATCTGTATCTCTTCCAGTCATCGTCTGTCGGTCGTTAATGGTGTGAATGTGGAAGCTGTCAAAGACGTTATGTGGGACATCTTGCTGGGAGAAGGTTCACGTCCTGCTGTTAATGGTGTTATATTCATTGTTGCCTCAGCGACTGTAAGAACGCTGTTCCATCTTATGGAAACGTTGGATATTGCCACTCTACCTATTATAATGTTGTCCGAGGGTTTCGGGTTGGATGAGTCGGTGTTCTACAAAAGTGGGTCCATTCTAGATGCTTCCAAAGGTTTATATGCAGTGTCTCCACCTTACATTGAAGTCACCGAGTTTACTGATCATTGGACATCTATATTCAGCAGTTCTGAGAATTTCAATCGACAGGTTGAGACAAATCCTTGGCTACAGCATGTATACGATACAATTTCCGATTGTGAACAAGGCAACTGCGCATTTAATCCTAGAACAGATTCAGAGCTTCTTGGTGACTTTGGGGATAAGTCGTTGTTTATTCAGTATGCCATACTCGGAGCACATGCATTGACAAAAGCTGCAGATAATGTTCGACAGACTCTGTGTCCAGGTTTAGTGAGGAACTGCTCTGAATTTTACGACCAATATCTACCAAAATATAGTCTTGCTGCATTGAAGGACTTGAGTTTGAACATGGCCACCGATTTCACGTGGAGGTAATTATAGTAAATAGTGAAATTATCTGATATTCGCTAAGAATCACAGTTTGAGTAAATTATATGATACAATAATACCTCAATAATAAGACCACCCTTGGGAGCATTGAACATTGGTCTCATTATTGAGTTGATCTTAATATTGAGGTTAAATAAAGAGCAGGACAGTGAAAATGGACCAGAAACTTGTCGTCAAAATTTTGAGATGGTCTTATTAAAAGGTGGTCATTTGAAGAGGATTTTCTGTAATCATATTTCTGTTTCCTGACTGAAACTGCCTTAGACTAGGTACTTGATTGTATAATCGTACATTTTATATAAATTATAATGACATTACTTTTATTTTTAGCATAACATCATTAAATGACGCTGTAGCAACAATAGACACTTCGGGTGAGATTTTACTTCCGGAAGAAGCTTCATTGTACGAACTGTTCAATTTCCAAGTACCAACTGATGACGGGACCGATTTTAAACTATCCAAGGTAACAAGTTTTGTTCCAAATATTGTTAAATACAAACTGGAATTGTCTGGTTCCCGATCTGAATATCTTACAGCTACTGTAAGCTTGGGGACGGGAACCAGACAACAACCGGAATACCTACACTATTCAAAATGCACGAAAAACACCACAGAAATTTCTCGACGTTTTATTTTGAAACCATTATTAACGTTTCAGAAACTAGGGGTTTAAAAGCACTTACATCTTTACTAAATCTTTACGTTGCTGTTTTCCATGAAAACTAGCGTTTCAATTGCTTCAAACTAGTCACAGCTATCATTTTTGCTGGAATCCAGGGTTGGTATTCGCGAAGCACCTTAGTAAGGAATTTAAATATGTATTCTTACGTTGACAATTTGTTATATTTTCTTGTTCAGACAAAACAATTTCTACTAAAATGCTGCTTAAATACTTAGTAAACCACCGAAAACGTAGAGATAGACATGTAAAGGTAATGTAAAGACAAACATTTCATTGAATTTGGGGTGTAAGGACTTGGTCTGGCTGCAGTTCGAAAAAACGCATGTGATTGTTTGTAGTGCAACAAGGGGTCAGTGCATGATAGGAATCTTAAATTTAAGGGCTGGTAAATTCATCAATAGGATATTTCACTTGAAACACTACATATTTAGATTGGTTTGAAATAAAACAGTACACGTGTATTAAGAGTATGGCTTGAGAGTTATTTTAAAAAAAACTATGAACTAAGAACAACAATATTTCATAGTTTTAAATATAATATTAATATACGTTCAAGTTTGTTGTATTAAAGGTTGGTGATCTTCTTCAAGGAGAAATAGATATCGACTTTGAGAGTATCCGAGATTACAACAGTCTAGGACAGTCAACCCCGTGGCCGAATGTTCGCAAAGCACAATGTATTCCTACTAAAACATGCAGTGAATGTATTCCACTGGAAACACTAAAAGAGGCGGTTTTCTTCGAGGACGGGGATATATATGTTATCGGTGTTGTACCGATTTTCCAAAAAGTCGGCATCAAAAACTGTGGTGAAATACGAGGTACTGGGGGCTACCAAATGATTGAAGCTATCAGATTTGCCATCCAAACGGTCAATTTGGGTGTCGGGGAGTATGCGACATATTTTCCTGGCATGAAAATAGGCCTTGTGGTCTTGAATTCATGCAGTAATCCTGCTGTAGTGCAACGAAAAATATTCGATCTACACCACAATGGTGCAACATTACTGAATGGTACAAAAGTGGACTTGAGAAATAAGATAATCGGATACATTGCAGAATACACCAGTACAACTAGTATAGCTGTAGCCGAGGTTTTGTCATCATTGAAGTTTGTACAAATCAGCTACGCTTCTACAAGCCCTGCTCTGAGTAACCGTGACATGTTTCCCTATTTTATGAGAGTTGTGACTCCTGATGATGCACAATCTAAGTTAATGGTCGAAATGATGGTCAAGCTTAAGGTGACATACGCGCAAATTGTGTACAGTGCTGGTGCTTATGGCGCAGATGGTAAAGAAAAGATTATTGAAAATGCTAAAACAAGAGACATATGCATAATACAGAGCATACCATTGGAAGAAGAAGAAAATGTGTACACGGTTTACGAACGTTTAAGAAGATATGCACACGCCAGGGTGGTAGTGTTATTCCTTTATCCGAACGTACTTGTTAAATTAACAAAAGCTTTACTTGGAACAATGGAGAAGGGTGAATTTGTCTTTATTGGTTCCGAAACTTGGGCTCGGATGCCAGATATTTTGCAAGCTGATACTGATGGAAAGCTTCTGGGATCTTTTACAATATCTCTTGAGATGTACCAAGACAAGTCTCTGAAGACACACGTGCAGTCGTTATCTCCACAGCCCTTCTCCGACAATCCTTGGGTGAATATGTACTTACAAAAGAAACTGGACTGCTACTTTGGCCTTAGCTTCGATAAAAGTCAGACAAAACAATGTTCACATGAAGAGGAGTTTGGTAACGATCCGGACTTCATACTTGATACTTATGATACAATCGTGTACGTTGCATCTTTGGCTCTTCTCAAAGGGGCGAATACACTTGTGCAACGTATATGTGGAACAGAAGAAAGAAGTCTTTGTAAAGATTTTGTCGATGCCCCAGAAGGTATTGTTGCAGTTTTACTTTATATTAAGATAAATACAATGTAAAGTGCCATATAGATTAGCATAGGTACACTTAACTTAACATCTAACACCTCATTAACTAACTCAAGGTTTTCTTACAAGTTCTCAAATATATTTTCCTGAAAATTCGCTTGTATACATGTAATTATAAGTTTCTTCTCCGCGGTTCTGTATTTGGTATGACACTGTGCATTGCACTGAAATGTTTGATGAAATTGATATTATTTTCTGACAAATTAACCATTTAATGCTGAAAAAATGCTTTCGCTAACAACTTCTGCACATTGCACTTTGCCAAATACCACGAGAATACATTCCGTGTACATTTGTATTTTAAGAAATCGTAAAAAGAGGTGTTAGAAGTTTCGTTTTTATGGAAATTTGTACAGTTATATATTTCATCTAGTGTCCCATACGCATTGATAAACTGTTTTTATCCAAGTAAAAATTAAACAAATGTTCAAGGCTGTTGATAATACGAGGGGTGATCAACAAATACGAGGACAAGTGCTGTCATTTCTTTATTTGTCATTGTAAGTCGATGCCACTTTCTAAACATGATAATAAATTTATTTCAAATTGATTCACCGCTGACCATCAATATTAACCAAAATTAGAACGAACGCGGTTTCCTATGGCAACGTCACTCGACGTCATGCGGCCCAAATTTTCATATTTTCCAACGTTGTACGTAGCAAACGATGACGTATCATTCGTGCGCTTGTAATGTTATCATTTTCTAACGGATGGGTTATGAATACGCAATGATATAGCATTACATTTATTATTTCAAAAAAATGTTTTAACGTCAAAAATTCATTTTATAGCCATTTGCATCAAAGTCATTGTCTAAGAATGAGTGTGATACAGAAATCGGCTGCGAAAATTTGTGTTGCGAACGAAATTGTATAAAATACCAATGGCAATATTACAAAAAGCAAAAAATATGTAATAGCATACACAACTGGTGTCACAACTGGTTTTTCATTTTCTCTCATGTGTAGTCATGTTAAATCAATGCCGATATGAGAATGGGCTATACGACGTCAATAACGTCAAATTACGTCATCAGTATTAATGTTCTCCCGCAGCTATTTCTGATAATTTACTTGCAAGTTGCAAAGAAAAATAAATGAGTTTCGGTTGACATATCAAGGAAGTGTATCTGGTTGTATAGCTATATTTTGAGAATCGTTAAATACGTTATACATAATGAATTGTGCCACGAATGAGTATGGTCGTGATGACGTTGGGCCGGTGTAGCCATAGTGACGTTGCGGTTTCTATGTTAGTTTCACTAAATAATTATTTAGGCTTAATGTTTTTATAGATATGTACTCGTAATTCTCCAATCTAGAACCAGACCGATTTTCTTTAAAATTGGTCACGTAACAAATATTTCAGAGCATTTTTCCGCGTATTTGTTGATCACCCCTCGTACATGTATAATATAACAACATATCGTAGCTTCTACCATTGTATCTGTTTTCAGAACTTGTGGAAGAAATATTGAAAGTCAAGATGGATTTGGATGGTTCTGGTGACAGGATTAAGGTGTTTGACAGCAATAGTGATGGCAATATTGGATACAGGATTTACAATATACAAAAAGATGAAACAAATCCACAAAAACTGACTTATTCTCAGGTTAGTACACCATTCCGTTAGTAGACATTTCTAGTACACCATTCCGTTAGCAGATATTTCGTATCTTCAAATCGGTTGCTGATTTCAGTCTTTTGGTTGCCGTTGATCAAGTATTTGTGGCAAAGTGCACATTTGATAATTCGCAAGTAATGTTTAGTTTTACTAATCCAATTTTCTTTGAGACCTTTCGAACTGTTGCCTTGAATTATTACATGAATGTATTTGGGGTGTTTGGAATGTTTTGGAATAAGTGCCGTAATATTTTTATTTCTTGATAATTTTCTATGCAAATTGTCTACAATTGTAGCTACATGTTTCATGTTGTTAGATACATGTACAGTGGAACTCGCTTATAACGCGGTTATAGTGAACGAAAATAAAAGCCCCGACTGCGTCCTTCCGTATTTCAATGTACTACCAAGGAAATCGGATATATAATTAAAAATCGGTTATAGCGTAATGATTTCTAGTTCCCGGTGAAGTATTTTGTGTGCATTTCTGCTCGGTTATAACAAAGGCGGTAATTGAGTGAAATTAGTTTGTGCAGACAATCTTAATAAGGTGTTAGTGGTTGCGCCTCCGGTATTTAACATTGCAAAATACCTGACCAAAATCAATAATGATACCCCTAAACTTCGTTAAATTTACAAGATTATTATTTTTTTGTAAAAATTTAAATGCAAGTTAAAAACGAAATTTCAAATACTTTGAACGGAATATTGAAGACGGATGGTGAGATACGTGTGCTTCCTACAAGACACCAACCATGTCACCTAATCAAAATCGTCATCGGTACTCACATTAAGATAATAATTGCATTGTTTGCATACTCGTAGTATTACAAGGTGAAGTAAACCAACAAGGCATTCAAACTGTACGTTGATGGGCACAAAATAGATTATCAGATTTTTAGGCTATGGTTGACTATTGGTTTATCCTTTCCTTGATGTTCCTTTTTTATGAACAATTGTGCGTTTGTGGCTTTCTCGACTAGGCAGCTAAAACTATGTAGTTCAGCAGTTATACTGTTGTGACTAGGTCATTCAGCGTAGGCATTCCGCCTTTTGTTAGCTGAATCTTTTCTATTCAGCTTTTAAATAGTGGGACAAGGGATGTTTAATTTTCTTGGTCGGTAGTGTGTTGGGCACTTCTTCGTTTTAAGATTTCTGACAGCTAAAACTAGGCATTATAGTCCTTTTGTTGTGGAAACTGGGTCATTCAGCTAGAAATAATTTATTATACTTTTCGACAGCTTTGACTTGGGCGGTTCTGTGCTTGTTTAGTTGGACATTGTGCGTTGTGTGTTTTTAATGTTTTCTGTGCTCGGCTGCTTAAGTTGAGTGCTGCCTTCCCTGTCTGACTTAATATAATATTTTTGTTGAGGCTGGGACGTTTTACGTATTGAAACTGGGTCATTTGGTGGTGGCTTTCAGCTTTTTGTTGCTGAAACTAGGTCATTCAGCTGAAACCATGCCTTTCAGCGTTTTAATACTTTTATTTAAATTTTAAGGCTTAAGGCAACTAATACTATGTACTTCAGTCATTTTACTGTAGGAACTAGGTTATTCAGCTTGGGCATTCAGCTTATTAGCTGGAACCCTTGACTTTCAGCTTTTTATACTGTTTTTCTTCTTTTTAGGACTTCTGACGACTAAAAACTTGGTATTTCAGCCATTTTACTGATGGAACTAGGCCATTCAGCTGGGGCATTCAGCATTTTGATTGCTGTAACTGATTCGTTTAGATTTCGACACATTGAACATGGGAGGATCATAATTTGTTTAGCTGGGCATTGTGTCTGGTATATGTTCTATGTTTTCTGTGCTCGGCTGGTTCAGATGAGCATTGTGCCTTGTGTGTTTTTATGTTTTCCGTGCTCGGCTGGTTAAGCTGCGTGCTGCCGTTCATGTCTGACTTAATATTATCTTTTTACAGGTTGGCTTATCAAAATCAGCGTTCGAACACTTGCACTTATTTTATTTATTTTTTATTTATAGGCGTTTTTAGCATTAACCGTTTCAGTATCAGATACATTACATATTACATGCTCAACATTTTAAAAATATCACTATTTCTCCACAGATTGGTCGGTATCCGTTAGAAGGAACATTCACCTTTGAACTTGATCAGATTGTGTATCCTACAAATGGAAAACTTGATTCTCAATGTCCGAACGAACATGCATGCAAAGACTGTACTGAGAAGAAACAGATCGAATCGGCTGAAACTACAGAAGAAAAGTGAGTTAGTTGTGGAAAGTGTTAGTATACGATGTTGGAAAGCTTATGTACAATCGTGAAAGCTCGGCCATTTCCGTTTGTTTCCGGGAAAAATATTGTTTATTGCAATGCATAAAGCCCGAGGTGATCAGAATGAGATTATATATGATATGTAAGATATCAAGGCATAAGCTTTGGTCATATCCGATTTGTTGCAAGCAGAGCACGGTCAATATTAAATGCTAGAAAGCTATTAATTTAATGAAAACAGGTACCTAAAGTGAAATTTGTATATGACAAAATACAGTAAAATAAGAAATTTCACATGTCACATCAAAATCTCAGAAAAAGCATTGCCACAGACAGTTTTGCAATACTATTATTATATTAAATTTTGCTTACAATGTTTATTACAGGCAGTTTGATGCTGGTGTATTGATACTAGGACTATTCCTGGCACTGGCTGTTATCATTGTGATTATCCTTGCTGTTATGTACTATAGATTATACAGGAAGACAAGCGTATCAGGTTTGTTGTTGTAATTGTGTTTTATCCCGTTTTGAGTAATTGTTTAAGTGCACGAAGATATATATACACTAATGAACTATAGTAGATACATGCCACACATTAAATACAATCTTCTCGAAACTTTGAAGGATTGTCTTTAAAGGCTAGTTAGAGCTTGAAGGTTGGTCAATAACTAAGCCAATACGTTAAATTATAGATAAATTGTTGGAACACTCTAAAAGTCAGTTTAATTTTAAGGTTTAATAACGTTTTTACTTTATTTATAGTGATGCTTTAACTGTATGGACATCTGATCTTTGTAGCTGTTAGGTTTATATTTCTTGTTTAGTTTTGTGTTGTGTATTATAGAATTTCTGGCGTGTGCTTGTGATATGTGATTTATCTTTCTGTGTGTCCCTTTTGTGCATTTCGTGCTTGACTGTTTCTGTTGCGGGTTATCGTCCCTGTTGGATATGTATTTTTCATGTTAGTGTGAACATTTTTGTATAGAATTTGACCATTCTTCATAAGGTCATAGGAATATTGTTACAGTCTTATATAAATTGTCCAGGTCTGGACACAAGAAGATTACAACAGCTTATATTTCAAATGTGACAACAGTTGTATTTGAAGTATGCAGGCCTATAATTATTGATTGGATTACACAGTAGTGTCTTATTATTACTCCTTTCATTATGTTTAGATTTCAATAGACCATTCGAGCATTCCATCCTAAGGCCTATCATCGACATAGTTATTTTTCTGGTTCATTGTCCATTTAAGCAATACATTATAAAAAACATAGTATACCGACTGTTATACAATTGTATAATTGTCGCGTATGAATTTAACCTCGAAGGCATGTTAGAATCTTGAGGATCTTAAGGAAGATTGATGTATAATGTCAAATGAGTTTCCTCGTAAAATAAAGTCTTTATTATTATTATCGAAAACCTATCAAAACCAGTATGACTGTAGCTTTTTTATTTCAGGAAACGATGTATATTTGACACCAACAGAGATTGATTCCAACAAACACAATACATATCAACGAGACGACTCATATATTGAACCTTAAATATCTTCGTTGGAACATGAAACCAAATACATATAAATTACATCATCCATGACTTCAGAGATACCAAACGAAATTTTTCTTCCAAAATTGGATTTGATGTTTTGGCGAAACCATATTTTATTATCTCTGATAATTTTAACTACTTATTTGCCTCGCTGACAGACATTTTTATAAATGCCATGGATAGTACTATTTAAAAATCGTACATGAACACTCATCCCATGGGATTTTATCTACTTCAATTCGTAACATGTTAGTTTAAATGCTTTGGTGGTCAATTCGAACAATTTATTCCAATCATATACATTTTTCTGTGTTTCGGTCATCTAAACGTAAAAATCTTGTCTTACTGGGTCATTCAGCGTGGGCTTTCTGCCTTTTGTTTGCTGAATCTTTTCTATTCAGTTTTTAACAATGAGACTAGGGGCGTTTAATTTTCTTGGTCGGTGGTGTGTTGGGCACTTCTTCGTTTTAAGTTTTCTTACAGCTAAAGCGGGGCAATATAGTCCTTTTGCTGTGGAAACTGGGTCATTCAGCTAGTTAGTAGGTCATCCCACTATTCGGGCCTTTCAACGTTTTAATACTGTTATTTAACTTTTGAGACTAAAGGCTGCTATAACTATGTAGTTCAGCAGTTTTCCTGTTGTTACTAGGTCATTCAGCGTAGGCATTCCGCCTTTTGGTTGCTGTATCTTTTCTACTGGGTCATTCAGCTGGTTATAATTTATTGTACTTTTCGACGGCTTGGACTTGGGCGGATCTGCGCTTGTTTAGTTGGGCATTGTGCTTTGTGTGTTTTTAATGTTTTCTGTGCTCGGCTGGTTAAGTTGAGTGCTGCCTTCCCTGTCTGACTTAATATACTCTTTTTACAAAACATGCCTCGTACTATATCAGTCAATTGAAAACCACGGCCCCGACCCCGGGGAATGGCGGAGAGTTTTACTTTTGCTTTTTCAAACCCCTGGTAAAATCCCTGTCCCGCAGGGCCATAGAGATGGTAAAACCCCCATAATTTGACCCGTCCTATACTTCATTTAGTTACGGTAATATTTCCCCGCTTCTTTTTTGCACTAAACAAAAGCCCCACACTGACACGACATCGGAAGGTAAAAACAAGAGACAATTCCCCCGCTATTCTCAGCCCTTCTCCGGGGTTGGGAGCCTTGGTTTCAATTGACTAGTGCATAACTATTACATGTACAAAGATTATTTTGTTTATTTTAGCTTGCACATAGAAAAATATTCCTGTTGGTATGAGAATATCATTCACAATCAATGTATTAAAGAATATGTATATGAATATGAAACAAAGCTATATTGTTATTATTTAAACTATAAATGCATTATGTTAAAATTTGAAGAAAATCTAAAATTTTGTATGTATTTATTCTCTATTAAATTAATACATTGACAGCGATTTATCGTTAAAAGGTTTTCATTTTATTCAAATCAATATTGTAAATAGAAGTATTAGTTAGGGGAAGAGCCTTTTAAAGGCGAAATGCATTGGGTTTTTGATTAAATAATTGAGTTTTGATACTCATTTCGTCATTTTTTTATTTTGATATATACGTTCTGGGGACGGACATCGTTCCTTTCTTGTATATATATAGATAAATATATATTACCACTCACATATTGAATATTTGTGTATTCCTGGATTGTATATGTCTATTGAATTTGAAAATAAACTCTAAACACAAAAATCGATAAAAACCATTTATTGAATCAAATGAAATCATATTCAGCAATTTTAATGTTTTCTATACTTAGGACATTCCAAATCGTTTCTTTGTTTAGCGTCCGCGGACAGATAGGTTTGTGCTTCTTTAGAAGGATAACAAGGGCAGGATAATGAAATGCAGTACTATCAGTTATTGAACTTTTCCTTTGGAAGTTAAGACTCGCCCTTTCGCTAACTCTTCCATTCAGTCGTATCGATCACAGGTGCTTGGCATGTAGATTTGACCCCATAGTTGTAGAGGGGACCAAGGGGTCATATCCACATGCCAAGCACCTGTTGTATCGAAGTAGTCTTCGAACGTTGTTACATGCAAGCAGCTTTTACCATGCGGCCTTTTTGAATTTTGAAATAAACGTCTTCTGCTATCTCACTAACGTTATTTTCACGCTTGAAGACTTGCATAATTTTTTTCGATTACATTAACATATCAGCTATATAGGCATACATAAATATCATGAGTTTAACTTCCGCCTACAGATGTATTTAGTCTTTTTAATTTTATATTTATGTTAAGGATCCGGTTGCTTTGAATAAATGGTAGAGACATCGGATTAAGTAAAACTTGTTTCTTCAACCATGACGATATACCTGAGTGCATTTATATTTTCACTTCATTGCAATATGAAATATAATATTTAGATGTGTATCACCACCGACTTAAGTATTTATTATTGTGATGTTTTAATGATTTTATTCGTGGAATGTCTCTTTTTTCATGTAAACAAATACAATGAAGCGTCAACTTTGGTAAACATTTCACATAATAATGTGTTTAACACCTTTGGAGATATATTAATTCGCCAACGTGTTTGTCAAATGCAGTAATTCGTTTCGTTATATGTAAACATTTCCCTTTAACGGTGCGCTCAACACTTTCTTAAAGTGAGATCCATGTGGTCTTTTAGTGTCTTTGACAAATGTAAAAATAAATAAAAGATACTATTTAGAGGGAAGTAAAATGGATACCGAATGTTTTGGTCGAGTTAGCCTCATTATCGTTTGGTGCTGTTGGTTCTGTGCAATGACTGATGGGAAGGTACTTATACCTGGTGATGTGACTATCATAGGTATGTTCTCTATCCACGAACCAAGTGATAATGAATGCAGTACAAGAGTGGACATGAATTCAGTGAAGACTGTTGAAGCTGTGAAATGGTACATACAAAATCTGAATGAACAAGGCGGACTCGATTTTAAGATTGGTAAGCCCTTAGGTCTTTTATAAAATCCATATATTGTATTAAGGGTTTTCTATGACTGTGTTAAATTAAGTTCTATTGGTTTTGTCATTTAAAGCATTGTTTGTGTTTCTCATTTAGTTATGCGTTGGGCATTGTGTCGTGTAATTGGTAAAAATTGGGCAATGTAGTCGTTTTACTGTGGGAACTTGGTTATTCAGCAAGGCCATTCAGCTTTTTGATTGCTGAAACTTATACATTCTACTTTTCCCAGCTTGGACTTGGGCGGATCTGTACTTGTTTAGTTGGGGATTGTGCTTTGTATGTGTGCTTGGTTGTTTCAATTGGACATTGTGCCTAATGCGTTTTAATGTTTTCTGTGCTCGGCTGGTAAAGTGCTGCCTTCCCAGTCTGACTTAATATGATCTTTTTGGTGTGTGATATTAGAATAATAAATCTTTTGCTAACATGACCAGTTCGATTGGTATCTACCGAGCAGAGAAGAGTGAAATCGCGTCACAAGTTAGGGCGTTTTAACCTTGACGGCGTTTTATCTCTTTTAAGTGATTGTATCATTGATTTATCGCGTATTATTAAACTACATAATGTTATATATCATTTTACAGAGAAACAAATTTCTTACACAATTGGTTAATTTTCCTTTAAAAATGATCAGCTATAAAGATTATTAATTTTGTACGAAAGGTGCATGAAACGTACAAAATATGTTGTAGAGATGTAACAATTTATTTCAAGCATGTGAAGTAAAACAACCCTTTCACTAATAAATGACTTAAATGTTTTGTGTGTGAAGTAATCACACAACTTGTGACGCGACATCAGTACGTTCAGAGCGGGTGGAATATGTCGACAATCATAAACAACCTGTCTTCAATGGACGTCGCCATTCACTATTGTACGATATGTGTTGTTCTAATATCTAAATAAGAGAAGAGATAGTAGAGCTTCTAAAGAACAGGTCCAATCGTTATAATCGGAAGACCGCTACTGACTGTGGAAGCTCATCCGTTTGTCCAAACGAACTGTTCCTTGTTTAATGGTTATTTGATGCTTATTCACTGGACAGTTGAAGCAAAATGATTATATTAAGTTAGACAGGGAAGGCAGCACTCAACTTAACCAGCCGAGCACAGGAAACATTAAAACACACAAAGCACTGAAAACACGACATCCCGTCCCGAAAGTCTGCCGCCTCAGCCAGTCAAACCAAAACGGAATGAGAGCCATGTGACGAGAAAACAACAACCGGACACCACACACCACAAGGACAATCCACAACATATACCTAGCGCACATGCAATTTTGAAAGATACGAAGCAGCCTTGTGCTGGACAACGAAATTGCAGAATGGCACATACAAAATGAACAAAGTTCAACAAAAAGGCACAATGGCGAAATATTGTTGTATTTTTACTATAAAGTGGACAATACATACATAGAGGGAGGTTGACCAAAGGACTTTCGCCTTGGTACGGACAGCGACAAATGTACCTGGGGGCTCAAACGTTTTACAGTGCACTAAACCTCACACTTACCCAATAGACAATCTTACAGCACATTACAGTGTAAATAAAAGTTTCCCGCCATGTAATGCCTTCTAACAAAAAGGCCACAGTGACAGGTAATAAAAGAATGTTAAACATGAAACATTATTTAAATAACGTCCATAGAGTAGCACAGAAAGTACTCAATAACCTATCAAAAGTCAGAGCAACAAGAGAGCAAAACATTTAAGGGTACGACAAGACAATGTAACAGACAGGCAGCAATGCCAGCCGTCCAAAAAGACTTGAGGTTGGGCATATCATAGAGTCTGTATATATAGTCCGGTCATCGCACAATGAAATAGGAAGCATAATGGATCCACTACTAAGCATGCAGTCCTTTGCAAAATTAAAGGGTCATATCCCCAACTCAGAAAACGTTTTATAACCTAGATAAACACATCATGAAAGTGACTATGACCCAAAACCTTTCGAAATTTGTAAAGCACATCACCATAAAATTCAGGCTGAGACAGACCTTGTCGCAGAAGTGTCTTTAAATTAATACCATATAAATTAGAAATGAGATCTGAAATACGCCTATAAAATTTTGCAAAAGTTTTACGAAGTTTATGGAAGCGATAACCTTGTTGCAATAACTTATTAGTAATACAAAGATTTCGAGTATTAAAGTCTTCCACTCGAGAACAAGCTCTAGCAACACGGATTAATTGAGAAGCATAAACACCATATGAAGTTGCTTATATCAATATAATCTCAAAATAATGCTCACATCAAACACGATGTCCCTCATTGGAAACACTAAAACAGTGAAAATAAAATTGCAAAACGGGTAACATTGACGAAAGTGCTGTTGTTATTATTTGTAGAGTAAATTTCAAGTAGTCTTCCCGCCAAATTTGCAAATTTAAGGACAGAAATGGAAACTATTAAAACGAAGGTCGCAAAGAAGATAACCATCTTCAGTACATAAGTATTGCCATCTGAAGGACAACTTGTTTATAAAATAAAGTTGTGTGTATTGAATAACTAATTTCTTTAATAGGCGACACATAAGCGCAGGTTCGTTATTAATGTCTCCATAGTGTGTTGAATTTGTATGAAGCCCAAGCTCTTGAGTTAGATAAATACCTACGTCAATCATATTAAATGTATTCAATGCTATTCTTTTAAAACGGCGTCATACTGTTTGTTTGCCCGGTCTTGTATTGTGTCAGATTTCTCTGCGCACTATTTCTATCCCAATATGGCTAATGACATATCAATGTATATTTAAGTAACTCCCCATCAAAGCATCTTTTCTTATGCAAAATACAAAAATATAAAATATAGATAAATAGCGCCGTATCACTTGCCATGCCTATACATGAATAGTCTAAAAGGTTTTCATCAGCCTGTCGGGGGCGTGGTGGGTTATAATGACTGCTTGTGGCATGCACATTGGATTCAGGTGACCACTTACACAGGTTTTACCGTTTTGCAACACGGAAATTTATCAAAACTCTTGTGGGACTTTCCCGACATTAACCCTTTTTAAACGCCCATTTTCGAGTAAATAATGAATTATTCGACTTCTCATCCATCATTTCATCTGGTACAATGTTTTGATGATATGTTTTATGATTATTATTTGAACTACTGATTTTATCGGACGTAATTTCGTGAAAGAACACGGTGTTGAATCGCGTTTTTTGTATTTCTTTGTAGTTTGAAGTTTGAAGTAGACTTTGAATACATTATGATTATCTGACGATAGTACTAGACACGGTGCCCGGTAGATATACGTATTTATAATATAATTATGTTTGTTGATGATCACGTTTTATTGAGTATTATCAATTGTTGTGAAAGAGGGTGTCGAGTTCCTATAGTCAAGTAATGTATGCGTTTCTTTGTGTAATACAAATTCAACATTTCTTCATCGGTACACTTCAAAAAAGTAATCGATTTTATTTTTGTTTGTGAATCGAAATAACACAACAAAGCAGTTGATATTCACAAAGCATCTTAAGAAAAAACTTAAGAATCTTCTTAAAATCTTAACATTAATAATCACGATTATCAGTTTTTACATTGTTTAGAAGCATTATATAAAAAGCTACAATAATCACAAAGAAATCATTGTTTTTTTACGTTCCTTGGAAAATATGTGCAGCTCAATTTTTTAACTTTGCTGGTGTATTGAAAAAATAAAATAAAATTGTCAAGATTTCCTGTAATTTTGGTATAGTTTCCTGTATATGATAAGAACAACTACACAGACATTTAGAATAACTTGTGAAACATCGGCATTGCGCAGTTATTTAAAACAAGAAATATCTTTAAAAAAGATATACAGCGTTGAGTTAAATGACATACTGCAAATGTTATATGTATATTTTTTTCAATATATTTGCGAAAGATGTCAACTAGTTTTAGACATGAAAAAGTGAATCTGCCACTCACAAATATATCGAAGCAGACACCTTTCTTAGAGACATCCATCCATCATGACAGAGAAATCTCCAACACAACTGTGATATGTTTCCCCCACAATATGTTGGAAACAGAAGTATGAGAAAGAAAACAGAAGCAAATTGAAACTATTGTATATTGTATTTTGACTGTAACAAAACACGTAAGGTGTTATAATTTAAAAACGAGTTGGGTCATTGAAAATGGAGATATCTGGCAATCATGTAAAGTAATACAAAATGGTGTAAATTTAGTATTTGCTGTTACAATGAGACATGAAACCATATGCATATCCCCATGCCAGGCTCTACAAATCTTGTCAAAACAGAAAACATATTTTATACTTCGGCTGCAATATATATAATCTTGCGTCTTATGAAATTTTCGGCAATTTTTTGCAAAATTACACTTTTTTGTTTTTACAGTTTATTGTTTTACTTTTTTTAATTTTCACACCCGTATTTTTGACGATGATATATTAAAACAAGTCACTTCTGGTGCCGGTCGGTTAAATATCCCGCAAATTTAAAGTTATTTTGAATAAAACGGCTGTTATTTTATGCCGATGACCAATATTTTGTGTTACAACTTACACGCAGATTTTCGTTTATCCACCGGATCTTGTCTTCAATTCTATGATTAAATACTTTTCTATACGAACATAAATAGCTAAAGCATTGTAGACAATTTCATAACGAATAATTTGGTATATGATATTTAATGTATTGAATGAAATTGAAACATTTATCAACTACTGTTCTACAGCAAGTGTTAGGTATTACGAACGTATTCAGTAGCGTACGTTGTAATACGACTATGTACAGCCTTTGTGTGCTTTTAACGGATGTGTGTTGATTTGGGTAATACTATCTGTAACTTGGATTACCCAAGTTAATTATATACCTATAAGTAGCAGACTGCATTGGTGACGTAGGTTGGGAATCCCTCCTTAGTCCTGGTCGATAAAGCTGATTGGTTGTTTTTTTGATGAGTCACTGTGGTCAATGCAATTTACACAGTTATATTGCCTGTATAAAGTTAGCGTAAAGAAGCGACGCTATAGACCACTGTACTTTTCAATTAACTACGAATACAAAAACATACGAAATAGCACCTAACTTCATGTGTTAAGATTACTATAAACTGTCCATTTATATTCACTTATAACTTCGGTGTGGATTCTTTTAGAAGCATTTTATTGGCTTATAAAGTAGGTCAAAATCCAAGCTAGACAGCTAACGCTGAAAAAAGTATGGTGCGTCCAAAATTCTATAGGGTATTTAAACCCTAGAGCTTTTAAAAAAAGAAGAGGTCCAATCGAACGAATCAGAAGACCTTTGTTGATTATGGAAGCTCTTGCGTTTGCCCAAACGAACCGACCAGACCGGCTAGAAAACAGAAACAATTAATGAGAGTGTATTAGCGTAAAAGGGAAGACAACCAGCTATGTGTTCGAATTAAACTTAAAGTTGTACAATTACATATGATTTGCTACTAATTTGCATGTATTTATATCGTATTGTACTGTTTCAACAGGATTTGAAGCGTACGATACCTGTAGATCTCGACTGAACGCTGGACAAATCGCTATACAAGTCATCAGCCGTGCATTGGAAGGAGAAACAATAATAGGTAATGTGCAACAAATATTTTGGAGATTGTGTATACTAAATATTATAACTACGTGATTATCATTTCAAGCTCTGCTTTATATTATATCTTAACTTTTTCACTAATACACATTTATATATACAAATGTATAATTATACTAATTCAGAATTTGTAAGGTGTGTACTTGGATGCCCTCGACCCAGGCACACCTATTGACGAGGATAATAAACAATCACTCCACCTAAATAAAAAATGTGCAACAAATATTTAAGTCCGTTGACTAGCCCTCCCCCACATTTGATTGGACTATATTTCTACGCAAGTCAATATACTTACTTTCATGTGCCTGGCGTTTTATTGCTTTATAAAAGTGCAAATTCGGTCAATGATTTACCATAATTATGCCGTTGGGATCTTAATTTTCGCAATGCAGTAAACCATATGTTACAGATTGATCAGTAAAAAAAGTTCTAAACCTATCAACCCGATCATTTCCTAAATGTTATAACAGAGGTCGCAACAATTGCGAATGGAATAATTGTCCGTTGACGCTTTTGTTTGACTAAAACCATGGAAACTGTAGTAAAGTTTTTGGTTTGTTGTACTTTCCAGGAGTGTTAGGACCGGAGTACAGCTCGGAGGCAGAAATTGTGTCGTCCATTTTAAGTAATGTAAATGACGACTTCCAGATGGCGTTGGTGGGATTCTCCTCCACAGCAACAAGACTTAGTGATGTCAAATACTCGAATTACGTCAGAGTCATTCCAAATGACGATATTCAAGTTGAGGTATTTTGTAACGACGTATCGTTGTATTTTTCTGATTGAACTCGTGTCATTCGGTATTTTAGTAAAACAAGTCGGTTCTACTTTATACATAATATATATTCGTTCGTATCAAAATAGATTATTATTGTTCAAATATGGCACCCGTTGTAATCAATTCCTGAATTTAAAGCCGAGAGCTGTGTCAGCTCCTCCATTTTCAGTGTCTAGGCACACATATACCGTGTTATTTGTTTATGTCGTCCATGATACAGTTGGAAAGATATCAAATGATTACGAAAGAGCAAGATACAAATGTAGTACATGTATTTACTGACTTACTCCTCTTTAGGCACTCAACATAAGTCTGATGCAAGCTTTCTCCAGTTTGATTCGTCCCTAGCTTGTTTTCTGCTTCATTCCAATTGAGTCCCATCTCTTTCAATATTCCACCCAACATTCTCCTCCAGGTTTTTTTCGTCTTCCGTTTTTCGTCTGCCATCGGGAGTCCTTTTTTGGCCAAAACATATTACAGATTTGTCAAATGCAGCACTTACGGAAATATTGCAGTTTTTTAGCATTGAGCTGGATTTCACTCAGCTGAAATTTTACCGGATCTCCAGAGAGGTCTTGTTTTGCTTATTCTGGCCATGGTGTATTTTGATTTTCTATTTTCGTTGCTGACGATCGTTCCAAAGTATGTTAGGTCTTTACCTTCATCTATTTCTTGATTTTTAATTTGATATATGTTTCACAAGATGTGTTGCTGCCTATAACTTGAGTGTTTTTGCATTTATTTCAGGTCCTATTCATGTTTTTCATGTTGTTTACTACCTAAGAGTAAGAAGATCTCGTCTGCAAAATTGAGATGTTCTAAAAATAATTGTAAAGTCCATCTTATTCTTATTTTTGTTGCCCAGGCTTTAGGTGTGATTAAGAGAGGAGATATAAAATCAAATAATACACCCCTGGCGTACTCCTGTATTCACCTTAAACCATCCTGTCTGCATTCAATTGTGTATAACACTACATTCACTGTTGGTATAAAATGTTTGAGCCAGATAATGATTTTATCAGGTAGTCCATATGCTTTAAGAATGTTATACATGTAATTTATATTTATGCTATGGAATGCCTTCTGAAATCATTGACGTTTAAGATGATCTTGCTCTGCCATTCTTAAGTTTGTTCAAAGACCTTTTTGATGGAGAAATTTGATCCATATAGCCTTTGTTTCTTCTTAACCGGCTTGCTCGTCTCTTAGCTTTTCGTAAATCTGTTGGTCTAGTCTGTCCAATATGATTCTATTGTTTTTAATATTTGGACGTACAGTGAATGTAGGACCTCTTTGGTGGTTTATTCGTCTGCTTTGAGAACTTCTGCTGTGATGATGATTTCCCTTTTTTCAATTTAGTACTGACCGCTTAATTTGTCCACAAAAATGGTTTAGATTCTAGGTCAGATTATACAATTTATAGACAGTGTACAACTTACGCTAATATAAAGAATCAAATTATATGAATTTTTAACGTCATTTTATTTTCGTTTAGACGATGCTTAAAACGATGGTTCAACTAGAATGGAATCGAATTGCAATATTATATGAAGACGACATTTATGGTATCGAGGCAACAGAACGGCTGAAAGTGAAAGCACTGGAAGAGGGTATCTGTATCTCTTCCAGTCATCGTCTGTCGGTCGTTAATGGTGTGAATGTGGAAGCTGTCAAAGACGTTATGTGGGACATCTTGCTGGGAGAAGGTTCACGTCCCGCTGTTAATGGTGTTATATTCATTGTTGCCTCAGCGACTGTAAGAACGCTGTTCCATCTTATGGAAACGTTGGATATTGCCACTCTTCCTATTATCATGTTGTCCGAGGGTTTCGGATTGGATGAATCGGTGTTCTACAAAAGTGGGTCCATTCTAGATGCTTCCAAAGGTTTGTATGCAGTGTCTCCACCTTACATTGAAGTCACCGAGTTTACTGATCATTGGACATCTATATTCAGCAGTTCTGAGAATTTCAATCGACAGGTTGAGACAAATCCTTGGCTACAGGATGTATACGATACAATTTCCGATTGTGAACAAGGCAACTGCGCATTTAATCCTAGAACAGATTCAGAGCTTCTTGGTGACTTTGGGGATAAGTCGTTGTTTATTCAGTATGCCATACTCGGAGCACATGCATTGACAAAAACTGCGGATAATGTTCGACAGACTCTGTGTCCAGGTTTATTGAGGAACTGCTCTGAATTTTACGACCAATATCTACCAAAATATGGTCTTGCTGCATTGAAGGACTTGAGTTTGAACATGGCCACCGATTTCACGTGGAGGTAATTATAGTAATTAGTGAAATTATCTGATATTCGCTAAGAATCACAGTTTGTGTGAATTATATGATACAATAATACCTCAATACTAAGACCACCCTTGGGAGCATTGAACATTGGTCTCATTATTGAGTTGATCTTAAAATTGAGGTTAAATAAAGAGCAGGACAGTGAAAATGGACCAGAAACTTGTCGTCAAAATTTTGAGATGGTCTTATTAAAAGGTGATCATTTGAAGAGTATTTTCTGTAATCATATTTCTGTTTCCTGACTGAAACTGCCTTAGACTAGGTACTTGATTGTATACTCGTACATTTTATATAAATTATAATGACATTACTTTTATTTTTAGCATAACATCATTAAATGACGCTGTAGCAACAATAGACACTTCGGGTGAGATTTTACTTCCGGAAGAAGCTTCATTGTACGAACTGTTCAATTTCCAAGTACCAACTGATGACGGGACCGATTTTAAACTATCCAAGGTAACAAGTTTTGTTCCTAATATTTTTAAATACAAACTGGAATTGTCTGGTTCCCGATCTGAATATCTTACAGCTACTGTAAGCTTGGGGACGGGAACCAGACAACAACCGGAATACCTACACTATTCAAAATGCACGAAAAACACCACAGAAATTTCTCGACGTTTTATTTTGAAACCATTATTAACGTTTCAGAAACTAGGGGTTTAAAAGCACTTACATCTTTACTAAATCTTTACGTTGCTGTTTTCCATGAAAACTAGCGTTTCAATTGCTTCAAACTAGTCACAGCTATCATTTTTGCTGGAATCCAGGGTTGGTATTCGCGGAGCACCTTAGTAAGGAATTTAAATATGTATTCTTACGTTGACAATTTGTTATATTTTCTTGTTCAGACAAAAACAATTTCTACTAAAATGCTGCTTAAATACTTAGTAAACCACGGAAAACGTAGAGATAGACATGTAAAGGTAATGTAAAGACAAACATTTCATTGAATTTGTGGTGTAAGGACTTGGTCTGGCTGCAGTTCGAAAAAACGCATGTGATTGTTTGTAGTGCAACAAGGGGTCAGTGCATGATAGGAATCTTTAATTTAAGGGCTGGTAAATTCATCAATAGGATATTTCAGTTGAAACACTACATATTTAGATTGGTTTGAAATAAAACAGTACAGTCACGTGTATTAAGAGTATGGCTTAAGAGTTATTTTAAAAAAAACTATGAACTAAGAACAACAATATTTCATAGTTTTAAATATAATATTAATATACGTTCAAGTTTGTTGTATTAAAGGTTGGTGATCTTCTTCAAGGAGAAATAGATATCGACTTTGAGAGTATCCGAGATTACAACAGTCTAGGACAGTCAACCCCGTGGCCGAATGTTCGGAAAGCACAATGTATTCCTACTAAAACATGCAGTGAATGTATTCCACTGGAAACACTAAAAGAGGCGGTTTTCTTCGAGGACGGGGATATATATGTTATCGGTGTTGTACCGATTTTCCAAAAAGTCGGCATCAAAGACTGTGGTGAAATACGAGGTACTGGGGGCTACCAAATGATTGAAGCTATCAGATTTGCCATCCAAACGGTCAATTTGGGTGTCGGGGAGTATGCGACATATTTTCCTGGCATGAAAATAGGCCTTGTGGTCTTGAATTCATGCAGTAATCCTGCTGTAGTGCAACGAAAAATATTCGATCTACACCACAATGGTGCAACATTACTGAATGGTACAAAAGTGGACTTGAGAAATAAGATAATCGGATACATTGCAGAATACACCAGTACAACGAGTATAGCTGTAGCCGAGGTTTTGTCATCATTGAAGTTTGTACAAATCAGCTACGCTTCTACAAGCCCTGCTCTGAGTAACCGTGACATGTTTCCCTATTTTATGAGAGTTGTGACTCCTGATGATGCACAATCTAAGTTAATGGTCGAAATGATGGTCAAGCTTAAGGTGACATACGCGCAAATTGTGTACAGTGCTGGTGCTTATGGCGCAGATGGTAAAGAAAAGATTATTGAAAATGCTAAAACAAGAGACATATGCATAATACAGAGCATACCATTGGAAGAAGAAGAAAATGTGTACACGGTTTACGAACGTTTAAGAAGATTTGCACACGCCAGGGTGGTAGTGTTGTTTCTTCAGACGCATGTACTTGTTAAATTAACAAAAGCTTTACTTGGAACAATGGAGAAGGGTGAATTTGTCTTTATTGGTTCCGAAACTTGGGCTCGGATGCCGGATATTTTGCAAGCTGATACTGATGGAAAGCTTCTTGGATCTTTTACAATATCTCTTGAGATGTACCAAGACAAGTCTCTGAAGACACACGTGCAGTCGTTATCTCCACAGCCCTTCTCCGACAATCCTTGGGTGACTATGTACTTACAAAAGAAACTGGACTGCTACTTTGGCCTTAGCTTCGATAAGAGTCAGACCAAACAATGTTCACATGAAGATGAGTTTGGTAACGATCCGGACTTCATACTTGATACTTATGATACAATCGTGTATGTTGCATCTTTGGCTCTTCTCAAAGGAGCGAATACACTCGTGCAACGCATATGTGGAACAGAAGAAAGAAGTCTTTGTAAAGATTTTGTCGATGCCCCAGAAGGTATAATTGCAGTTTTAAAAATAAATTCAAAGTAAAGTGTCATGTAGATGGTCATAGGTGCACTTAACTAAACATCTAACACCTCATTGACTAACTCAAGGATTTCGTAAAAAGTTCTCAAACATATTTTTCTGCAAATTCGCTTACAGCATTATACATGTGTCGCACAAATAACTTGTAAATTTCAAAACAATCATTCAAATCGTTATTCATTTATAGGTGCAGACGATGAAATGAGATAACCTAACATTTAAACGATACCGACACTCTGGTAGACAAACAATGTACCTCAGATTGGCATGTTTTACATGCAATTATAAGTTTCTTCTCCGCGGTTCTATATTTGGTATGACAGTTCATTGCACTAAAATGTCTGATGAAATTGATATTATTTTCTGACAAATTAACCATTTTATGCTGAAAAAAATGCTTTTGCTAACAACTTTTGCAACCGCTCGTTTCGAACGCTTGCAATATGCACATTGCACTTTGCCAAATGCCACGAAAATTCATTCCGTATACATTTTTATTTTAAGAAATAGTAAAAAGAGGTGTTAGAAGTGTCTTTTTTATAGAAATTTGTACCATTATATATCTCACCAATTGTTAAATACACATTGATAAACTGTTTCTATCCAACATTGCTCAATTAAACAAATATCCAAGGCTGTTGATTATATAATACAACAAAATATCGTAGCATCTACCATGGTATCTGTTGTCAGGACTTGTGGAAGAAATATTGAAAATAAAGATGGATTTAGATGGTTCTGGTGACAGGATTAAGGTGTTTGACAGCAATAGTGATGGCAATATTGGATACAGGATTTACAATATACAAAAAGATGAAACAAATCCACAAAAACTTACCTATTCTCAGGTTAGTACACCAATATGTTTGCAGATATTTCTGGTACACCAATATGTTTGCAGATATTTCTAGTACACCATTCCGTTAGCAGATATTTCTAGTACACCATTCCGTTAGCAGATATTTCTAGTACACCATTCCGTTAGCAGATATTTCTAGTACACCATTCCGTTAGCAGATATTTCTAGTACACCATTCCGTTAGCAGATATTTCTAGTACACCATTCCGTTAGCAGATATTTCTAGTACACCATTCCGTTAGTAGACATTTCTAGTACACCATTCCGTTAGCAGATATTTCGTATCTTCAAATCGGTTGCTGATTTCAGTCTTTTGGTTGCCGTTGATCGAGTATTTGTGGCAAAGTGTACATTTGATAATTCGCAAGTGATGTTTAGTTTTACTAATCCAATTTTCTTTGAGACCTTTCGAACTGTTGCCTGGAATAATTACATGAATGTATTTGGGGTGTTTGGAATGTTTTGGGATAAGTGCCGTAATATTTTTATTTCTTTATATTTTTCTATGGAAATTGTCTACAATTGTAGCTACATGTTTCATGTTGTTAGATACATGTACATTTATGCTCGTAGTATTTTTAGGTGAAGTAAACCAACACAAGGCATTCAAACTGTCATCGTTTTAAATTTCGCAAATTTCATGTTCGTGCTAATTAAGCGAAAGTTGATGAGCGAGAAAAAAATAGATTATCAGATTTTTAGGCTATTTGGTTTATCCTTTCCTGGATGTTCCTTTTTAGATTTTTTGGAAAATGAACACCTGCACGTTTGTAGCTTTCTCGACTTGTTGAGGCTGGTACATTTTACGTATTGAAACTAGGTCATCCGGCTGTGGCTTTCAGCTTTTTTATTGCTGAAACTAGGTCATTCAGCTGAAACCATGCCTTTCAGCGTTTAAATACTTTTATTTAACTTTTAGGGCTTAAGGCAGCTAATACTACCGTCGAGTAACTTGAAATCGTGATACCCTAATAAAAGTTATAGTGGAACTACTTTCAATATATTCATTGATAGTTTAGTTATGACGTCATTAGCGGGAAAACCGAATGAAGGAATGTCAAATTTGACCTTCTTATCCATAAATGAATCAAATGGCATTTCATTAACGTAAGAAATAAATAAATTTCGCTAGTACAAGTGTCTCTCTCCATGAGAAGAGGCGATAATTATCGCCTCCGACGCGATAATTATCGCCTGTTCACATGTTAGACATGCGAAATTTAACGTGGCGCGAACAGGATTCCGTAGAAATAAGATAATTAACGATCCACCTTAAAATATGTCAAATTTTGTAATGCCAAATAGTTCCAATCGATTAACATTAACATTATGCCGCATGATCGATTTTAAATCAATTTTTTACTGGTTCCTCAATTTATGAATAAAATCGAGGGAGACAAATTATGACGTAATCGTATGCCATGCGGACACAGGGCAGTTAATTTTCTCGATTGTTTTTCCTTGGAAATTCTTTGTATCATAGACATATTCGGTAATTCACAATATTGTTGCTGATTTTGGCGGTAGGTCTGATATTTTTGAACTTCTTTCTGCACTCAAAATTAATTTTAATTTGTGAAATTGTTCGTAGATTCCTGATTTATTTAGCCTACTACGGATCTATGTTGTGAAGTCGCGTACTGATACACATTTCCAGTGCGGTCTTATTTAGTTTCTTAATTATTCGTTTAAATTGCAAATGTGTAACAGATCATACGGAATATTTTAAGCTTAGAATTATGCTACGTTCAATGTGAAAACTCGACCATACGTGATTTTACGACAATAAGTTCAAAGGTCACGATTTCAGGTATACGGTGTTTTTTAATGCACACTCCAGTGACGCCATTAAATGGTCGGCATTCGCGATAATTGTTGAAGAATTGTTGTTGACACTCTTGTATCTGTTTTCTTAATACTGTTTCTTCATTTTGATAACTTAATAATCTCAAGAAGATGTGCAATTGATCATTTATCGCCCGTTATAGCCTTAACCTAACGAAAACCGACGGTATGTATTTCAGTCATTTAACTGTTGGAACTAGGTCATTCAGCTAAGCCATTCAGTTTATTAGGTGGAACCCTTGACTTTCAGCTTTTTATAATGCTGTATTCTACTTTTTAGGACTTCTGATCATTTTACTGATTGATTGCTGTAACTCGTCCATTTAGATTTCGACACATTGAACATTGGAGGATCATAAGTTGGGCATTGTGTCTTGTATATTTTCTATGTTTTCTGTGCTCGGCTGGTTCAGGTGAGCATTGTGCCTTGTGTGTTTTTATGTTTCCCGTGCTTGGCTGGTTAAGCTGAGTGCTGCCTTTACTTTCTGACTTAATATTATCTTTTTCCAGGTTGGCTTATCAAAATCAGCGTTTGAACACTTGCACTTATTTATAGGCGTTTTTAGCATTAACCGTTTCAGTATCAGATACATTACATATTACATGCTCAACATTTTAAAAATATCACTATTTCTCCACAGATTGGTCGGTATCCGTTAGAAGGAACATTCACCTTTGAACTTGATCAGATTGTGTATCCTACAAATGGAAAACTTGATTCTCAATGTCCGAACGAACATGCATGCAAAGACTGTATTGAGAAGAAACAGAACGAATCGGCTGAAACTACAGAAGAAAAGTGAGTTAGTTATGGAAAGTGTTAGTGTACAAATGTACGGGTCAATGTTCGTACGTCTATACCAACACTGGCACGTAGTATGACCTTTTATTATTTTGGAAATTGTCTGAAGGTTTTATGCAATGATCATGATATATCTTCGTGAAAGGCAAAGTCTGCTAAAAACACCTTTTACACGCGTCAGACACAGTTTTGTTCTAATTTCTTTATTACACTATACATATTATCGTATCTGCGTAGGGGGTAGTCACACTACGCCGAACGTGTGGAAGTTTATCCAGAACTCTTATACGCTAGAGTGGCCCTAAAACTACAATACGATGCCTCATTAGAACGTATACTCAATGATTTAAAAAAACTACAGTAAAACCTCGTTATCTCGAGGACCCATCGGGACAAGCCAAAGGCTCGAATTAAGCCAGGTGCTCGAAATATCCGAAGTCTATGATGAATTGTTGTTATGACTAAGTGTAACTGTGTTTATAATGAAAACACGTATGCTACATATATTTGTTTGTAACTACGAATAGTGTCATTGTTTAAACTTTGAATAACTGACTTCTAACCCGTACCGTATACGTAACGTACACAACTGACCGCGTGTATCCCTCGTTTATCTAGCGGTTATAACGTATGTGGAACTAATGTACAACGTTAGTATATAACGTATGACTGTCGTACACAAAGCTTGCAAGTGCGTATTGCGACGATCACATACACATGTTAGCCGGAAACGACAGCGTATTTCAGCGTGGTCTTAACTTGTGTAAAACTTACCCGAACATGACAAACGTATCTAACGTACTACAACGTGCATGCAAAATTATCGTACGTACGGTATTCGTTGTTGCCATACGTTGTACAGTGTGACTGGACATTTCGGACGTTCTACTTTGGTGATTTTGCTCGAACAGTTGTCCATACCTGCGTGTTACAGTATTTGTTTTGAGTTGTGCACCAAACGATGTGCGTACAAGTTCGATGTACAGTCCAGTCAGGGTAAGAATAGAGTGACGCAGCGGTCGAGTCCACTATTACAGTTAGGGTAAGAATAGAGTGACGCAGCGGTCGAGTCCACTATTACAGTTAGGGTAAGAATAGAGTGACGCAGCGGTCGAGTCCACTATTGCGGTGTAAAACCAATGATGAAGGCTTTTACAGACAGCTATAATTTCAATGCTAAAGTAACATACTATATACGCTCTACCTGTTCAGACAATGGTTGTAATCTTTTGTGTACACATAAGCGACTACGTCACTCTCACCATATCCTTACTGGAATGTAAGCCATCCTGACAATGTCAGCTAACTAACATTTATCTGGCAGATGTTGAAACTCATGGTTCGTTGCGCTTTCCAAAGGAGCTGATCTATGCTGTTTATTTTTTATTAAACGGACGGTAACACTCAAGAAAGCGCACCGAAGCGCGCTGGTTAAGAAACGGACTTCTACTTTTTGATTGATGGTCGGAAAATAAAATACTTTTTAGTTCTTCCTAAACATCATCTATGCACATGTCGCCAAACTGAGAAGATGACAGTTGCTTGCAGAGCCTATTTAAGTACTAGTTGATTACTAATTCCACGAAATTTCAAGTATGTAACGTATTCGTCAAAAATACAACTGAAAAACAGCGTAAAACACAGTTCCAGGAAATATCATCCGGTATGATACTAGTATATCGGCAACTTTTAATACAGTTTTTTTATTTTTTTTAATTTGTTACAGGAAGATGGACTTTGGAATAATAGTACTAGGAGTTCTCCTTGCACTGGCTGTAATCAGTTTGATTATTCTTGTTGTTATATACTGTAGACTCTACAGGAAGACAAAAGTAACAGGTTTGTTGTATTTGTGTTTTATCCAGTTTTGATTGAGTTATTTCCCCTTCGGCGACAAATTTAAATATGCATGTACATACATGTATAGTCAACTTGTATACCAAAGTTACTGCTCAGTATAGTCCAGAGAATTTGACACGACTCTCGAACTTCTAATTGCATAATTTAACAGATGATATATTGTCTATATTTATAATCCCGATCACGAAGACGCTCGATGTGTAATACCAACACAAATCTAAAGGACCGATATTGCACGATTTGCTCGCGGAAAGATATATATTCAACGCAAGAACCTTGTAATATAGACATGCATAAAGGTCAGGATCATGTAAAATTATTTGTGCTATACTTGCATGTTACCTTATTATCGAAGACAATGTTAAGACTACCTGCAGTAGGTCTGTTATCGTACTAACAAAAGGAAGGACTAGGCACTGTTGGTATACGTAAAGCCAATGTATCTGGTGGTTTCAGTCGAGGTATTTGGCGCATCTAGTGGTGTATGTACCGAATTGATGCGCGCGCAATTCGCCCGGATGCCACAAATAAACAGCACATCGGGAACAAATCAGCACGTACAGTCAAGTCCGCCTAACGTAAAATTGTTTTTATTTCAGACAACGACGTATATTTAACACCAACAGCAGTTGACGCGGAAAGGGAAAACCGATACGAAGCGGGAGATGCATTGAATGAACCTGACATGGCATCGTTTGAGCATGATTCCAAATACATATAAACGCTCGTTTGCGCATGCGCGAAAGTGAACAGAAACAATTATTCTGCTCTTCAGCTGCTCATAAGCTTATTACAAACAACATGTAGTGGTACAGTCACGTTTTGTGGCTTGTCATTTTATATATATATATTATTATTATTAGTGTCTCTTTCACGCAATCATTCGTTTTGCATTGCAAGACACTACCTAATTTTTGTGAGGATCCAATAAATATTTTCAGGGGGCGATCAGCTTTTTCGCTCTGTGAGAGTCCGACCAGTTATTAAGCTCGGGTGCGATCAACAAATTTTCCTGAGCAGACTCTAAGTCCTGCTAAACCTGTCTCAATAAGTAAGATAACAACACTTTGGCCATTATTCTATGGGGGTCCGGATCCACACCCTTACCCCTCTGGGTCCACTCATTTTTGCTGATTTTATCCACAAGTGGATACGTCTCAATGATCACGAAAACAAATAATAAAAGTTTACGCTTCAAGTTCTTTGAAAATGATTTTTTTCTCAAACTGAAAAAATCGTGCCGATTGGGAACGCCAACACGTCAAAACAATGACGTCATTATATACTTAACGGATTTAAAAACGCGATACTGAGGTATGGTGTTTTATAGCAGACAATTCAAGTATATGCCGGTATTGGAATAGTACAGATTAAAGGTAAATGTATTGGCGTCAATTTGGTGCTAAGATGCTAAAAATGAGATGAGTATTAACAAATATATAGTTCAATCAATACGTCGATCCAGAAAACAAAAGTCGCATTCTGACCAAAATTTCTCTCCCCTTTACCATAAAAACATTATGCAGGTCTATGAGACAACGGTGTTGTTTCCTGCAACAATGTGTCCGTGTCATATAGACACATTTTAAATAAAAGTTAAATATGTCATTTATTATATTCAATTTAATTTAGAATTTGTATATAGAAGATACGTAAACAATCGATATGTTATACAGGTTGGTCATCTTGCGCCGATGAACATGTCACTTTTGTTTTCTTGACCAATGTCTTATTCGAGCGATAATTTAGTTAATACTCGTTGGATTTTATTAAGTTTGGTATCAAAATGACGACATTAAATTGGCCTTTATGAATATACAAATACATTTTATATGGAAGTCGGTTTTCCAAAACTATACCAACATACCCAAGTGTCGCGTTTTTAAATCCGTTAACCATACAATTTCAGTCACTACTTAGTCACTTGTCAACACAAGAATCACCATCTTCAAGCGGATGGGACACAGAGACTTTAAGTCACTTGAGGACTTTAAAAACGCCTCATCTGACTCAAAGCCAATATCGCTTAAATTATTTATTTTACGTGTTAACTACTAATTCCTGCATATAATTCAATTTAGTTTGTAAAAAAAAGATATCTCCTTATTAAATGAGGATACTGCAAAACCTTCACCACAGGCTAAATTGTTGGATTTTCTATACGGCTTTGGGCGCAATTTATCCTTATATGCGGGATGAGCATCGTCTACGAAGTCCTCTAACGAACCTCCTATCAATTATTAGATGTTCACAATAATATACATGTATACGGCATATTCAAATACAACAATCACCTGTCAGACTTTCAAAAAGCATGACAAAAGTCAATAACAAAGAACGTCCACGCATTTAAACAGACGTTCAAGTGTTACCTTTTTTTGCTAAAATTGACCAATTCAAAATCTTATCTCATCCTTTTGAACATGTCGCAATCAAGTAGGTCGGTGCGTGCGTAAAAATAAACCAGCATTGTGAAAACTTGCAGGTGCTCTAAGATAAAGGTAGAAAACAATTAAAAAATGTATTCGACGAATTAGTCTGTCTACACCGTCTATAACACAGGATAGCCTGTATAGGAAATCCCACACTTTCGCCTAGGATGCATAACAAACCGAATTGAAATGTATGTAGAAATGAGTTTTCAATAAAATAAATACTTTAAGCGATATTTGACTTTAAGTCATGTGAGGCGTTTTTTTAAAGTTCTCGAGTGTATTAGATATGGAAGGTACACTTTTCTACCATGTCTGGACGCACATAAATGTTTCTTGCTCATGTTATGCTTTAGAGGGTACTCATTACATTGATCATTGTTTAGCGAATGTGTATGCTATATCATGAATTGTGATCCACTCAATTCTGAGTGGGTCGTTTGTATATATAACTCATACAATATCCAGTCCATTTAGCAGTGATTATTACATACAATGTATATATAAATTGTTTTCTTTACTCATTATGTTCACCAATACATGATATATATTTTTAAGTTTAATTGTGTCTCCTTAGCAAAATCAAGCCATTATTATGTTATTCGCCTTGTTTTATGCACATGTATGTATTAGCACAGAGACTTGCATAATTTAAAAATAATTTTTTTTTAAAAAAAAATAAAAAAATTCACTAGGCCTCATGTAGAGCCTGTATTAATAAAATATATTTTAGTACTTGTGTATCCATTGCCATAGGTAAACGAAGCATGAATAAATAAATCCACGTGTACAGTGTATATACTTGTATGTCCGTGAATGTAAACATTAATGATTTTTCATTCGATTTTGATTTAAATTTTATTACGTTAGCTCTATTAGTATAACAAATTGGACGTGCAATTTACACTAACTAGTATGTGTGTGATACTTACAAATGCTGTGAATTTATTTTTGCTTTTGACTGAGACAGTCGTAGCGCGTGGCCAATCAGTTTTATTCCTGCATAATTGGCCAATGACCTCTGGCTTCGAGGAAAGAGACAGAACGTTTGCGTGATACAAAGAATCCGGTTGCGCTACCTTTGTTCATTATGAATACATTCATTGGTTTTAACGGGCCCATTGTCTAGCACCGATACACGCGAGACTACCTCTGGGTTACCAACCAGTTCATGTCTTGCTGGGTGGGAAACACTAAAAAGTGTTTCTGTTCGGCGTATTGCTCATTGTTTAGGCATACAATGTTATTGTTAGACAACTGAGAAACGTACTGTTGATTCAAAGTTATCTGTCACAACCGCGTAAACAAACATTCGACACGATCGATTATTACAGGTGTGTCAGGACTAAATCCTTACATCATTAGTAAGTTTAAATGATGAAAACTGTAACTGCCCTATAGCCGAGTGGTTAACAGCTATGGTTTTGTGAGTCTTATTTTGGAAATGTATACAATTTACTTTAAGTTCAAATCCCAACAATGCCTAGATTTTTTTAATTTTGCTTGAACTATGACTTGTATATTAATGCTTTTGCTCATATCGAAGATTACATACATACAATGAATAAACTAGATATGTTCGCATTTGTAATCCAGTACACCAAGATTGAGTTCATCCTACGAAGCTGGAAATTTCTGCAATTTTTGCATTCAATGTACTAGTAAATATAAAAAAGCGTATCTATATCAGGCCAGCTACTTTTTTCGCAAAGAAAGGTATGATAAAATTAATTTGTCGATATAAAAACATCAAGAAAAAATATTATAAAAAGCATAACAAAGAAAAAGTGTATCAGACTGGATTCGAACCTTTACTTGGATTCACCAATGAGATATGCTGATACCATGCATTAACGCTCTACGCTAAAAACGCTATTGAAATATACCACGCTTATTTTAATACAAAAAGATATGGTCAAAAATGGTATGAGTAAAATAAGAGCTCTGATTGGTCAATACATACATTTACCTATTAAGAAATGGAACATTCTGGCGGTTTTGACAGATATCTTTGAATCGACAGTAACTGATTGATTTTCGGCATGATTTTCATAAGTGCTCCTGTGTGTTCAAAATTCTAACCATCATTTGTTGTTATTAATATAACGGTTTGTTTATGTGTTATTTGTACTACTGAGTAGCGTAACGGAAAGAACCAACTCATGTCGTAGATCGTTGTCGCAAAACTATAATAAAAACATATCTGTTTGATTTTTTGAAAAAAATATATTACGATCAATAAAAATAAAAAGGAAAGTATGTATATTGTGTCAAACTACTAAGACTCGGGCCGAATGTGTCAGCTGTGACTCGGTCAACATAAGTAGTTATCAGCAGTGAATCGGTCAACATAAGTAGTTATCAGCAGTGACTCGGTCAACATAAGTAGTTATCAGCAGTGACTCGGTCAACATAAGTAGTTATCAGCAGTGACACGGTCAACATAAGTAGTTGTCAGCAGTGACTCGGTCAACATAAGTAGTTATCAGCTGTGACTCGGTCAACATAAGTAGTTATCAGCAGTGACTCGGTCAACATAAGTAGTTATCAGCAGTGACTCGGTCAACATAAGTAGTTATCAGCAGTGACTCGGTCAACATAAGTAGTTATCAGCTGTGACTCGGTCAACATAAGTAGTTATCAGCAGTGACTCGGTCAACATAAGTAGTTATCAGCAGTGACTCGGTCAACATAAGTAGTTATCAGCAGTGACTCGGTCAACATAAGTAGTTATCAGCAGTGACACGGTCAACATAAGTAGTTATCAGCAGTGACTCGGTCAACATAAGAGTTATCAGCAGTGACTCGGTCAACATAAGTAGTTATCAGCAGTGACTCGTCAACATAAGTAGTTATCAGCAATGACTCGGTTAACATAAGTAGTTATCAGCAGTGACTCGTCAACATAAGTAGTTATCAGCAGTGACTCGTCAACATAAGTAGTTATCAGCAGTGACTCGGTCAACATAAGTAGGTAGCAGCAGTGACTCGGCCAACATAAGTAGTTATCAGCAGTGACTCGTCAACATAAGTAGGTATCAGCAGTGACTCGTCAACATAAGTAGTTATCAGCAGTGACACGGTCAACATAAGTAGTCATCAGCGCGTGTACCTTATGACTAACATTCAAGGATAAAGAGATGAAGCACTGCATTCAGGTATGCTGTCAGTCCATTTTATGCAATATCTGTTTCTAATGTGTAAATACGAGTTGAGCAATTTTATAATTGTTACTGGCAAGGGGTCCCACCTCTGGCATAAGAAAATTAGAATTAGATACATTGAGTTTCTATGAGAGTCACACGAGAATTGGATACATGTTGAGTTTCTATGAGAGTCACACGAGAATTGGATACATGTTGAGTTTCTATGAGAGTCACACGAGAATTGGATACATGTTGAGTTTCTATGAGAGTCACACGAGAATTGGATACATGTTGAGTTTCTATGAGAGTCACACGAGAATTGAATGCCTGTTGAGTTTCTATGAGAGTAACACAAGAATTGGATGCTTGCCGAGTCATAATTTAGATACCTGTCGAGCCTCTACAGGGGAATCACACCATAATTAGATGTACGTCGAGTCTCTACAGGGGAGTCACACAAGAATTGGATGTACGTCTAGCCTCTATGGCAGTCACACACGAATTAGATGTATATCGAGCCTTTACAGGGGAGTCACACAAGAATTAGGTGTATGTCGAGCCTCTATGGCAGTCACACACAAATTAGATGTATGTCGAGCCTTTACAGGGGAGTCACACAAGAATTGGATGCTTGTCGAGTCTCTACAGGGGAGTCACACCATAATACCTGTCGAGCCTCTACAGGGGAATCACACCATAATTAGATGTATGTCGATTCTCTACAGGGGAGTCACACAAGAATTAGATGTATGCCGAGCCTCTACAGGGGGGTCAAACGAGAATTAGATGTATGCCGAGCCTCTACAGGGGAGTCACACGAGAATTAGATGCATGCCGAGTCTCTACAGGGGAGGAGTCACACGAGAATTAGATGCATGTCGAGCCTCTACAGGGGGGACACACGAGAATTAGATGCATGTCGAGCCTCTACAGGTGAGTCACACGAGAATTAGATGCATGCCGAGCCTCTACAGGGGAGTCACACGAGAATTCGATGCATGCCGAGCCTCTACAGGGGAGTCACACGAGAATTAGATGCATGCCGAGCCTCTACAGGGGAGTCACACGAGAATTAGATGTATGCCGAGCCTCTACAGGGGAGTCACACGAGAATTAGATGTATGTCGAGTCTCTACAGGGGAGTCACACCATGATTAGATGTGTGTCGAGTCTCTACAGGGGAGTCATACGAGAATTAGATGTATGTCGAGTCTCTACATGGGAGTCACACGAGAATTAGATGTATGTCGAGTCTCTACAGGGGAGTCACACAGGAATTAGATGCATGTCGAGTCTCTACAGGGGAGTCACACGAGAATTAGATGTATGTCGAGTCTCTACAGGGGAGTCACACGAGAATTAGATGTATGTCGAGTCTCTACAGAAGTCACACTATGGCTCACCATGCATCCAATTCTTTGTGTCACTTTCATGGATACTTGACCGGCATCCAAATTTCGAGCTACACAGATAGGACCTTATGACTGTAAGTGTGATGACCAGGCAATATGACACTATGACGCAACGTTCTTATCACTATGTACATGTAAACGACGTTGGAGAAAATTGGGTTATCATGACTGTATGCCTTATATATAGGTGGAACTAAAACAGCTGTCAATCCCTACAACAGTGTAGAGGTTTTACATGTATATAGGAGAACAAGTATAACGTTGAAATGATGTTTATGTTCCTAAATAATTCTACTGACAGTCCCAAGACGTGTCACCCCATCTGTGTCACTTGTTTTTGTTTGACTGTGTGGTTCTCATGTGTTGACGGCTAGATCCATTTACATATAAGTCCATTTAATCAGGTCTGTCACTTGTATACAAACATTACAATATCGTAACGTTGTATTTTCATTGTTTTAAACATTTCAATTTGAGAAAAAAAGTAGTGAAATCTGATACCTTACTCACTAAGCTACATACTAATACTTATTATAATACTATAGTGCGTTCAAAGTCAAACGCGAAGAATCGTTATAAACATAAACTCGTCTGACAGGTAAACTTTCAATGGGTTCGATATCAAATTATGTTTAAAGCATTCAGAATAGAAACACAATTAGAAAGTGTAACTTATATCATCCTCATTGGCGCAGTTGGCTACAGCTACTGCTGATAGATGTAAATCAATATTTTTGCATGGGTTCAAATCCCACCCATTTTGATTTTTTTTAATTTTGCTAAATTAAACATGTGCGTCCTTGTCTAATATACAGTGTCCACCAAACATAAGTATACAGTAAATAATTGTTGCAAAATTAACTTGGTTAAATTATTCAATATATGTTTATCAGACGGTGACAATATACTAGTTTCTGAAACTACAGTTCAGTACTATATGAGTCAAAAAAAGAGATGGACATAAAGATGAAAATGTCCTGAATTAAAATAACCATGTGATCCAAAAGGCTTAATTTTCCATCTTTTTGTGACAAAGTTATCTTTCAAGCGGGACAAAGAATCTTTATATTTTGCACTTAGGGTACCAATTAATGTACATGGTATTTACATTTAATAAACAAAAATATTCCTTTTCTTCAAAAATATTGTTTTTTTCACTGTTTTGCAAATACATGTAGTGTTATTACAAACAGGTAAATAAGGAAACAAAATATGTATACTTATTTTTGTTGGGCAGTGTACATTTCTGAAATATATCTATTTCCTTTGTATTTTGATGCATTGCCAACATTCCAGCGAAATCAATGATGACAATAATTTGTAATTTAACCCGATTGTCACCCGAGCATTGTTAAGATGGGCAATAAATACAATATCCAGGGCGGACTAAAATTAATATAAATGAAACAAAGCAATTTTGAATTAAACATAAAACATACTTTACCATTTATGAAGTGATAAAATGTATAAATCAATTATTCAGGTCAGACACTTATTTACATAATACATAAACACTTCAATTTCTCTTACTAATGTCTTATTTTAATATATAGTATGTATATTAGTAGGTAGCTTCGTGAGTAATGTATTGGTTTTCACTGCCTTTTTCTATAATTAAAATGGTTTTAAAACAATAAAAATACAATGTAATGATATTGCAATGTTTGTATACAAGTGACATACCTGATTTAACGGACTACACATGCATTACGATAATATAATTTTGAAAAAATGTTTAGCAGCGAATTCGAACCCACGGCCCATATAAAAGGTACGCAAAGTTGCCATGTATTGAACATATTTTAAAACCACTACGCCACATCGTCTACTTGAAAGTGAATTTGAATTTTTAATATATATCCATAATATATCAGAAAAATTACGGTAAATACCGTTTCAACCTTTGCAAATGGACCCGTCCGAGGGTCATATTTCGAAGGTGGTTGTACATCTATAGTCCAGTCAGGATAAAAATCCAGTGACGCAGCGGTCGAGTCCACTATAACGGTGTAAAACCAATTATAAAGGCATCTACTGTCCTAACACCTGTAATTCCAATGCTAAACTAACATGCTAAACTTCGCTGTACCTGTTTAGACAATGGTTGCATTTTTTTGCGTACACATAAACTGCAACGTCACTGTCACAATATCCTAACTGGACTATATATGAGAACATTGTATGTGTTGATAGTTACAATGAAAGTAAAACAGAAACATTCCAGGAGTGTATTCAATATTGATATCATTTAATTGGAGAATAAGGATAGCCAATCATATCGCCTGTTACTGACCAAGAGTTTAATATGGTGTGATCTGACAGGTTGTCCTTATCCTTAAGTCTAGTAAGATCAATATTGAATACCACCCTAGAATATATTTCTTAGACAAAATGATATTTAGGATAAGTTGGCCAAACATCACGGCTAAAACAACCAAACGCCAGGGTCACAACAATAACAACCAGAAAATGCAGCAGTATATTTTATTCAAACATTCAATGTGTTACAAATACCACAGACCTTAACGTCGTCCAATAGGAAATCGATCACAAATGCAAGTGTTGTCATAACAATGTCTTGCCGAGTCTTGACAATTTAGATCAGATCCTGTGCCGTAGCAATCTTGAGCTTCGGTACACTCTGCAACAAGACATTTAATACGCATAATTATATGTATCCTTCTTTCCTATGGTTTCAGACATTCCTATGGTTCAAGCAACCCCCTTTTGTGGAAAAATATAGCACAAAGAGTGGAAAATAGGGTTCCATTATGTGGGATACATGAAAAACTAGGATATATTTCCTAATGCTTCTCATGAATCTTATGTTTATGACATTAAGCCGTTCTGGGTGATTTTGTAAGTAAACAAGAAAAATGGTGAATATTTTAGTGGGCCTTTTGACAAAACAGGGGGCTACGCTCTCTGAAGGTACCTGATGTAACTAAATTAATGATGGGTATCATTAGTTGAAATGTTCATATATTTAACCTAAAAGATTTAACGTTGAATCATTCAAAAAATGAATCTTCTTGGACATTCAAATTGAGTGACTGAAACCATAGGAAACATTATAAAATTAAGACTAACACACCGCGTCATTTAAATATCTTTAATTGTACAACTTGAAGAGTTTGATCCTGAGTTTAACTGTAACATATCATATTCGAAATATCCAATAAAATGTCTTGTCTGTATGAAAAATTTGATATAAAAACTTGTGATATGCTCAGAAAATAGTGTTAAGCTTAATTAAATATACACGGTGAAGCGAAGTTATAGTTAAAATTCATCTCAAATTTTAACCTCTCAAACACGTGGTATATGCATATCGGACCGCTCCCTGTGAATAATGAGATAACAGACCCATCTCTGTGCTGGAACAGAACACTTTCTGTGTAAACGATGATTTAGACGGACGGTGGTCGACAAGAACGTTTAGGAAATCAATTTAAACCAAAATACAGGTTTCTGCATAAAAATAATGTTTAATATATACACCATGGGTTGACCCAATGATTAGCCCTAGAGGAGTCCGATATGCATTAAAAGAAATGTTTTTAGTGGATTTTGTTTTTCCAAGAAAATACGAGTTGTTTTTGGAATCACTCTGGAATTGTGCATCAACACATGTAGTGTTTTGTAAAATTAAGACAATATTCATGACACTTTACTGAATACAATAAAATCGTACGACGCAACCATCACTTTATGGAGATTTAAAGTGAACTACGAACACATGTACTTTATGATTTGTCTTATTCTTTATTGCTGAATTCATCGCTGAATTTATCCGCAGTGGATTCGAGTAGGACATGGATAGATTTCCACTTTTCCCAATTTTGATTATTTCTTTTCTGAGAATGCGAATAGTGGATTTGTTGCAAATGTAATTCCATGCAAACATGTTTTTTTCTAAATCAGCACTCTCGTGGTCTATTGCATTACACATAAATTCCCCTCATACATTTGCGATTTAGTCTTCTGATAATAACTGGTTTATATTCTTATAAAAAAAATGCTGAAAAAATATACAGATCTTTTATTACAAAATTTTATGTTTTGAAATAGGCATGATACCATGTAGACCTTTACACATTAGGTCTTTGAATTTAAACAAAAATTTCAAACTGTATAAAAACCGCATTACGTGATGTTCAATATACATGACTGTATTAATGTTTAACTGTATGTATTACTGTGCCTGAATTGTCGCGACGTTAGTATCGCAATGCCATAAACATAGTTTGCACTTACCAATGTTTCCCCAGTGGGGGAGGGGGTGGGGATACACGGGAAATTGAACATAAAGACTTTCCTGATGTACGGGACTTTGATAAACCCTGTCGACACATGTAGCGGGAATTAGACTTTCTAGTTTTCATTGTAATGAAAATCTACCATAGGGATATTTGACATCAAGAACAATCACACCCCAATGAATCCTACAGGCCTATCTGCACATGGGAGTGAAATTTGACAACCAATTTCCAAATATGTCTAATTCCCCTATATAATCTCGCCACCATCCCCCTATGGGTGAGGAACATTGCCAAATGCATAAATATGTTTACAGTTGCCACTCACCTGATCCCGTGTCTTCACATGTACACAAACCACCGCCTGCTACGATGCCATCCCCGTCAGGATGTTGACAAATTACCGAGGTTCCAGTAGCACATTGAGTGGAGATACAATCTCCATTGACGGTACACGTTTCACACCATGCTGAAAATTCAAAACATTGCTTGGTTTAAAACTTTTTCATACAATGTACATTTTTAGGATGGTGGAACGGTGATCGAGTGAATAGCGCTCTCGACTACCAGTCCGGAGGTCCCTGGTTCGAATCTCGGCGGGGGGACTGGAAATTTCGGGAAACGCATTTCAGTCCCCCCCCCCCATTAAACTAGAGATGAACTGGTTGGAAACCCAGGGGTAGTATCATGATATCCTAATATGTCTGAGAACTTTGCACAGAACGTAACCTATCTTAATTACACCCAGGTATTAGAATAATATGGTTTGTCTTTGTAATTCAGTATTGAAACGAAACTTGTATTGATTTAAATGTTAAATTTATTTTATTTTGGCCCAAAGGTGATTGCTCTGTTGTTCTAAAGACTGTTGGCACATTCGCAATATAAACGTTAAGAAGATAATAACAAATCGGACAGGGGTCAGCGCTGAATAGAAACAACAGAGCAAGTATCACACAAAAGGAATATAAGAATCTATCAGGAGCTTCTATGTAGGATAATGATATCTCATCCGAGGGGTCAGATTATATGTAGGATAAGGATATCTCACCCGGAGGGGTCGAATTTTAACTAGGGACGAGGCTTGCATCGTATGTCTAATAATGGGCTATTTATCTTCGACGTAACTTGAAAAAATGGGAGTTTATAATGTATTATTTTGCTTTCTTTGCGTCAACATTTTTTGTCGTAAGTTCTTATTCATAACAATCATAAATAATAACGTAAATAAAGCCAATGCTGTTAAGTTATGCTCAAGAAAATGCTTTTTAAGCGGCTTTGAGTCTATTGATGTTCGTCTTGTTAGCTTAATATTGTCAGTAGATAGGTCGCATGTACGCCCACGTAATATATAGTTATCTTCCATTAGCATCGGGCCTATCTTCCATTAGCATCGGGCCTATCTTCCATTAGCAACGGGCCTATCTTCCATTAGCAACGGGCCTATCTCCCATTAGCAACGACGGAGAAAACTCATATCTACAAGTATAAACGGATAACAAAACATCGGACAGGAAAGCCATAACTCAACTTAAACAGCCGAGCACAGAAAACATAAAACCAACACAGACTTCAATTACACACCACAATTCCCAAACACACAACTGAACAAGAAAATGAACTTATCCACCGACAGTCCAAGTTTCAGCTGTCAAAAAGTCCAAGTCCTAGCCACATCGACAAACACAAGAAATAAAGAAACTTTACAGCTAAACAGCTAAACACATTGAATAGTTATGTCCAGCCGCACTGGTCGAGTTCATTATAATGGTGCAAATCCAATAATGAAGGATTATCCAGTCTTACATAATTCCAATGCTAAACTAAAATAAATAAGGTTTTTCAACATTAGAATCTGAAGCACTGGATTTAAAAGCACTTCGTAACTGTATTTAAAAGCACTTTCGTAACTGAATTTAAAAGCACTTTCGAAACAGACTTTAAAAGCACTTTCGTAACAGACTTTAAATGCACTTTCGTAACTAATAAAAATGAACGTACTAAGTAATAAATCTTAGAAAGTTTCCATTGGGAAGGTCGGGCGAAGTTCCCCAATTAATCATTATCATTTGGGGTTATCAGCTTGCTTTTCAAATTCAAAAATCGTAATACGATTCAACCCCCACATAGCCTAGTGGGTATAGCGACCGGGTAATAATAACATGTAAGACATGCTTCAATATCGAACTAAGTAAACATTGTGTCAATAAATCATGACACTCTTTGATTGAAAAGTTATGGAAAAAATATTGAGATGATACGAACCAACTGCTACCACTGAACTAAAGCCGAGAAGAAGAAATACCAATTTCATTTTCGTTACTGTTTATGTGTATGAAGACCTAAGACTAGTCTAAACGCGTGCAAACATTGTCTTATATAAGTCACATGACCCGTCAAAGCTGATAACAAGTTTTTCAAGAGCGTAGAATGAAAATGGCTCATTTCAATGTACGACATATCTTTCGGAGCTGTCAGGAAATGTGAGCCGTCTTACTAACCAAGATCATGGCACGAATCCGCAATTAATGAGTGTACCCTATATATAGAGAAGGTTGTGCAGCGGCCATATTTAGCCGCAACGGATATGACGTTACGAAAGCTGGTACCCAGCTTTTCTACAGTTGTCACAGCAAACACGGATACAAGTTCCTGTAACTTCATATTCATTGCGGCTAAACATGGCCGCTGCATAACGTTCTCTCTATACAGGGTACACTCCGATAATTTGAAACCATGTGCCTTTGGGTGCGGTGTCTTCTTTGCCGTTGTCAAGTATGGTCGTCTTCGTCATAGATTAAGGGGTGACCTCTATTTAATATAACTCTATAGCTTCTACCCTTCGACACCCTGTTGTCGCCAATGTTCTTTTGACGTATTTTCTTTTTTTTCGCAACAATTAACCGAAATTGCGAAGATACGAAGATATAGCAGGTGGTCAGAATGGCATCGGTCAAGATGAACCCAACGAGCCAATGTTTCAGGAGTATAAGAAGTGGATAAAGAAGAATTAGCTTCAAATTATTTGTTTATATTCTGGAAATAAATTAGCTACGCTACTGATTGCTAAATTTCGAAACAGCCACGATCTGATACAGTTCATCGCTCGAATGAAAGCACGTATATATTCCGTAAACCAGTTATTGCAAGATTCAATAAATAATATTAAATCATCAACGGAATGGTAACGTACGTCCCTGCGTTAATTGGTTCAAATAGCATTTAATTTCAATATGCAACATAGAAGAAAGTATGGGGCTGGTATAGGATAAGCATGGTGCTATATCAATTCAATGAACATATGAGCGTAAGGATGCAAGATATTTAAGGTTTTCTTGTACGGCGAACGACCTATACTAGTATATTGCTTGTACTTTTATTAGTCAGATGTTTACGGTCGGTTTCTGACATACCGTATGGTGACTCCCTATTTAGTCTACTTACGGTTTGAACTTGATGTCGAAGTATAGGACATCTAAGGTTAATTTCTGCCTACAAAGACTGTTAATTACATAGAGATAAAAATCGCTAATATTTACGGACGCTAAATGTCAAAATTCAAAGTCCGCTAACTTTTCGACCCGCGGGAATATCCTCTATAATTGGAGAATAAGGATAGCCAATCATATCGCCTGTTACTGACCAAGAGTTTAATATGGTGCGATCTGATTGGTTGTCCTTATCCTGAAGTCAAGTAAGATCAATATTGAATGTGGTTTTCAATATCAGATGTCGTCTTTGCTGTCAATTTTATGTTAGCAATATTTATACCGTCCAGTTAGGATACAAATAGAGCCACGCATTGGACGAGTCAACTATCATGACTATTGCAGTGTAAAACCCATTAAAAGGGTTTGTCCAGACATCTATAGTTCCAATGCTAAATTGTAATACCTTAACTGTTCAGACAATCGTTGTAATATTTTGCAGCTATTCAGACTCACTCTAGGGTCCCAACATTACAGATTGAAGCGATATTTAGATCATCGACATTATTATCCAATAAAGAAATATATAAATAAAGTCAAATAACAATAAGCTCGATGTCCGTATCTTCTGAAATGTGATGTGACGAATATAACATTTGTCATGTTCATTGACAATTCAAAGTTTTGAGAAGAAGATCTTAGGGTGACACCCCTTCTTTTGGTATGCAGGATTCGTGAGCAATTTAGACCGCATTGGCTCAGGAGCGTGATATGTGGTATGCAGAAAACATCTTTTGGTATACAGTTAGCAAAAAGTTCCTAAAATTGGTTATTAATGTACGGAATTTTTAAACATTTTAAACGCCAACATGGCCACGAAACATCTTTAATTTATAAGTAAGTTTTCGGGACTCGGTGAAAAAAGAAGTATTTGGAATTCATAGCGGGAGGGGGTGTCGCCCCCAGATCTACTTAAATATGAATATTCTGGGGACAATGTTGACCGTATCTTCCTATTTCAAGGGAGAATGAGTCTTGTGTAAAATACAGTAAAACTTCGTTATGACAAGCAACGATATTGCGAGCACCCGGCCTACGTCGAGCAAATTTCGAAGTCCTCGCGAATTTTCTCCTTACTGTATATTGATTAACCTTTTGATGAGCTCACTATTACAATCACCCGGTTTATGTCGAACACAGGTATAATAAATGAAATGATATGCTGAAATATTGTAGGAGGATAAGTAAAAAGATAATATCAAGTCAGACAGGGACTGAACCAACCGAGCACAGAAAACATAAAACAACACAAGACACAATTCCCAACTGAACCAACCGAGCACAGGAAACATAAAACACATACAAGGCACAATGCCCAACAGAACCAACCGAGCACAGAAAACATAAAACACATACAAGGCACAATGCCCAACTGAACTAACCGAGCACAGAAAACATAAAACACATACAAGGCACAATGCCCAACTGAACCAAGCGAGCACGGAAACATAAAACACTTACAAGGCACAATGCCCAACTGAACCAACCGAGCACAGAAAACATAAACACATACAAGGCACAATGCCCAACTGAACCAACCGAGCACAGAAAACATAAACACATACAAGGCACAATGCCCAACTGAACCAACCGAGCACAGAAAACATAAACACATACAAGGCACAATGCCCAACTGAACTAACAGAGCACAGAAAACATAAACACATCCAAGGCACAATGCCCAACTGAACTAACTGAGCACAGAAAACATAAAACACATACAAGACCCAATGTCCAACAGAACCAACCGAGCACAGAAAACATAAAACACATACAAGGCACAATGCCCAACTGAACTAACCGAGCACAGAAAACATAAAACAAATACAAGGCACAATGCCAAACTGAACCAAGCGAGCACAGAAAACATAAAACACATACAAGGCACAATGCCCAACTGAACCAACCGAGCACTGAAAACATAAAACACATACAAGGCACAATGCCCAACTGAACCAACCGAGCACAGAAAACATAAACACATACAAGGCACAATGCCCAACCGAACCGACCGAGCACAGAAAACATAAACACATACAAGGCACAATGCCCAACTGAACCAACCGAGCACAGAAAACATAAACACATACTAGGCACAATGCCCAACTGAACCAACCGAGCACAGAAAACATAAACACATACAAGGCACAATGCCCAACTGAACCAACCGAGCACAGAAAACATAAAACACATACAAGACACAATGCCCAACTGAACCAACCTAGCACAGAAAACATAAAACACATACAAGACACAATGCCCAACTGAACCAACCGAGCACAGGAAACATAAAACATACAAGGCACAATGCCCAACTGAACCAACCGAGCACAGAAAACATAAAACACATACAAGACCCAATGCCCAACAGAACCAACCGAGCACAGAAAACATAAAACACATACAAGGCACAATTACCAACTGAACCAACCGAGCACAGAAAACATAAAACACATACAAGGCACAATTACCAACTGAACCAACCGAGCACAGAAAACATAAAACACATACAAGACACAATGCCCAACTGAACCAACCGAGCACAGGAAACATAAAACATACAAGGCACAATGCCCAACTGAACCAACCGAGCACAGAAAACATAAAACACATACAAGACCCAATGCCCAACAGAACCAACCGAGCACAGAAAACATAAAACACATACAAGGCACAATGCCCAACAGAACCAACCGAGCACAGAAAACATAAACACATACAAGGCACAATGCCCAACAGAACCAACCGAGCACAGAAAACATAAAACACATACAAGACACAATGCCCAACAGAACCAACCGAGCACAGAAAACATAAAACACATACAAGATTATGCTAGATCATTATTCGTCATTTGACCGGACCACTTTCGTGCAGTGCTAGAAATTTGTCCGCTGTTCTTTTTGTACATGTCGTGGTGTTCTGCTCTTTTCTGTTGAGTGTTGATTTCCCTGTCCGATTTTTTTTACTTTTTTTGCTGAAAGTTTCTATAAGTGGACCAAGCAGCGCAAACTGTGTTTTCGCGTGTGTTTTTTTCTGGCTAGTATTCACATTTAATTGTAGAGGAATCATGACGCAAACATATATTCGTGAAAGTCAAAGTTAAATTATTAGTCCAATACTAAAATACGCATGACCTAAACCCCGTCCACATCTTGCACATCTTGTTAGAGGATGGAAATCGTGATCTGTGGCATTTTGGTCCCGTCCCCAATCCACGAAGATAGTAAAGATCGGGAACCAGACTACACTAGAAGGTGAAGAGCGTATACTCGTGTTATCTCAATTTGTCACGACGTTCATGACCAATCAACACGTTTAGAGAAATGTGTATATGTACATGTTGAATCTATATTAGTACACTGAGTGCACTTTTGCAATAATATTGTCATGTTTTCTTCAAAGTTACTCAGTGTGTTTACTTGTTATGATGTGTATCTATTGTATTCAGTCCGTTTGTTGACATGCGTAATTAGCAAAGTTATATAAAAACTTGACTGTTTGACTAACAATTGACCATTTGCCATCTTTAAAGCTCGGCCATTTCCGTTTGTCTCCTGCTCAAGGTTTTCTTGAGTGTAATTGTGAGGTTTGTTGCACCCTACATATGGTTAAACCCCCCTTACCATTATGTCGCTGTCTATACAAAGACAGAAACCATATTGCCACCCAACAACTATCTAGAGATGAACTGGTTGGTAGCCCGGATCTAGTCCCGCGTGTGTCGGTGCTATACACCGGGTGCGTTAAAGAACCAATAAGTCTAATTGGTTGTAGACCCTTCAGCATAAACAGGACCCCATTGAAAATAAGTGCTTGCACTTTTATGGGTTATTTACCAAAGGTCTAAATAAAGTTTGAATGGATAATTCTGAGACTAAATGCAAGCTGTTTGAGAACAGGGGTGGTATTCAATATTTATCTTATTTAATTGGAGAATAAGAATAGCCAATCATATCGCCTGTTACTGACCAATAGTTAGATATACATGGTGTGATCTGATTGGTTGTCCTTATCCTTAAGTCAAGTAAGATCAATATTGAATACCAATGAGTATAAAGCTTTTTCATGCTCAACACAATGCAAACAGTAAAATGTCTAATAAGTTACTGAAACTTTTATACTACATGGATAGGCTTGAAGAGAGCAGAGTAATTTTCCTGGTATAGTAACGATGATTTACTTGTAAGTGTTGGACTTTCTAGGAGCTAATCAAGTTACGTACTCAAGTTGAGGTTGAGCATTAAAAAACTTTATAATCTTGGGGCTGGTTTCTTTTTCTGTCAATACCAAAGCCTTAATTTGGCTATGTGTACATGTACTACTTTAATGACATGAGTATATGTGTGTGCCTGTTCTACGTCCTTTAAAATTCCTATCAGTGACCAGTGACCACAGATACGTCACTGTATTTATATAATTGTCGTACAAACGTCTGTCAGTGGACATTTGACCATTGTACGGATTTAAACTCGTGAAAATGAAATTGGTTTTCGTTGCACTTTGCCTTAGTGTCTGTTTGGGTTATGGTTCGTATCTTTTATTACACGGATAACGAAAAGGTGTTATATTTTTATTTTTAAAATGGAACAAATTTCAATATATTCGAAGAAGTTAAATTTTAAAGGGACTGCCTCACATATTGGTGAATTGCAAAAATAAAATAAAATTGTCAAATATTCGCGTAATTTTGGTACAGTTGGCTGTATATCCCATTAACAACCACACTGATATCTAAAATAACTTGAGAAACTTCGGCATTTTGTAGCCATTTAGTATTTTTACTTTAAAAATTCTATAGGGTATCAATACCCTATTACCAATTACCTCACTGATGTTTACGCTGTAGTTTGTTGATGTTACAGTTCGATCAAGTGTAAATTACATAATTCACAAAGCAAGTTGGAAGGAAACTTAGCGCTTTTTTTAAAGAAAAAACGTACACAGCGGGCAATAACAATAGTGTTTAAAATTGCTTATTTGGACCAAATCTTTCATAAAGCAACCGTCATTGGCTTTCTACTACATCAAGACATAACCGTCTTGAGAAATAATGCTTGGTAGTGTCTGTACTCAAGACTCTTTTACATTAATTATTCTTACACCGGCGTCCACTTTAAACATCTGGATACAGATGTATAAAGAACTGCAGGAAAGAAACTAGTATTCTAACATCACCACTCACCGGTCATCAATGTTTACCTCGGCGGGATACTCATCACTCCGCGGAGCATTCATCGGATTATACTGTGTGCTGTCTTCGCGAGTACAATTTATTCGCCACTAATTTAAACATTACTAAAATATCGAAAATGGTTGTCCCACATTAGGCTACTTACTTCTCTTGCGAAAGGTATAATCTAGATTAAAAATATTCGCAAATTTTATAGAGATCGCGAAATGTTTTGAGCAGAAGTCACGAAAACTACCACGCCACTATAATTGTTGCGGATTATTTTTCCAGCATTGTGTGAGCAGTGCACAACAGACGACGACTGCACCTCGACACAGTGCGCTAACGGAAATGCCGTCATTTGCCAACATCCGGATGGTGCAGGTGTTACTAGCAACGGTGGTCTGTGTACATGTGTAGCTTCTACCACAGGTGGTAAGTCACTGTACCACCTTCTAAATTCGACCGTATGATGATGTGTCGAATAAATAAATCGTAGAAAAACACTATGGAAAGTTAAATTTGTTGTACCTAAATGACGAAAGTTATCAACAATATCAACTGGTACACGATTTATGTTCCACACAAAACGATTAATCGTTTTACGCTTTTTCAAATATACATACATGTAGTTTGGATTTACTGACATTTATCTTAAGCCCTCGCTTGGAAGAGTAAGTATGTATTGCATGCATTTGGGCTTGAAAACCATCGAGATCTGTTGTAAACAGAGCAATGTCATCAGCAAATAATAACATATACAGAGAAAGTTCACTTAAACCATTACCAAAGAATGCAGGCTGGAACATACAAATGGCAAACGATTGCTTAAATTACTAAACACATAATAATTGGCTATTCCTCTATAAATTTCATTATTCTCGTTCATTTTTGTATTTGCCGGTGTGTCGTGTGATTTCGGTTTGTGTGCTTTCTCGTGAGTGCGCTCCTTGTTGTGTCTTTCGTTCTTTGTTGCTTCTGTTGAGTGCAACCTTCCCTATCTGATTTGCTATCATTGTACGGAAACTTTGGCGTGATCCTCGACTTTCTATTAGCATAATTTAACTGCTGATTTATAATCCCTGATGTATGTTTTCATAAGCGGGGAGTATCACGATGGCGCTTAATATGTAATACCAATCTATTAAAAAGACTGATATTGCATGATTTGCTCATGGAATTTATTTATTCAGCCCAAGAACCATGTAATATATTCATGCGTAAAGGTCAGGATCACGTTAAACGCTCAGACTCTGTACAATATCTTAATCAAATTATGCATCAAATGTGGCTGTTTTGAAACTAGTTGTTGATTTAGTAAAGGTGCTTGCTTCTGAGTGATATCATAAACCGGTATTCGTCAAATGAGTATATCTAGTGCACATTATAATTTCAGCTTGCGTATTCGCCGCAGATTGCTATGGTGTGGACGGACTAAATTGTGGAGACAACGCGCGACATTGTTATGATGGCAAATGTATATGTGATAGATTTTCCATTGGAAAGTAACAAAATAATACTCCTATGAATTGTTTTGTTGAATAAAAAACTTTTGAAGAAAGTACATGTAGTTTATTACCCAAATTTTGATAACGGTCTAGGAATCAATACACCTGTCTGTGTTACTTAACAAAACCGCTGCAAATATTAAAATATCTTATAGATCTAATCTGCTGCTAAATTTCGAGAACAATCATGTGATTCTGTTGGTATACATGGACATGATGTCGTCTTATTCCATGTAACTGATAAGGCCTATTGGCACGCAATAAAGTGGCAAGAATAACATGGGAATATGTGTCCCTTTTCTTAAGTCATATATATTGTGCAAAACACAATTGACAAAAAAAACAGAATGACACCGCACTTACGAACGAACAAACAAATGGACAAAGTGCGACCCCCTTAACTACAGTAGTATCACGTGAACAAAACAACTCTTATTCTAGATGATGTAACATATACTAAAATGTCGACATCTATTTCGTACATTAAGATAAGAAACGAGACGTCTTGACACTAATTTTAACAATGCGGTCCTTTGTCTTGGTTCTTGACCCTACCTATAAATAAATGTTTGACTTTGATAACCCAGATTTTATATACACGAGTTGTAGGTCGAATACGGACAATGAACGAAAAGAATCGTCCGTACAAATCTCAGTGGGTTCACCATAAACTTACCACTTTTCGTGGGGACACTGTTTGGATTCTGATGAAATAAAAATCCTTAAGTATTTCAGCTAAACAAGTCAAACAAGATTATTGACATTAAACATAGGTTTACAACACTAGTAAAGAGCTATTAGAGTTATTCTTCAATTTGCAGGAAGTATTAGCATCACAAATTTTCAACTTAGGTAAAAATATTTTACAAACACGTTTTCCTACGTTACAAACCACTTCTCAATGGTTACCAACCAATTAACAATGGTTACCAATAGGGATGGGCCGATACATCGAAATATCGATGCATTGCGGTCCCGAGTGTCCCGATAGTATGGATCGATAGTAAAAGTCTCGATCCAATAACTATCGCCGATAGTTAGCCAAACTATCGATAGTTACGATAGTTTAAATAACGTTTGTTATTAAATTAAAACAACTTCCGTGCTCGTTAAAAAATAGTTTTAGATAATCACACGCATCAAAACTGCCACAAAGGACCAATATCACAATCCTTTTTCCATTAAACATGATAAAAACTTTTTTTTAAAACTCCACAAATTGTAGATTAGTATATTGTACAACAAAGTGATATCTTACACAGTGCAAATTTGCATTTACAAGTTAATCTCTGGTTTTTAAATCTTGGCAATAACTATTGCAATAGTATCGCAATAGTTTCCAGCAATACAATAGTATCGCAATAGTACTTTCAGCAATAGCAATAGAATTGCAATAGCCACAAATGGACTCAATAGTCACCCCTAGTAACCAACCAATTCTCCATGGTTATCAACCACTTATCATTGGTTATCAACCACTTCTCAATGGTTACCAACCAATTCTCCATGGTTATCAACCACTTCTCAATGGTTACCAACCAATTCTCCATGGTTATCAACCACTTATCATTGGTTATCAACCACTTCTCAATGGTTACCAACCAATTCTCCATGGTTATCAACCACTTATCATTGGTTATCAACCACTTCTCAATGGTTACCAACCAATTATCCATGGTTATCAACCACTTCTCAATGGTTACCAACCAATTCTCCATGGTTATCAACCACTGCTCAATGGTTACCAACCAATTCTCCATGGTTATCAACCACTTCTCAATAGTTACCAACCAATTCTCCATGGTTATCAACCACTTATCATTGGTTATTAACCAATTCGCCATGGTTCAATTCTCCATGGGTATCAACCAATTCCCCATGGTCACCAACCAATCAACCAATTCCCCATGGTCACCAACCAATTCTACATGGTTACCAACCAATTATCCATGGTTATCAACCACTTCTCTATGATTACCAACCAATTCTCTATGGTTGTCAACCAGTGCTCTTATGTTACCAACCAGTTCTCCTTGGTCCCCAGCCAGCTCTCCTGGGTACCTTCCAGTAATCCTCTGTTACCAACCAATTATCACGAGTTGCAAACCATTTATCCTAAGTTACCAACCAGTACTCCTCCGACCTTGGTTACCAACCACTTCTCCTTGGTTACCAACCAGTACTCCTTGGTTACCAACCAGTACTCCTTGGTAACCAACCAGTACATCTTGGTTACCAACCAGTGCTTCTGGGTTACCAATTCATGTTCCTGGCTTACAAACCATTACTCCTGGGTTACCAATTCATGTTCCTGGCTTACAAACTATTACTCCTGGGTTACCAATTCATGTTCCTGGCTTACAAACCATTACTCCTGGGTTACCAATTCATGTTCCTGGCTTACAAACCATTACTCCTGGGTTACCAATTCATGTTCCTGGCTTACAAACCATTACTCCTGGGTTACCAATTCATGTTCCTGGCTTACAAACCATTATTCCTGTGTTACCAAGCTGTGCTACCGAGTTCACAAACAGTCTGTGCTCCTGAGTTCACAAACAATCTGTGCTCATGGATTCATAAACAGTCTGAGCTCATGGCTTCACAAACAGTCTGTGCTCCTGGCTTCACAAACAGTATGTGCTCCTGAGTTCACAAACAATATGTGCTCCTGGCTTCACAAACAGTCTGTGCTCCTTGGTTCACAAACAGTCTGTGCTCCTTGGTTCATAAACAGTCTGTGCTCCTGGCTTCACAAACAGTCTGTGCTCCTGGCTTCACAAACAGTATGTGCTCCTGGCTTCACAAACATTCTGTGCTCCTGGCTTCACAAACAGTCTGTGCTCCAGGGTTCACAAACAATATGTGCTCCTGGCTTCACAAACAGTATGTGCTCCTGGCTTCACAAACAGTCTGTGCTCCTGGCTTCACAAACAGTCTGTGCTCCTGGCTTCACAAATAGTATGTGCTCCTGAGTTCACAAACAGTCTGTGCTCCTGGCTTCACAAACAGTCTGTGCTCCTGGCTTCACAAACAGTCTGTGCTCCAGGGTTAACCAACAGTCTGTGCTCCTGGTTCACAAACAGTCTGTGCTCCTTGGTTCACAAACAGTCCGTGCTCCTGGCTTCACAAACAGTCTGTGCTCCTGGCTTCACAAACAGTCCGTGCTCCTGGCTTCACAAACAGTCTGTGCTCCTGGCTTCACAAACAGTCTGTGCTCCTTGGTTCACAAACAGTCTGTGCTCCTTGGTTCATAAACAGTCTGTGCTCCTGGCTTCACAAACAGTCTGTGCTCCTGGCTTCACAAACAGTCTGTGCTCCTGGCTTCACAAACATTCTGTGCTCCTGGCTTCACAAACAGTCTGTGCTCCAGGGTTCACAAACAATATGTGCTCCTGGCTTCACAAACAGTATGTGCTCCTGGCTTCACAAACAGTCTGTGCTCCTGGCTTCACAAACAGTCTGTGCTCCTGGCTTCACAAATAGTATGTGCTCCTGAGTTCACAAACAGTCTGTGCTCCTGGCTTCACAAACAGTCTGTGCTCCTGGCTTCACAAACAGTCTGTGCTCCAGGGATCACAAACAGTCTGTGCTCCTGGCTTCACAAACAGTCTGTGCTCCTGGCTTCACAAACAGTCTGTGCTCCTGGCTTTACGAACAGTCTGTGCTCCTGGGTTCATGAACAGTCTGTGCTCCAGGGTTCACAAACAGTCTGTGCACCTGGGTTCACGAACAGTCTGTGCTCCTGGCTTCACAAACAGTCTGTGCTCCTTGGTTCACGAACAGTCTGTGCTCCTTGGTTCACAAACAGTCTGTGCTCCTGGCTTCACAAACAGTCTGTGCTCCTGGCTTCACAAACAGTCTGTGCTCCTGGCTTCACAATCAGTCAGTGCTCCTGGGTTCACGAACAGTCTGTGCTCCTTGGTTCACGAACAGTCTGTGCTCCTGGCTTCACAAACAGTCTGTGCTCCTGGCTTCACAAACAGTCTGTGCTCCTGGGTTCACAAACAGTCTGTGCTTCAGGGTTCACAAACAGTCTGCGCTCCTGGGTTCACGAACAGTCTGTGCTCCTGGCTTCACAAACAGTCCGTGCTCCTTGGTTCACGAACAGTCTGTGCTCCTTGGTTCACAAACAGTCTGTGCTCCTGGCTTCACAAACAGTCTGTGCTCCTGGCTTCCCAAACAGTCTGTGCTCCTGGCTTCACAAACAGTCTGTGCTCCTGGCTTCACAAACAGTCTGTGCTCCTGGCTTCACAATCAGTCAGTGCTCCTGGGTTCACGAACAGTCTGTGCTCCTGGGTTCACAAACAGTCTGTGCTCCTGGCTTCACAAACAGTCTGTGCTCCTGGCTTCACAAACAGTCTGTGCTCCTTGGTTCACAGTCTGTGCTCCTGGCTTCACAAACAGTCTGTGCTCATTGGTTCACGAACAGTCTGTGCTCCTGGCTTCACAAACAGTCTGTGCTCCTGGCTTCACAAACAGTCTGTGCTCCTGGCTTCACAAACAGTCTGTGCTCCTTGGTTCACGAACAGTCTGTGCTCCTGGCTTCACAAACAGTCTGTGCTCCTCGGTTCACAAACAGTCCGTGCTCCTGGCTTCACAAACAGTCTGTGCTCCTGGCTTCACAAACAGTCTGTGCTCCTTGGTTCACAAACAGTCTGTGCTCCTAGCTTCACAAACAGTCTGTGCTCCTTGGTTCACAAACAGTCTGTGCTCCAGGCTTCACAAACAGTATGTGCTCCTGAGTTCACAAACAGTTTGTGCTCCTGAGTTCACAAACAATATGTGCTCCTGGCTTCACAAACAGTCTGTGCTCAAGGGTTCACGAACAGTCTGTGCTCCTGGCTTCACAAACAGTCTGTGCTCCAGGGTTCACAAACAATATGTGCTCCTGGCTTCACAAACAGTCTATGCTCCTGGCTTCACAAACAGTCTGTGCTCCTGGGTTCACAGTATGTGCTCCTGAGTTCACAAGCAGTCTGTGCTCCTGGGTTCACAAACAGTCTGTGCTCCCGAGTTCACAAACAGTCTGTGCTCCTGGGTTCACAGTCTGTGCTCCTGAGTTCACAAACAGTCTGTGCTCCTGGGTTCACAAACAGTCTGTGCTCCTGAGTTCACAAACAGTCTGTGCTCCTGAGTTCACAAACAGTCTGTGCTCATGGGTTCACAGTCTGTGCTCCTGGGTTCACAAACAATCTGCGCTTCTGGGTTCACAGTCTGTGCTCCTGGGTTCACAGTATATGCTCCTGGGCTACAAACAGTCTGTGCTCCTGAGTTCACAAACAGTATGGGCTCCTGGGTTCACAGTCTGTGCTCTCGAGTTCACAAACAGTCTGTGCTCCTGAATTAACAAACAGCCTGTGCTCCTGTGTTCACAAACAGTCTGTGCTCCTGGGTTCACAAAAAGTTATTTTGGTTTACAGACCATTACTTTTATGTCTCTTTACAAGCATCAAACATTTTCATGACAAACTTTCCTGTACACTCGACTGGCTTATCGATTAATTTGTCTCCTTTATACCAAACAAACCATGGCATTGTGGGCTTGGAAACAGCTGAGTGGACATTGTTTTAGCAACTATAGAAATATACAGGGCAACTAGAAACAAAGATATAAGTAAGGATATTTTTTTTAAATCCAGTAATTTCATGAACTAAAACCTCAATCTGAACTTCAGACGTGAGCTTTAAGAGTGTATTATCCATCACATGGTTATACAATGTAACATTACATCATGAAACACAGGTCCAGGTGAGCAGTGTCAGAAGTATAATATAAATTATGACAGAACCTGCAGTCTATCAGTGCCGTAAAGCCATGCTGTAAATATCAATCGGCACTCCCAGAGTGTGCAATAAATATTTAAATTAGTCTGACGCAACGAAAGCCAATCCATGCCTTGGTTGGCTTATGACGTCGGGATAATACCAACGTACCGCTTATTGTACCGCTGAATTTTGTATGAAACGTATGCAGCATACATCATCATTTTGATAGATAAGTGTTCTTTTAAGGTTATGTGCTAAACAGAATTCTACATTCGTGCTCATTACATATGAGTTTAATTAAACTCGTTGACAAAAACAATATGACACTCCGCAAAGCCTCGTGTCATATAATTTTGTCCACTTGTTTAATAAATTTGTATGTAATGAGCACTCATGCAAGATCCTCTATGAAATCTATGGATTCTTAAATGCACGTTTTGTGAAAACAGAGTGTAGTGAAGACTGTAAACCCATTATTGTGTGCTATCTGAATGAGTAGTCTGTCACTTGAACAATATGGTTGATATTTTATTCCAAGAAAACTGGTTAGGTTAACTGCCTGTTGTATACAACTGAAAATTGTTGAAAAGGGGAAAGTGGACACCTTTTGACACATTGAAATATCACTTTTAGTTTTATACTGTACTCAACTTCCCACAGGAGGGGGTGGGGGACGAAGTACACTCCCACAGGAGGGGGTGGGGGACGAAGTACACTCCCACAGGAGGTGGTGGGGGACGAAGTACACTCCCACAGGAGGTGGTGGGGGACGAAGTACACTCCCACAGGAGGGGTCGGGGGACGAAGTACACTCCCACAGGAGGGGGTGGGGGACGAAGTACACTCCCACAGGAGGTGGTGGGGGACGAAGTACACTCCCACAGGAGGTGGTGGGGGACGAAGTACACTCCCACAGGAGGGGGTGGGGGACGAAGTACACTCCCACAGGAGGGGGTGGGGGACGAAGTACACTCCCACAGGAGGGGGTGGGGGACGAAGTACACTCCCACAGGAGGGGGTGGGGGACGAAGTACACTCCCACAGGAGGGGGTGGGGGACGAAGTACACTCCCACAGGAGGTGGTGGGGGACGAAGTACACTCCCACAGGAGGGGGTGGGGGACGAAGTACACTCCCACAGGAGGGGATGGGGGCAGAAGTACTAGTATCAGAGGTTCCAATAGATTCTCAATATGAAGGGTCATTTTGAAACTTATGACTAAATTTCACCATTTTATAGGCAAAATACCCATGATTTTAAGAGAAAACAAGAAATATCATTGAATTTGATGAATACCCCCAGAAACTGCTTGACACAGTCACTTAAATGTGCTCTGACAAACAACTAGACTTAGTAATGATCATTTATGCAAACGTTCATTGAAATCAAACCAATGGTAACAAAGGAAAAATTCATAAGTGTAAAAAAACAAAGGGCCATAACTCCCTTAAAATTAATCCTATTAATGATAGTCGAGGATATGCACTACTAGACTTAGTACTGACCATTCATGCAAAGTTTCTGTGAAATCCGACCATTAATAACAGAGAAATAGCGCAGACAAAATTTATAAGTGTAAGAAAAGGGCCATAACTCCCTTAAAATTTATCCGAGCAATGTGTGCCGATGATATGCACAACTAGACTTGGTACTGATCATTTATGCAAAGTTTCATTGAAATTCGACTATTAATAACAGAGAAATAGCGCGGACAAAATTTATAAGTGTAAAAAAACAAAGGGCCATAACTCCCTTAAAATTTATCCGACCAATGTGTGCCGAGGATATGCACAACTAGACTTGGTACTGATCATTCATGAAAAGTTTCATTGAAATCCAACCATTGGTAACAGAGAAATAGCGCGGACAAAATGTTTTAGTGTAAAAAAACAAAGGGCCATAACTCCCTTAAAATTTATCTGACCGGCTTATGCTGACGATATGCACAACTAGACTTGGTACTGATCAATCATGCAAAGTTTTGATGAAATCCGACCAATGGTTACAGAGAAATAGCGCGGACAAAATTATACGGACCAACCAACCAACAGACCAACCAACAGACCAACCAACCAACCATCCTCAAGCATGACTCCAATATAGCCCCCATATACTATGTATCTGGGGGTATAATAACCCTACACACCAAAATCTTGTGGGTTGATTCGTGGGTTTTTGGAAATTTCAAGGGTCAAAACCCCTACTCGCGAGTCAAATGGAACCCCTGAGTGACTACACAATAATAACAAACAGTATTCAGGTGACAAACTATATCTTTCATATTTAGTGAACATTTACAATAAGAAACATACAATCTTTACATAAAGCAATATAAATAACTAGTATTTCAATTGATGCTATGTTTTGTTTAAAAAAACAACTCCATATTAAGATGTGATCCTTCTGTCTGTATATCAAAGCAGCATTACATTTATATTACACATAAAACGAGATTTTCATAAGCATTTTCTTACTATTACTTTTACCAGAGAGTTAAACGCTATCAATAAACAAGGTGGTAGAGATGATTTCTTTTTAAGAGAGAAAATTCTTCAAAGAAATTCAGGAGAAAAAATCTTATATTGCGAAGCATTACCTTTATTTGCTGAAATATGGCAGGCATATTAGTGCCTCCACCCGTAATTGAACCAGGGTCACCAGACTGGACAGCAAGCATGCTAACCATTGAGCTAAGGTGGAACACCACTATTTATTTCAGGTTTTGTGAATTCAATTTTTTTAGTTTTTATTGGTAACATTGCCAATAATGCTTGATGTGTCAATATGTACAATGTTTTCACATACATCATCATAATTCAACTGACCAAAAAATGTCACACTTCCTTCAGGGATTTAAAAAGAAAGATAAGAAAAGACAACAACATACAAAGATGAAAACCAGCATCTTTAAACATTATTCCACATACACAAATAATCAGTAAATCCAAATTGACTTGCTCCACTTTGACTTGCCCGACATTACAACTTTATCGATTGTTAACTTAACAACAAAAGCCTGTACGATCATCTTCAATAACAACAACAACAAGTCCGACATATCACCATCAGTACCAAGTTACATGAACATTGAGGAATAGAAGTGTTAAAGTCAAAATTGAGGGAAAATCAAAAAGTATTTTGAAACCTGTTTACAGTTATCAATACATGCGAGTGGTACTTTATATTTCAAACAACAATGAATGTGTTTCGTATGCACACAACTTTTTCAAATATTATTTCGGAAATAAAAAAAATATTTTATACAAATTGCAAACAAGTCAAAGATTTTCCTCTTATTTAAAACATACAAACTCTTTATATACATAATAGTTATACAGAAATAATAAAACACACTCAAGTCAATTATACCTGTTTTCAGTAAATATCAATAATAAGCAATACACAGTTTGCAACATATCTTTAAGGAATTGATGAATACATTGTCTACATCTAAGCAAATCCTATTAAACTTTCGCAAGTGTTTTCTTTTACAACGAGAGCCCCTAACAGAATTTTATAAATTTACTGAAGTAAGAAAACAAATCTCAACAAATATGGACATTTTATTATCAAGTAGTTTTATTAAACACACATCCATTATCTGGCTTCTTTATCTCTTAACAAACTAGAACTATCTTGTAAAATGGTAAATTTTAAACGATTATAAATTTAAATGTAAGCAATGATCTACATTGCTAAGATTTTCCCCAGTCTATTTATTATCTTTTCTTTAAAATCAGTTATCATATTTCAACTTGTTTTAGCATTGTAAACAATTGTACATATAAGGCCTTATTTGGCTATTTGGCATTCTCGATTTGGTATAAGGGCTCATATTCAACCCAATGGATCAGCTAGAAAAAGCCCCATATCACAACAGCATCTAGGGGTTTAATTGAAGGGCCATATACAAGCAATATTGCAATGCAGCTTTCCTAACAAAAAAAAAAATGTAAACAGGATGTAAGTCAATATATACAAATATAAATACATAATGTTTTGATCTATTCATACAAAGCATCAAGTATACATTAGTTGTTACAGGATTATTATACAAAACAATAACAGTACTTCAATTACAACAAACAAACAAATGTAAACAAATAATACCATGTTCATTAGCTACATCAGTCATTTTAGGTTTAGCAAATTTGATGAACCCTCTGTAATATTATAAACATGTATGACGGTATATACTAAAAATACCAGTTTACTGTAGTTTTACATTCTTCTTTATGAACACCCATTGTAACGTAAGGAACCTAGGTGTTATGTTTAATCAAAGTCATAAATCACAGGAAAAAACTCAGGCATAAGATTACTTAGATATTTCAAACTGTAGATATAGAATCATAAAAAGTACATTTCACAAATTGTTGCTAAGGGAGGCAACTCTGTTTCATGTAAACACCTGACACACAGGTTGGTGCCATTTTAGCTGAATTCTCTGTCCTTCAGAATGACGGGGGCAACCAAGGTCCAGACATAGAGGAGGATACACATCCAACTTGACACCATCTTCACCCAGACGGCGGCCATGTTGGAGTTCAAGGTCGTGAAGTCAGAACTTGGACTGAAATCAAAATGAACAGAAAATAAATATAAAATTCAAAATTTCAAGAGTACCCTTGTTCAAGGTGTCTGTGATAGATGCTTTAGAATACACAGTACAACCTATATAGAACAGCCCTCTGTAGAGCAACAAATTCTCTATAACAACATCTTTAAAATTTCCCTAAACTGATATTTACTCTAAATATAGACTCTGTAAAGCAACAACCTCTATACAATGCGGTCAATATTTGCAGTTCCCATAGGTGTTGCTCTACAGAGGTTGTACTGTACTGGTAACTTAATTGATTCAAGTGTAACAAAAGGTCCATCTATTGTGAGGCTGTTAGTTAACAATAGTTATTGTATACTATACTGTACACATGCAAACATCTTTTGACGTATCACCACGGAGACACCTTTAATGCAATTATCTGATCGCTATGGATAAGCATATCAATGTTTTCATGTTATTTCCATTAAGACAGGTTTTGGAGCATTGATATAATTTCGATGTTACAGAACTTAACAGCATTGCGAGGCTGATGTAATTTGACACATCTATTTCGTTCTTGCGCCAATGCATTTTGACGCATTCACATAATTTCTATGTGGACGGTGCATTTGCATGCATGTATCTTATTTCTATTCAGACACATTTTGATGCATTTCTCTCCTTTCGATGCAGATGGAATTTGACAAAGTGACCTTATTTTGATGCCAACAAATTTCAATACAACATGCGTTCAAGGTAGCCATGACACCATGACCTTATTTTGATGCCAACATATACTGGGCGTCACTGAAAAGTTACCACTAATATATACCTCTATATTCGTATACAATATGACCTATTGGTACAAAAGTTTTATAGTGTGTGCATTTGAATATTGTTAAATAGGATAGCTGTGACTACACAGTTAGGTCAAAACATAGTCATGTTCGGCTTTTAGAAATGTAACATGAATTTTAAAATATACGAGTCAACAGGGTGGTAACTTGTCATTGACGCTGAGTATGTATTTAAAAGTTTATTGCTGGCATATTTCATTGTTTCATGTATTTAAGGCAGCCATGACACAATCATGTTGGCATACTTAAATATTACATGTGTTTAAGGTAGTCCTTACCTAAACCAGTTGGTTAGTGTCATCATCACATATAGTGATCCCAGCATCAACATGAAGTGGAAGAATGAGTAACTATAGGCAACACTGTCTTCCTCATTATCCCAGACTTTCTGTCCACCTTTCTCCTCATCGCTGTTGTCACTGGATCCTGAAATCATACAACAATCATCATCATGAGACATTCCACTCTTACATTTAGTGGTATTTAACCTGCCATATTTAATATCAATTTTAGTGCTATTTAACCTACCATATTTAAACTTTTGTTGTCATTTATCAGCTTCCTAAAAGCTGCTATCTTTAACCTACAACCTTTATTACAATATAAAGTACACATGCTTTATTAAAATTTAGTGGCGTTTATCCAATCTACATGTATTGTAACATTTAGTGATGTTTAACCACTCTATTCTAACATTTATTGGTTTTTAACCTACTTTTTCTATTTAAATATGCATGAAACTTTTATTATGTATATAAACAGAACTTATCATGATTCAAAAGTGCTGTAAATTTACACTATTACACAAAGTCGCCTCACAGCAGGTATTTAGTGCACACACATAATTAGTTACCTATAAACACAGTAAAATTTTAAGTCTGTTTACTAGACGTAATTATCATGTTTGTAGTGACAAAGAATATCGTTGAAAAATAAGATTATGGATTTGCAGAAAGGGTCACAATGATTTTTGCAGCATAACAAAAATGAAAAGGGTGCTTCAAACAGCAAGGTCAAACAGAAACATACAAACAGACAGTAGAGGTAACAGGTTAAATTACATAGCAACCTCTCCATAGCAACAGTTACACCAGCAGTAACAGTATATCATTGATAAATAACTTTTTTACAGAAATAAATTAATACTTGAGACTTCGATTTATACTAAAGATAAATCAATTTTACAAATTTTTATTTTTATATTTTCTTTAATTCTTTATCAATGGTACAGATACCTGTGGTCCAATGTTGACACATAATAACAAACTGAAATTTGCCACAGCAACATAAAACTGTTAACTTTTTAAAGTGGGGATAAAACTATATAATGTTTCGATATACATGTACATGAATACACTATAATAAAATGAATATATAAAGCATTGTTCATTATGTATGAGGTGGTTGCCAGAAACTATTCCTGATATAATATACATAATAGCAGTGACAATAAGTAAGGGATACTGTCTATATTTACGGGGTTATACACTAGTATATAACAAATATTTCTTCTAAATATTTTAATAACATCAGTAGCTACCGCCTCTGTACAGTATAATACAGTATGGAAGATGTAGTATTTGGGAGTTGTTAGGAAAAGTTGTTGCTCTAAACAGGTTCGATTGTTAGTAACTTAGTTAATCCTTGGAATGTTAAAAGGTTTTTAAGGGGGGGGGGGGGGGGGGGGGGGGGGGGGGAGGGGGGTTGTTGGTTTGAAGAGGTTGCTCTGTATCACTCATTCAGTGTATTTAGCAAACTATATAATCCAGGAATGAACATAAAACTGGTCAACAAATTGTTTCCTTGGAATGTTTTAGATGTCAAACAAACACAATTAGTTACAGTGACATACTATATAATATAAACAGTGTAATACATATACAGTTAGGTTTGTTTAATTGGGTTTAACACTGTTTCTCAACAATTTTTCAGTTATATACGATGGCTGATTCACTTAATCAGTTTTCCTGGACTGTATCCTACCCAGTACCAACTTACCCTTCCACAAGGAACCAATAACTAATAGTAACACATGAGGAGGAAAATCGACATTGATGTAAAATATTAATGGAAGGGTATGACCTACCACGACTGGGGTTTGAACCTGGATTACCTGGTTACAGATCCAGCGCATTAATCACTGAACTACAGCCGCTCCTTGCTATGAAGTTATGTTAGTAATTGCAAACTTCTCAATATATCTAGTGATGATTTATACTTAATACTGTAACAGATACTTACTGTATTAACATAATATAGTATGTCACTCATTAATCAAACAGAAACTACTTCAACATGACCAACCTTAACCTTTGTTTGGCAGTACCTCTGGGTAGATTTCTAATAATTTCAGATTTGATTTTTCTCAAAATTTGATGTGAAAATATCCTAAGTGGAAGATGCACTCAGAAATGATCTCAGGGAACACTTCCATTGTGGGTCACATATTGATCTGATTTCTTAAATTTTGGGTATGAAGTATTTCTGTCATTAATTTTGTATATTATTCAGTCACAATTTCCTGACCTTTGAAATTAACCTAAAATGCTGAGCATCAAACAAAGGAGTTACGCAAGTAGAACACGCAACCTTCCTATCCATGCGATGAATACGGCTGAGTGAGTCTAATCACTTAACCATAGGGGTTAATACATGAGTAAAATTTAAAAAAATTGAAAAGCCTGAAATCCTGACCATTTTCAAATGGCATACTGAAATAAATAATAAAAAATTCTGTATATTGATACTCAAAATCCCCAAGTTCAGGGAAAATCCTGATAAATTTTACCCATACCAGGGGCCAGTCTCATAGACATATCTTAGTAAAGATTTGACTCTTTCATATGCTATGTTGAACAAACTAACAAAGCTAGTACATTCAAGCCTAGTTATGTGAACTAGAATTAATATAAGTACCAGTAACTATTTTAACTTAATGAAAATGTTTCAGTTCACATAGTATATGCTATAAATCATCTACGGATCAGTTGGATCTTAGCTAAGACATGTCTATGAAACAGGCCCCAGACAGAACTGCAAAACAAGTGGTTGTTAAGGATGGTCTAAATAACAGGTATCACACACAGGGTTACACTACTATCACTACAAACCAACATAATGTGGGGTATATACCTGCAGAATATGCATTGCCTGCAATAGAAGTGAAAACACAAAACGTGCAGCAAGTTACAATATAAACGTGGGATTAAAATATATTCATACAAATGTGGTATTAAACATAACTATCAAGCAACACAACGGTAAAGATATAAACTGATAATAATAGCAGGCAGTATCATATACAAATCAACAAAATGCAGAAATCAACATGGTCTACTTCCTTAACTTAATTTTTTATTAAAAACTGTTTTTAGATGTCTATTTTCAGCTGAGATGCCAACTTCGGGACTTCTGGGCTATTAAACTATCAAGTTGTTTGTAGGTTCACAGTATAATTATATTACTACTATAGGTACTTATGCAGCAGGAAGGCCAACTGGTTGCCAACTTCTGTGAGTCTTACATAACTTACATGGATCCTAGAAAGTTTTAAACCTGAGACCAATGTTAGATTACCTATATAGGTTTTAGAATTTAAGATATTAAGCATAAAAACGGTGATTTTTCCCATACGTTAACAGGCCAAAAATCATGTGTAAACATAAAGATTCACGCGAGAACGCCCTGTTAACGTCCAGTTTTATATATGTTCATTTTAGGGCCAGAAGAAAAATTATCACCTAAAACATTGAAATGGGTGGCTAAATGGGATAACAAACTGTACTAGCAATAATCATATCTAGAATATATGTACGAGTGATTTTAGCAAAGCCATCTATAAGCTTTAATCAACCATGCAGTCTCTAGATATTTGTTTATGTTCATATATAAGTACCTGAATCAATTGCCCCTAAAATTGATAAACACTGTTTGTTTTCAATAACTGATAAACACTGTTTGTTTTCAATAACACAATTGATAAACACTGTTTGTTTTTAATAACCCAATTGATAAACACTATAAAGCAGTGTTTGTTTCTCATATGGAATTTAATAATCTCTGTTTGTTTTTAATAACAAATTTGATAAACACTGTTTGTTTTTAAAAGTTGATAAACATGTATGTTGTTTTTTTATGAAAATATTTTTTAAACACTTAAATTTTTGTTTAATTAAAATATCAATTAACATTGTCTTAAAACAGTTTGGAGAAACGCTGTTTTATTTTTTATCAAGCAAACTAACTGACTGGACCCTGGCTATAGTTATTTAATTAAGTTTACATTTGTGAAGACTTAGTTAAGTTTATTATGTGGCGAACTATCAATGATATTCATTATTCAAGATACATTTATGTAATTAAGAATATGAAGTTCAAACATTAAGTTTCAAGTTAAGGACATGTTGCATGCCGCATCGCAAGATAGTAAACAGTACGGTCATAGTAAGCTTTGTATAGTTCACAACATATGATGCAGGAGTCACACGGGGTAGAACTGAATATAGATACTTTTGACTAAATTTTACCATTTTATAGGCAAAATACTCATGATTTTAAGAGAAAATACTCCTTCAACCCAAAATCTTGAGGGGGGCATTTTTGGAAATTTAAAGAGTCTAAACCCCTACTCCTGAATCATATGGAACCCCTGGATTCAAGACAATTGAGCTAAATAGTAAGTACATGTATACAGTGGTATGCAGTATAACATTGTAACAGTAGTTTTAGTAAAGTTTATGAAAGCGTTCAGGGCTTTTTTTCGCTGAATTGTGAAGAGGCCCAAGCCTTTTGTTTTGTGAAAAATTAGCGTGAAAAATTCTCAAAATTGTGAAAAAGTAGGCGCGAAAACTTTTCAAATTGTGAAAAACTTTACGCGATAAATCATCAAATTATGATACAAAATTTTTCAGATGTTAGTTAATATTTTGTCAACTTTTCCCTTACATGCATGTATCTATGATATAATACTTTATATCAAGTCCTGTACAGGAATATATGACTGTTATCTGTGATTTGTTTGTTTGGTGCTTTGTGAAGTTGATTTTACAAAAACTATGACGCAAATTCTAATTGTGAATTAAGGGGCCTTTTAGGTTTGTGAAAGGGGCCTATAGCAAATTGTGAAGGGGCCTAATATAGGCCCCTCGTATATAGTGAAAAAAAGCCCTGGTGTTAGATTAATTTATATGACAATTTATCAAATTGAGTTTTAATATTATTCGGTTGTATGTAGTATCACAATGCAGTACAACATTAAGCTTTATAAAGTTTGCAACACTTGAGACAACATATAAGGGCATAGTTAACATTCAGTGCAACATAGCTATATCTTACTATATACAGTATAGCGAGATACAACCTTGTTGCTCCAAAGAGATGATTTTAACCCTTTACTCCATAGAAGACTAACCTAGGCTATAGTATCCAGATAACAGACTAATTTGACATGTAGTACTAGAGATCTTTATACAACATGACATGCCCACTTGACAGCCAAATAGTTATTTATGTCTTTGGTCACAGCAACTTTGATCTTTGACTTTGAAATTGATAGGGCAATCTTCTTACGATGCCAAAACAACCAATGAAGTTTGAAGATTCTCTAATTATTGATTGGAAACCTACTGACAGACACTGACCATTATAAGCAAAGAATATACCTCCTTATCTTCAGCATGTGGTATATTATGTACACCATTGGGGTTAGAAAAAGGTGAAATGCTCGACCATGGAATAAAGGGCTTAAATCAGAAACATTTGGAATGACTATAGATCAATAATAATTACACACATTTCAATAACATGCATGGATGACAATGGTAAACTATACAACACATTGATTGACTGAAGATTTTCTGATAATAAAATTTTGGGAAAAAATCAATATTTGACTGAAAATGGTAAACAAAACAGAAACATGAAATGCATTCTTAAGCGAATGAGTCTATATATTTATGCATGTAACAACCACTGGCGTATGAATGCATGAACAATGCAGAGCAACAGAAATCAAACGGCGGATAACTGAGCATTCCGTATGATAGATGTGATGTGTAAATGATCATTTATTGTAAACATTTCATTCTGTGATCTGTAATTCTTTCTGATTAAGGTACTTTCGGTTTATTTTGACTTAAATTAATCACTCTTCACACCTCATTCCTGATGGTATCCATAGCCATGAGAATATAAGAGATGAGCCAGGTTTGTTTTTGAAAGCATGGAATATAATGTAGGATTTTCATCTTTTTAGGTATGATTAAGTATGACAGTTTAACACAGAGCTTATTATGCAATGTTTACAATATATGAATGTAAACTAGTAGTGAAAATACAAGAGTTGCCACTCAGTCGTAATTCACCAACACAGAACAGAAATTGCCAAATTAACTACTTTTGGTCCAATGAACAATACAGAGGGAAGATGGGAGATGGTTGTCAAATGTGATACCAGTATTAACAACATCGAATCGCAGAATTTCGATGATTTTTTATCTTTTTTTTACATATTTCGGGTATGTAACAGACAAGTTTAAATCAAATATGTGTTTTCACAGACAATCCCTGACCTTGAAAAAATTAACTTTCTTGATTTTTTCAGAAAAAAAATCTGAGCTTAACATGTCCGATGGCAACCCTGTATATTGTGTGTGAACATGGTAGTATGAGCTTAAGATTAACATACAGGAACACAATACATTTCTACATTAATGTATGCATACCATCTTCAGTCAAAGGGACCCTATCTGATCCTGAAAATATCACATACACTTTGTTCTAAACCAACAATATCTATGTGAAGTGAATACAGACTGGTACACAAATATCAAACTAACAAATGCCAAGGTACAATCAAATGTTTGGTAGAAATATGGGACACAGTCTGACAATATAATTTCAACAGGAAATCATGTAGTAAGTGTCAATTACTTCACAAACTTCTATGAAGCCTCAAACAAGCCTCAAACTCGGACATAGACTTTGAAGGTTCATAGCATTATGCTTTTCAAATATTGTTTTAACCACAGGTTTTAATATTACAATGTAATTCATGATCGTTAAGTTCTAGCTTTCAAATATTTCTTAAAACTACTGAAGCAAAATGTTTATATTTGAATACCTAATTGGATACTGCCTAAGATGAACATTTCAGATTTTCCCCACAAGACACATTATCAAATTTCTACACTTGGAATCTTTAATTCTTGACTCATAATGGATAAATCATTATTATACACTAGTGAAATTATTTCACAACAGCAAAGTTCAATCAGTTGCATTAACCCTTTACTCCATATATCCCTGATCTTCAATAACCTTATAACAGATTGGTTGGATGGTGAACATGTCCATCTCCATATAAGTTATATGACAATAATAATTGATCTGTATTTTGATGGGGTTTGACGCTGCAGTCAAGTGCTGAATGTTGAAGAAATTTGTTGGTTCATAGATGATGTGAAGGGTGTAATATTAAAGTAATTGGTTGGGCAGAGTGAAGGGTAGAGCATTAGATGGAGTAAAGGGCGGAGCCTTGAAGTAAAGGGCGGAGCCTTGAAGTAAAGGGCGGAGCCTTGGAGTAACAGGCCTAGACACTAACTATTTTGGCCACTGGTCCGACAGGGCAAAAGCGCCCAATTTGTAAATAGGACAGTTACTGGTCCTCCAGAATTTTCTCTGGTCCTTCTGGATTTTCACTGGTCTCGGACTAGCGGACCAGTGTTAGTGTCGAGCCCTGAGTAAAGGGCGGAGCCTTGAAGTAAAGGGCAGGACCATGGAGTAAAGGGCTAAGTTAACAGTGGGATTTACAGAGTAACACATTCACTAGCAACACAGTGGAATAGAATAAGACATAATCCTTTCAACATGTATTTACTAACACATCTAAGTTAAAGAGAGACTAATTGATTGTCTGTTTTTAAGTAACGACATGAGAAACTTAAAAGAATGTCACAATGTAGGCTTGGTTTAGGACTCTTGGTTGACATTTTTCCATCTATTTGACTTTCTACTATTTAAGGTAACAGAAGTTTATTTCTTATATCTAAAGTCTCAAAATTTGGCATACATGGTTAAGTACTTGCAGACAAAGGATTTTAAAGCCTCAGAATTTTGCTTACATGGTCAAGCACTTTGAAATTGATGATAAACTACGAAACATTACCTGTATCACTCTGTAAGATAGTCTTCTCTGACATTGTGATCTTGCCTACCTGGCTGTTGGTCGACGTACGAACGCTACAAATATAGTAAGAATATTCATAGGTAATGTTTATTGTCGCTGTACTGTGAAACAAGTTCTGCAATCTATTTTAATCAGTACAGACATGTCAATGTTAGAGGTATACAAGCTTTAAGCTTATGTTATATGTGTTACATCATAACTGACTTTAAATAAAGATTATCTTATCTTATCTTAGGTCTCCAGTCTCCAGGGTATGAGTATTGTAAAGAGCTTCAAACTGATATTCAAGTCGGACGACAATTAAAGCAGCTCTGTCTATTTTGAAAATTTATAAAAATAGCTGCAATTGAAAAACCAATTTGGACATATGCAAATGTCAGCTACCAAATAATTAATGAAATAAGAGCAACACAAAAAAAGTCAACGCCCACCAACTACATTTCTTCTAACAAGCTAGTTCTTCTGACCAGAATATATAGACGATAAACTGCCCAAACCTGGAGTATAATACAGCAAATATCCAGATTCCTAGCGCAACAATTGAACTCCAATCAAACGTTTTGCCATTTCCCCACACAGAAGCACCGTCCCCAGGAGCGGGTGTGGTTACGTTATTGGCAGGGTCAACAATCTGGGCCAAGCTCGGATTACATCGTGAATCTGTTAATAAAACCAGAAAATAACATTATTTCATTTTTCATACAGCAAATATGGTATACTGTAAAATCATTTAATTTTAATGGGACAAAATTTCGTGGTTTTGGGTGAAAAGACCATTTAGTGAGGATGTAATTTCAAGGATTTTGGACTCCATGAAAAATGGCAAGGTCAAAATTCACACTAACAGGTACAATAATTGTTTTATTACAGGTTGATATATGACTGAGCTTGAAAGCAAGTATGGCAGCCACTGTAAACTTGACATATTTATTGGTATAATTATCCATTGGGGATATAATTTCGTGGTCTAGGTCATCCACGAAATTAAATCCCCGCATAGAATGATTTTACAGTATTTGTTATAGAATACCAATATGATTAATAAAGAATTATACTGAACAATTTAACATAAAGGTGACCAATTATAAAACCTTTAAGGGTATACATGGGATAAACACAATATATATTCTTTAAAATCTGTATTTTTCCATTCCTATATGTACAAACATAACAAGAGATGCTTGTACAATGGCAGCCAAATAGTCAGAAATGCTAAATGTCACAAAGACCTTGACCTCTGACCTCTAAATCAATAGGGGTCATCTACTGTTGATGCCCAACCTCCATGTAAAGTCTGAGATCCAAGGGCAAAGAGTTCTTGAGTTATTGAACAGAAACCATTAGGTCTACCGACAGACATACCAACAAACATGTGAGGGGGGGGGAGCAATATAAATATTTATAATCATGCAAAATATTTGCTTATATGGTCATTTATGATAAAAGATATTTCTAGCCATGATGACAAGTACTGGTGTACACTGGTGTACAGACCTGGATTGTTGGACATGGCAGACCATGTAAGGTAGATAACATAAGCTGTGATCACTGATGCTTGTAGTAAGCCAGATCTTGGTTGACCTGCAATAAATACAAGTAAATTTAACAATATGATACAACAGCAATATCATGTATGGTCAAACGGAGGCTGAACTTCAGAAGCTATACAATGTAACAACAATATGATACAACCAAACAGGGGTTCTAGACTATTGAGACGTAATGCCCAATCCTTAAAATAAGATGTAAGTCTGTTTCGGGTGCTATTAGCACACATCCCTACACTTAAACCCTGTGCCAAACATTGTTCTAATGTAGAAATGCAGCATGTGAAATTAAATGACAGATCAATTCTAGGTAAACCCCCTGTCACTAGTAATGTATCATATATTGAATATGGTCTGTGTATTTTATCATTCTTACGTCATGTATAGCAGACACTAGCCAGGGAGGGCACAACAACTGTAACATAATAATTTATAGTAATTTGTTGAATCTTACATTCTTGTATTTTGGGTAGTATAGACAGCACAGACACACCCACGCACAGTATCAAGTTGAAGCTCACAAAGAATTTGTGTAGACCACAAGCCCCATCCTATAATAGAAGAACATATCAAATCAGACAAACAAACAAGCACAATTGTGAAAACAGAACTGAAGAATTGTGTACTTAAATTTATTTGGTCTTCTAATTGTTGACATCACAATTTGGTGACAAGTCTTCAACAGCAGACTTACTGTTTTTTCAATTCGCAAGGGTTAAGAGGAAATATATTGATAGGTAAGATTGCGTTCAGTAAATGCTTATGCCCCGGTGGAAACCTTGATCATAATAATGAGCTCAATCAGGACAGAAGCCATTATTCTGTCGATATGTAGGACAGATTTACACAGCATTGACAATTATAATGAAAGATGTTTATGATAGTAAACAAGTATACCAAGTTTGAAAGCAATGCCTTGATGGACTTTGAAAATATTTGAGTTTCAAAAACTTGAATGTTAAGGTTAACATTTTTGATGGGATGGACAAATGGCAGACAGGACAATCACTATAACACTCCCGCATCAGTAGATGCTGAGATATAACAAGACATTGATATATTTTGACACATATTTATACACTGACCAGTGTTATTTTACAGGCAATTGATCATCAAGTCTGGAAGAATTGTTCAAAACATTAAAATCACTAAATACAAATGGGACATAAAATAAGAGTCATGGCCAAGTGGTTAGTGCACGCAATTTGTAACAACGCCGTACAGGTTTGATTCTCTGTTGCAGCATGCCCTACCCTTCCATGAAAATTTAACAACAATGTTGATTTTCCTCCACATGTGGAGAAGTTGCTTGTTTCCTGAGGAAGGGTAAGTTAGAACTGGTGAGGATACAGTCCAGGAAAACTTGTTACGTGAATAAGCCATCCTATAAACTGAAAAAAATTTAAGGAGAGGGCTAATATAGGCTAAGCTTTTGCCCCATCCTATTTCGTAAGAAATAAAATATATATCAAACTAAAAGGGAAATATTTGTTGAGAAATGGCGTAAAATCTGACTAAACAAACTAACATAAAATGAGAGCAAATAGTTGAACTCACCTTAGCATAGTATATATAGAAGAGTATTACACCGGTCAGTGATATCAGATAGAAGACAGCAGTGAAGAACAGTAAACCTGTACAATATAAAACCATTTATTATACATATATACGTATATCAAAGTATGTATTGTCTAAAATACAGACAAAATCGCACAGTGTAATACAGCATGACAGATTACATTTTCGGTATCTTTTTTTTCTTTTTTTTAAAAAATGAATGTCTGGTTTTCCGAATCCGTAGCATGCCTGTCTGATGTGTTATATGCTGAACATAAGCCAACGTCAATAACGTCATGACGCAAACATTTTACCTTTTTATGAATGGACGTCACACTATACGCTGAAAATATACTAACGTTCATGACGTCAGTGTATACACATTAAACCAATATCGCTTTTTCAACTTTTGCGCGTATATAATAAAAGGAATATCACTGCAGTTGTGCTGATATGTCGGGCCGTATTACCTCTCGTAGCTTGCTTTCTTAACTTTTATCACAAGTTGTCATTCCATCTAAACTCTGTTGAAAAACAGACTCCATTATACAAACAACGCCAAAAATAACGTAATTTATAGGCTATAGTGACGTCATTTAATAGAGATAAAGTGGCAACATTTTAACAGTATACTACACTAGTGCAGTATAAGAAAATACATAGTCATTATACTAACCCAGATACTTGGAAATTCATGTGATAATAATAAATAATGTCACTGCTCTTAAGCAAGACAAATTTCTTGATTTTATATTTAATCATGATTTGTCTCTTAGAAAGGACTCCCAGGTGCACAAATTCATATGCTGATTGATGTTTACTATTGTCAATAAAATGTGACGATACACACACAAATCGTGTTTAATCTGTTACAATGAGCTGTCTGAAGTAGGGGTTTGGACCCTTGAAATTTCCAAAAAAACACATTTTGACCCTCAAGAATTTAGTTTTGAAGGATCATTTTTTCTTAAAATCATGAATATTTCATCTATAAAATGGTCAAATTAAGGTCAAATTCAGAAGCTAGTGGAGCCCTGCTTATGCAACAACACCCTATAGGACTATCATGGAGATACAACTCCTGACATAACTGAGTTTTAATAAGGTGATAACATTACATCACAAACTATCATTTATATTCACATACCGTAATAGTAACATTTGGCTTCAGTTTCCTCAAATTTCTCCACCCAACTTTCACTCCAACCATGTGCGAAATCAATCAACAAGATTAACTGTATCAGTATGAACAAGAAAGCACCAATCAATCCGATCCACATCCAAGCTGAAAAAAACACAACCATTGGCATTAACTTAATTAACTCAAAAGTTCTCTCATTTTTAAAGATCATTTTTTATCAGAGTGTCAGCTCTCAAATATTAAAGCTATTTAACTGTATCAATTCAGTATTTTTGCAAAAGTACATTTTAAACTAAAAAACATACATGTAGCCCAGTAGATTTGTTATTTTTCAAGTGTGTTCAATAAAGACGATTCATACAAACAACATTAAACACCTACAGTACATTATTACTTAAACAATAAAGTGTCTGTTTCGAGTGCAAGAGCTCCCGGGTTTGATCCTAGGCCATGTCATACCAAAGACGAAATAAAAATCTGAAGCCTGGTCAAAACAAGAGTTTGTGACTCACCTTTACCAAAATCTCCTCTAGGAATGAAGAATGCACCGACACATATACCAATCAATATGAGTACTTTAAACAACCAGAATCTGTAAGAAATGTACACATAAAGTTGAGACTTGGTTTATGATATATAGAGACACCTCATTTAATGGCCACCTCAAAAATAATACCACCAGTACTCATTTTGCATATTTTGTCATCCAGGCACATTTGTATGTGTAGTTTCTATCAAATGTGTGACAGACGTAAATGAGATCTGTACTATGTCACACACGTATGCATATATGCACAGGAAACACAAAATTTCATCGCCCGTAGACTTATTGAGTTTATGTACAAACTAATTATCATTCATGTAGAAATCCTGCTCCAACTGTCAGTTGACGTTTCATGCAAACTTATGTTTTGCAAGCAATTTAAAATTGCAACCTGTATGTATAAATGTATGGTAAACTACACATACAGATACACCAACACGTTCATTCACAACCTCCCTATTAACAATAAAACCATCTTACACCTATCAATTACTTACACTCCAATTATCCCTTGGATGTAGGTGTTAGAATAAGATCAACATCTTAAACAAACACTTATTTTGCACTTAAAATTCAAGAACACAAATAGTTTTGTTTGCTTTATATACTACAGGCATAAATCTATTGGACCAGTAAACTAATGCTAAATTGGCTTACAGTCACACATATTCATAATTACATATTGAATTGATATATTTTATGTATGTAAATTGTATATGGTATTGTAATAGCTACGTATAAATTATTCATACATGCCAATATCGGTAATCTACTGATTATGATACATAGCACAAGTTCCTGTTACCTGACAAAATCTGCAAGTTCCTGTTACCTAAAATAATCCGACTTGGACAGAAAACAGTCTGAATGTCAGGCAAGTTCCTATTATTTCATCTACTTATCTCATCCGTCTGTGTTCAGACTTCTGTGGTGTTTAGTCAGATTCTGAAACATTTACTTTTGGTCTGGCCGATTGTCAACATGTTTTAGAAACACTTGGAAAGTCAGATACCAGTAAGGTAGTCTGAAGGGTCATTTTGATACTTTTGACTGAATTTTACCATACTTATGATTTTAGAGAAAATGACCATTCAAACGAAAATTTTGAGGGTCAAAATGTGGCTTTTTTGAAATGTGAAGAGTCAAAACCCCTACTCCTGAGTCAAATGGAGCCCTGCAATAACTAGTAAAGTATTGGTAAGATTGCTTTTATGTACAGTCAGTCATACTGTATTACATGTACATACCCATTTTGAATCTTGGATCTGGGATCTTTTGAGGAGCTCACTTTTATCATAATCAGTGAAAACAAGAAGAAGAATGCTGCCATAGAAAAGCAGACCCTATACACTGCCAGATACCCCACCACCTCATCACACTGTTGTTCCTTTAGTAACTGAGTGTCCCACACGTGCTCCGACACAAAACTTTTACATAAACCCGGTATCTGAAAGTATCAGCATCAACGTACAGATCATATACATGTAGAAAAGTTGTTGTTGTTGTTGATGACGGCTATAAAGCCTAAATAACTCTCGCTAGTACAGTCTTCACAAGTAAGGTTTCTCATAATGTCATACAAGTAGTTTTATAAAGTGAGAGAATATCAATTTGTATCAGCACAATGACTGATATATGCTATTGAAGTTGACATCAAATACAAATTTTATTGAATAATAAACTTCTGAAGTGCTATCTCCCTGCATTCTTCCATCAGGGCTTCCTCTGGTCATTTCTTTTCTTTGTCTTTTCTTCAAATGAAAACAAGACTGCGTTCAATAAACGCTTATGCCCCCTGTGGAAGCCTTGTCCATAAATAAGTCTAAGTCCAAAATTAGGTCAAGGTGAAGGTCAAAAAGGGTCAGGTGATACAGGTGTGTGGAGAGTGTTCATATACAACATCCATGCAAGTTTGGAAGCTTTGCAGCAAGCCATAATGATGCTAGAAGAAACGGTCAATTTGGGTTAACCAGGACGGACGGACTGACGGACGAACGGACGGACGGACAGGTGCATCACTATATGCCTCCCGATCTATCGATACGGGGGCATAAAAAGTTGTCACCACAGGGCCACTTGGACCAATATTTCTCCAGATTTAGTCATAAGAAATTTTCAACAAACTTGCCACTGGGTACTAGTTAGCCTTTTTGGCTAGACTAATCATGGTTACTTCACTATCATTGCCTATTTATGCAAGATATATTAGCCACATAATTCTGTATTTTATTTAATATTACATGTAATACACCATTATCAGGAAATCAGGTTTTTTATAAGGGTCAATGGTCATTTTAATAGTTGTGTATCATATTTTACGATTTTGTACCTAAATTACAATTATACCTCGAGTTAAAGAAAAGTTACCCTACAGTCAAATCCTAATCAATGGTCAATTGACTCAATATGTGTTTTGGAAATGTCAAGGTCTATCACTCTATGGATCAATTCAAGGATCATATACATGTATATGATCATGAAATCCCTGCAAAGCGAAGCAATTCAATTTATAAAAGTATTACAACTTACATCATCCAGTTTTTCTCTCAGACCAGGAGCCAACATAACGGCTGCCACAATAGTTCCAAACAGTAACATAACAGAGTAAGCAATCCTGGTAGAGGTTGAGTTCTTGCATGATGGACAGGCTGCACAACATAGACTGCATGCAGCACTACCAACACAACATGCTAACTGAAAGTATCAAATCATAACAGTTCATTAATACATGTACTTTCTGAAAATGGTAAAGAAAATATTTCAAAGTTCAATGCTTGAAGTTGAATAAACCACTTGTTACAGTTAGGCACAGACATAACTAGTTTCCAATACATGTCAGACTCAGACCCTGGAACTAGCAAAAATCATTAAAATTACATATTTATAATTTAAGAGTATATTTAGTCTTGCAGTTTAATATAAGTAAGAGTTTGAAAACAGGAACAGGTTGGTTACTTAAACTTTTAGCTGCCTGTTGACAAAGTATAATTTTTTATTCTATTATTACATGTAACGCTGCTTTGATAATACTGAGGTTCGAGAATGGCAGGAATGCTTTTATTTCCATATAAACTCGTAGTTGATTAAAGACCAAATTTACCTATGTACAGTAATTACCAGGTTTTACAGTATTTATAGTGTACTGTTGTACCCAATGCATGACTGATTTTCTGGTCACTTAGATGGTTACCCAAACTTGTATGTATGTTTGTGATAAATAAATAAAAAATACTAAATGAAGTAAGTTGTTGCTGATATACTTTATTTAATGTATGTTTCATGAAGATGAAGTTCTCATGCTTTCTACGATTTGAAGGGTACTTAAGGTGGGATACTAAATTAGCAAAACCCAAGTTACTCTTTACTTTCCTTATATTGAATTATGGCTTGTTAATATTGCACTTAAACATGGAATTGTATCTCACACATGGAATGGCAACGGGCTAAATAAACCTGGATTTTCTACGCCTTCGAGTCGACAACAGATAAAGCTGATGAAGTCTATATTGAACAATAACAATCAGTATGAACAAAATAAAGACGTTAAACCATTAAATATTATATATCCAGAATGGTTTGAACAAGTAAATTTTACTGTAAAAATACTGATTGATATTGTTATAGACTTTATTAGCTATACAGTACATGCAAGGTGGGTTTTCCAAAGTCCATCCGTCACGGTGGCGACGACTCTGGGTGGCAACGCAAAATATGCCACCGTGAACCCACCCAAATCCACCTAGAATTAACTTTAGGGTGGACAACCCACCGTGACCATTGCCACCGTGACAACACGGTGGAAACGCGGTGGCAATAGATCGTCAGTAAATTATGAAGTTTTGCATTTTTTCCGATTTATTTTCCAAATAAAAAGAAAACTGTTCTCCAAGTAATACGGATAGTTTATTGCATACAATCAAATTGTTTACCGGTACTGTGATCCACGTGGTCGGTGATAATCCATTATGCAATAGTACAACAACAAAACTGCATTCTCTGACCGATCACTCCACAGACGTTAGAAAATTAAATAGTTTGACACGGGCTGCATAGGGGTGAGACATTCGATCTAAGATCTACCAATTGTTTTCACAAAATGAACTGATCCTCACATAGATGCTACAAATAATAATTGCAATTTACTCATTTTTCGGGAATTCAACGAACAATAAATTCCTACCTACAATGTGCATGTGTTTATAACAAGCGTATATTTGATAGTAATTGACACCCCTGTATAGCCCTTGATATGCATAAAGTTCACAGGTGTGACCTAATGTGTACGTGTCACTGGCATTGCGGGAGTTCAGAATTATTGTAAGGCCACAACTTTTTATCTCGTGGTTAACAATATTTTTTTGGAACGACCGGTAGAAAAAAATGCTTTGGTGTTAAACCCCATCATAAAATTTTGTTACGAATTATTTTATCCTTCAGTCCCAACCTCTATATTCTACTTAAAATGTGCGACTGAAGCAGATACTCATGTGTACGATCCATAGCAACGGCGTTACGTATACGTTCGCCCATAGCAACGTATACGGCAGTCAACGTGCGTAACACTAATGTACACGCGAAAAATGGTGAAGTATTAATAAAACACGCGCAGGTTATGAAACAAATTATGAAAACATTAATTGAACGTATGTATACATGGTCAACAAATAGTAAGATGTAGCTGTTGACAATAAAACGCAACTATAAATCACCATGCCCTTACTACTCCGATCAAAGACAGCAGTGCCGACATTGTAAGTTCAGAAGTCGCCGACAATCGGTAGATGACTAAAACTCAGACGTTGCCGACCTTTGTCGGGCAATCAAAAGAAACTGTTGTGAACAGACATCAAAGACATCGTAGCCGATGCACATTCGAATTTTGACTGATCTACGAATATTTGCACTTTCACACAATTTATAGAAACACATTGAAATCATCGCCGATTGCTCATTTATAATATGTTAATCAGTGTTAGTGAAATAATTCATGATTATTAAATATTGCATTGATAAAACACATATGTAACAATAATGGATTAGATCTAATATTTGAAGGTAATTCAACTCTTCTTGTCTCAATTCAAAGTCGGTTCGATCACGTTTTTTTTATAATTTACGTAGTCTCGCCTTTTTGACTAGTTGTCACGAATAATGCGATGTACAAATATTATAGCATCCTGGGAAATAGTATATGGTCACTCTAAATTATAAATTAATTAAAATCTATGCACACGGATACTTGCGCATGCATTTAACTAAATTAAATTACATGTACAATTTGGTCGCTGTTTACGTCATCCGTCTATTTACAGAGTCTAGTTTTCGAAAAATGAGTTCACCTAGTTCATCTGACCTCAATATTTTCCCATTTCGAGGGTCGTCTGTTTTGTAAACCAGAAGATATAAAAAAGTGGACTTAGATGTTTATAATTTCTATACATGGTTACGCATTTTAATATTCTCCGAACCAAACTTTTAATATTCTCCCAACTGAACTTGATAAATGAAAACACAGCGACATATCAAGTGTAATGGTGTTACTTGGCGTCTTGGAAATACTATATTATGATATTATGAGTAGGCCTACGTGTAAGTATTTCTCAAAATATGTTAGAAAAAAGTATTAAAATATATAAAAAATATATTAGCTGAAGTAAACCACAGTCAAATTGTCACCGTGAATCCACCGCGTTCGCCCACTTTGGCCCACCGCGTTTCCACCTTGACGGTCGATCTACGAGAAATCGGGAAAATGCCACGGTGGCAATTTAGAGTGGAACTTTCTGTCCACGGTGGGCCCGCCACGGGGCATGCCACCTCAAATTAATTATTGACTCGGTGGCCGAGTGGAAATTGGAAACCCCACCTTGCGTGTACTGTAACTGCTGTTGATGGGACGGCATTAAAATGCAGGTTTATATAGCCTGTTACTAATCCATCATGTGTGAGATATAAGTCCATGGCCCTATGTGGGGCTTGAATCCATGATCCCTAAATACCAGCAGCCTGTTGCCTAACCAAACCGCTACCGAGCGCTCGCTATAGCGCTATGCTAGGAAACGCCTTGCTACAAAAAAGCGCAACGTAGCGGAAAAACCATATACTACTGGCGAGCGCTTCATAGCGGATAGCAGACCATTGTGCAGCAAAGCGCTATCGAGCGCTGCCAAAGCGGTCCGTTGTACAAGAAAGTGCTCACCTAGCAAAGTGTTAAAAAACGGTATGCTATCGGCGAGCACTGCTCACTCGTAATATGTCGTTGCATAGACGTAGGAACGCTCGATAGCTACAATGGGTTCCAGTCTTCAGACTGAGCTAACCTGGCGGCCATCTCATGCTACATCTTAATAAATGCCTGTCCAGTGTTTCATACGGTGTCCCGTTAACGGTTAAGGCCATTGCTGCATAGATGCAACTTGTAAGTCGAAACATGAAACAAAAGTTACAAAATTAAGCGAAAAGTGGATACTATGATAGTGAAAAAATGATAGTACGAAACAACAATAGTATGATAATGAAAAGTCGATACTACGATAGTGATAACACAAAAGTATGATAACGAAAACACAAAACAATGATAGTACGAAAGTGAAATGTCGATATTATTTTGAGTTTTCCCTATCGTACAACCTTTTATAGTTATGCAGCGATGGACCTAATGGGACACCGAAGTTTAACCTATGAACTTACTACAACTGTGTCAAATACAATAATAATAAATAACCACACAAAAAGTCACAATTTGTAGAAAAGTGTAGAACTACTGAGTGAAAAAAAACCTAAATCAACATCATGATCAAAAATAAAAACATTGACTTACACCACCAAGAATGCAACCCATTTTTAAAATCTGCTGAACAGAATGAAATACTAATTGAGTTTCTCTTCTCGATGATTAAAAGTCACAAGATATGCGTAATTTTATTTGTTGACAAAATGTCTTCCTATGACGTCATTATACTCATTGCATCCGGACTTTCATTAGTTCGTCCCAGCTTGTTAAATTTATTAATAATTATAATGGACAGTTTTCATTAGAGCCGGACGTTGTATCTAAAATCAAAAAGGGAAATTTTTGTTGCGAAACATTCTGTCATTAACTAATCTTCATCAAAATATGTTTTAGAAATAACATGTACGAATATTTATCTGTGCGAAATCAAAGGATGAAAGAACTGAGGACGAAAGTAAAATATTTTCCAGACTGGTTTCCATCTGTGTTCGCAGACTGGTCCTAGACAGAGGCTGAGACAGAAATCGTTATTTGTAACAATCCTTGTTTTATTACAGTGTCTTCGACAAGTCCTGATATTTTTCTGTGCAGGTATGAGCCTTTGATGTTTTCCAGTTACATTTTAATACGAGTTATATGATGTTTAGTTTCTGAAAATTCTCTTTCGTACTCAATTCATTTCGTACTTTCGTACTTAACATTAGTTTAATTCGAGTTAAACTAATTTGTGTGCAATTCCCTGAGTGTGGAAAATATTGTTATTTTTTTAAACACACATGTCTTCTATGAAATAATTAGGATTATTAAATCTTTCAATTATCTTGCTGTTGCGCAATTTATCATGTTATTTCTTAGGCAGTGGCTAGCCGTCCGGCACCGGACGACTAGACAGCGAAATTAGTCGTCCGTCATCGGACGACTAGCAAACGATACATGCATTGGCTAGGTAACTGTCATTCTATTTCTATGCATTAGGCATCCATAATTTCAGTTATTTTCTTGTGATAAGTATCACATATGTTTCTACCTTGTAATAAACTACGAATTAAGGAAGACAAGTTATTGCATTTATCTGCATCCATTTTGTGACCGGCCGTATATCTCCGTATAATGTCCGCCATATTGGAAAACAAACAAAGTACGCACGTTAATTTGCCGAAGTAACACAAACAAAGATATATGGCAATTAATTACTTTTCATTCGCAGTTTTAATAGCACATATATACAAAACAAGACAATTGTATTTTTTGTAAATTTTAAATACAATATACAATCAGGGAGTTTAGAATAGGACCTACCATGAGACGATTCATAAACGGTAACATTGTTTTCACGCTATTATAACCAGTGACATTGCAAACTGTCAATTACCTAACACAGCAATTTCATTTTTTTCAGCATGAAGTGAAGTCATATACTATCCCCATCCTCATAATACTGTAATTGAAACTTTCTACGTTCCATTACTACTTCTATTTCTAATGCCGGACGACTAATTTCGCTGTCTAGTCGTCCGGCGCCGGACGGCTAGCCACTGCCTATTTCTTACCTGATTTTTTAACGTTTAGCAAAACATCGAACTTACACATCGTGTGACTCACAGAAGACGTCTTAGAATTTGAAATAACCCGATTTACCGTAAGCTCAAATGCAAAGAGGCAATGTCCGGTCTTCTTCCCCTGTCATGGCCGCCATTGTGTTCATTCCGTGAACTAAACTCTTGGTTTTGTCATAATTTACTTAACAAACACTAAATATCGGCTAAATTTATGGTTTATAAGCATGATAATGTAAATGCCTCGAAAAAATGACATAAATAAAAGCAATGTTCACGGAATGAACATAATGGCGGTCAGGATAGGGGAAGATGACCGGATATTGCCTGCAAAGATATAATGTCATACACTCAAATGAGTCGAAAATTGCTGTAAATATGAAATTGTTAACCCAAAGATGTCTAAAAATACATCTTTGGTTAGCCCGACTTTGCGATTTATCGTCCAAGGTCTTTGATGATGATCATTTCAAAAGGTCGACACGTTAGTGTAAATAAAAGCACATTTAGATAAATGGTATCCAGAACTATATGATTTTATACAAAGTTCTACATTTTGTGTACATTGTAACCAAACAATTAACTCGCTTGTAATATCATTATTTTTCATGTACGCGCCACATGCACATGTGAACAGAGAAATTAAATCAATATATTGATTAGGTGCTTGGTTCAATGAACTACAGGTATCGCGGGTGTGCTTATGCTGCCAAATATGGAATGTGTTGACGACACTGACAGTTTTTACATGATGACGTCAAACAGGCTGATTCACTGAAACGTTCAAGATTTTGATCTTGAACTGATTTTATCACCTGATAGCTGCGGATGTGTATAGGTCCAGTGAATATTTTGCTTCTTTTGGAAAGGGTCCGGGTCCGTTCAGATTGGGAATATTTGCGTCAATTTGAAATTGGGAATTTTCATGAAGCAGAAAGGCCAAATAAAACAAAAAAAGAGATAACATGTGACTGTTTGCTGGTTTCTGTAAACTGTTCTGCTTGACCTCTTGTCAAAAATGTTCTTAACTTTGTCTTTTTATGTCCGATTTTTTTTAATGTTCATTGGGAATTTCTCCCATCAAATTTGGGAAAATTATAGCCTTTTTCAAATTAAGAAGGTACCGTTGACCGGTAGCAAACAAAGAAGGAAAAAATTCCTATTAGGTTTGGGACAGAAATTCAAACCTCTACATAGTACTATTCTTGCTGGTATAGTAGGTTATAGTTTGATAAGTTTTTTACGAATTTGTTGTACTGTATACACCGCATTGTTATTATAGTAAGATTATCCCCAAAAATAAGCACACAAGTAGTAGGTATCGATCGGGGCAGTCATTTTGGATGTCTCATCTTGCATATAAAATTTGTTCTTTAAAATTATAAGTTAACAATTTTTCTTTCCAAAATGGTGTAGACAATTTTTAAACTTGGTAGCGCAAGTGCGCATGCGCCGATGAAACTGTTAAGAAGCACGAATATACGAGACAACAGGATAGTTATGCAGTAGTAAGTTTTAATCGTGAATTGCATTGTCATGAGTTTGATGGAGCTTAGTCACGGGATGTTAACGGCCCTTGCTTCAGTATTGATTGGTAGTTGGTTCCTTGTCGCAAGTTCTCTTTGTACATATAGTTTTATTCTTGAGATGATGTTGGTGATAAGGTCATTGAATGTTTTTTGACGTGTTCTTCTATATTGTTAAGATTTTCCTTGTGAGTAATAATACTGTATGATAGAGCATATAAGCCTTTTGCTACAGGGAATTATTTAATACATGCAAAATAATATAATATGTAGAGGATATCAAACCTCTAATTTTTGTCTAGACAATATTTTTATTTAATATTTCAGCCATAATATATCCTTCTGTTTCCCTGTATGCTTGACATTATTTTATTATGAGATAAAATTGGTTAAGTTGATACCTAGTCCTGTGGTTATAGACATAAGTGTATATAGATTGTATACATTTACTCTGTCGCTGAGATGTAGTCCTGTGGTTATAGACATAAGTGTATATAGATTGTATACATTTACTCTGTCACAGTTTTGCCTGGAACTTGTCGCTGCCTAAAGCTTGTGTCACATCAGTCGCATAATTATGGTCGCACAATTTATTACTCCAGTAAATATAATTAAAATAATGCAGAAAAAATCTCAGACATCAAGACAGATCGCAGACATCGAAGGGCTGACCAGCACTGTACAATGGTCAAATGGCTGTCCTATGCGCTGCATGAACATTACACGTATAAGTAGAAATATTGCTGTCCGGGTAATTCACAAGCAAAAAACATGTAGAGAGTTTCATGTTGAAAATTCTCATGTTAAAAAGTCAACATGTCGAGAATTTGATTTGCGACGTTGTGCTCATCTTGCGGCTCTCTTTGTATGGCAATCATATGATTGCCTTATGGCTGCCGCAGGTAACACCAGTGATTTCAAAAAAGGTGTCTCAAAAAGTGACAGAAGACAGGTGTATAGCTACCGCTAGGCTGATGTGACACAGACTTGAAGTTAGCATAATTTGCAGATGTACCGGTATAGTAGTAAGTGGTGATTTTTTATTATTTTGTAATTTGTATGCAGGAAGGGCATCTGTAATCATAATGACATTAATACTAGGATCTACCACAATTATATTACATATTCCAATGTAGGAGAGAGTGATGTTGAAGTACTGTACTGTGATGTAGCTTACTGATAAACCTGAATGTGTACTGTACTACTGAACTTACTCTCTAGAGTCGCTGTAAACTCCTAATGTTGTATATATAGTACAACCTCTATAGAACATCACTCTTTTGGAGCTGCAAATATTGGCTATTGTGTAGAGGTTGCTGCTTTATAGAGGTTAAATTTTGAGTAAATATCACTGAAGGGAAATTTTGAAAGTGTTGTTGTAGAGGTTGTTGCTCTATAGAGGGACGCTCTGTATAGGTTATTCTGTATATTAAAGTTTGTAATATTTGCATTTTACTCTGACTTCCTTCGTTTTTTGATCTTTGAACAAAACTTAGTTCTTAAAAGAGTGTTTGTGGTCCGACTCAGTTACATGTATCATTAACATACTTGTCTCATTACATAAGATAACCACTTTCTTGCCAAAGTTCAAGGGGATGAGGGGGCAGACACCAGGTTCCAACCTCAAGATGCATGCATGTTATGTCAACAATAGTCAGGAACTGTGATTTGTGCTTTGTAGCAATTAAAAGTTGATGAATTGTACTTTTTGGGTTTGTAATTAAATAAAGATTTTAATTATTCAAATCTTTGCTGTACACTGAATTAGATCTAGATTTAAAGTTTTGTTGTACACTGAATAAGATCTTGATTTAAAGTTTTGTTGTACACTGAATTAGATCTAGATTTAAAGTTTTGTTGTACACTGAATAAGATCTAGATTTAAAGTTTTGTTGTACACTGAATTAGATCTAGATTTAAATCTTTGTGGTACACTGAATTAGATCTAGATTTAAAGTTTTGTTGTACACTGAATTAGATCTAGATTTAAATCTTTGTGGTACTCTGAATTAGATCTAGATTTAAAGTTTTGTTGTACACTGAATTAGATCTAGATTCAAAGTTTTGTTGTACACTGAATTAGATCTAGATTTAAATCTTTGTGGTACACTGAATTAGATCTAGATTTAAAGTTTTGTTGTACACTGAATTAGATCTAGATTTAAATCTTTGTGGTACTCTGAATTAGATCTAGATTTAAAGTTTTGTTGTACACTGAATTAGATCTAGATTTAAATCTTTGTGGTACTCTGAATTAGATCTAGATTTAAAGTTTTGTTGTACACTGAATTAGATCTAGATTTAAAGTTTCGTTGTACACTGAATTAGATCTAGATTTAAAGTTTCGTTGTACACTGAATTAGATCTAGATTCAAATCTTTGTGGTACACTGAATTAGATCTAGATTTAAAGTTTCGTTGTACACTGAATTAGATCTAGATTTAAAGTTTTGTTTTACACTGAATTAGATCTAGATCTTTGAAGTACCTGTGATTCATTGACCTGCTATTGCACATGTTTTATATAATCTGTACGTCTGCTGTGAGGACAAACCTGATGACGTAGGTTATATATTTAAGTAAGATGAGCCTTCTGTTTCCTTTCAACTGACTCGATCTTGTTTAATTATACATCCAAGTAATGTAAACAATTTACATGTAAGCTAAATGTTGATAATGCTGAACTATTAACATTCCTTCCTAATGGGTTTGAATACCAGAGACAGACACTACTGTCAATTCACCTTCATTGTATTATGCACATCTATGTTCAATATTCCTTCTTTTCTGTCATTACAATTGCCTGCAAACAATGGAATTTTTTATAATAATATAAGAGTCAATTGAGAGAGGTGACTGCTCGGGAGAGGTTGTGGCTAAAGAGAGAATCATTCTGGAAAGACTGTGGTTAGAGAGAGGGTTGCTGTGGATTGAATGTGTATTGAGAGGGCCTCTTTAGAGAGGTTGTGAATCGAGAGAGGGTCACACTGGACAGGTTGTGGATAGAGAGAGGGTCACACTGGACAGGTTGTGGATAGAGAGATAGTCACACTGGACAGGTTGTGGATGGATAGAGGGTCACACTGGACAGGTTGTGAATCGAGAGAGGGTCACACTGGACAGGTTGTGGATAGAGAGATGGTCACACTGGACAGGTTGTGGATGGATAGAGGGTCACACTGGACAGGTTGTGAATCGAGAGAGGGTCACACTGGACAGGTTGTGGATAGAGAGATGGTCACACTGGACAGGTTGTGGATGGATAGAGCGTCACACTGGACAGGTTGTGGATAGAGAGAGGGTCACACTGGACAGGTTGTGGATAGAGAGAGGGTCACACTGGACAGGTTGTGGATAGAGAGAGGGTCACACTGGACAGGTTGTGGATGGATAGAGGGTCACACTGGACAGGTTGTGAATCGAGAGAGGGTCACACTGGACAGGTTGTGGATAGAGAGAGGGTCACACTGGACAGGTTGTGGATAGCGAGAGGGTCACACTGGACAGGTTGTGAATAGAGAGAGGGTCACACTGGACAGGTTGTGGATAGAGAGTCACACTGGACAGGTTGTGGATAGAGAGAGGGTCACACTGGACAGGTTGTGGATAGAGAGAGGGTCACACTGGACAGGTTGTGGATAGAGAGAGGGTCACACTGGACAGGTTGTGGATAGAGAGAGGGTCACACTGGACAGGTTGTGGATAGAGAGAGAGTCACACTGGACAGGTTGTGGATAGAGAGAGGGTCACACTGGACAGGTTGTGGATAGAGAGAGGGTCACACTGGACAGGTTGTGGATAGAGAGAGGGTCACACTGGACAGGTTGTGGATGGATAGAGGGTCACACTGGACAGGTTGTGGATAGAGAGAGGGTCACACTGGACAGGTTGTAGATAGAGAGAGGGCACACTGGACAGGTTGTGGATAGAGAGAGGGTCACACTGGACAGGTTGTGGACGGATAGAGGGTCACACTGGACAGGTTGTGGATGGAGAGAGGGTCACACTGGACAGGTTGTGGATGGAGAGAGGGTCACACTGGACAGGTTGTAGATCGAGAGAGGGTCACACTGGACAGCTTGTGGATGGAGAGAGTCACACTGGACAGGTTGTGGATGGAGAGAGGGTCACACTGGACAGGTTGTGGATGGAGATAGGGTAACACTGGACAGGTTGTGGATAGAGAGAGAGGGTCACACTGGACAGGTTGTGGATAGAGAGAGAGGGTCACACTGGACTGGTTGTGGATGGAGATAGGGTCACACTGGACAGGTTGTGGATAGAGAGAGAGGGTCACACTGGACAGGTTGTGGATAGAGAGAGAGGGTCACACTGGACAGGTTGTGGATAGAGAGAGAGTCACACTGGACAGGTTGTGGATAGAGAGAGAGAGTCACACTGGACAGGTTGTGGATAGAGAGAGGGTCACACTGGGCAGGTTGTGGATGGAGAGAGGGTCACACTGGACAGGTTGTGAATGGAGAGAGGGTCACACTGGACAGGTTGTGGATAGAGAGAGGGTCACACTGGACAGGTTGTTCTACATGTATATGTGATACTTGTTGCAGTATTGTGGAGAATGAGAAGAGCTATCAGTGTAAGGAGATGATGAATCACTGTTTGATTTTGTCTAATCAATATCTAACAATAAAGTGATGAACACAAACTCTTTCATAAGCTAGCAAGATTCTTTAGTAAGTCCCTACTTAAATCTATATGGTGATAGGATTTTATGACAGCCTGAGTTCTTTGTTTGTGTGTTGATGTATGAACTATAATCAGCCACACAATTCTCAACAATCCGCTGGTATCAGACATCTAATATAAGTGTTTCTATATATACTAAAGTCTCTGCAATGCTCTGGTCTCTGAGACAGACTGATGGAAAGTTTCTTGTAAAATAAATGAGAAAATCTTTTGACTGGATGAATTTTGGTGTCACATTCAGGCATTTTGTACTGGTTGTAGACGTTCAATATTGTATTATCTACTCACATGAGCCTCTATTGGTCTAGTGGTTACTGGTTATTATGAAATATATTATGTACTAGTATGTCACATCAGCCCGTATGATTATTTGTTAACACACGGAAATATAATTAAAATTACAGCCAGGTCGCAGACAATATCACAGACAGATCGCGGACAATATCACAAACTGATCGCAGACAATATCACAGACAATATTACAGACTGATCGCAGACAGATCGCAGACAATATCACAGACTGATCGCTGACAGATCACAGACTGATCGCAGACAGATCGCAGACAATCACAAGGTTGTTGTATGATGCTCGTACAGCTGTCTTATCATAATGTGTTACATAAATATAATAGATATATTGCTTTATTGAACAATTACAAGCATCTAGCAGCAAAAAATCGTCATTTCAAGAATTCAGTCAGTGACGTTGAGTTCATCTTTCGTATGATCTTATGGTAATAGCACGAAGCAGTGTTGTTATTCATACCATCCTATTACTATGCCTAACCAAGCGGCTTCCTAAAGGCGCTATCGTGCTCTTTCCTACATCTATGCAATGACATGCTAATTGAGCGAGCAGTGTTTGCCAATAGCATACCATTTCTTAACACTTCGCTAGGCGAGCACTATACCGAGCGGTAGCATATAATTTTCCGGCTTGTTCGCTATGCAGCGCTTTTTTTAAGTAAGCCGTTTAATAGCATTGAGCCTTATATTCATAGTATGTCCCTTTAAGAGTACAGATTTCAGTTAAAAGCTGAATTTCTTAACAATCTAAACACAGTCTTCATTTAACTAGAGATGTCTGATTATCAAGCTAAGAATGTTATATCTTGTAATATCTGTTCAATCTGATTTCAACTCTGTTACATTAGTTGCCCATGGCATTCATGGTTTTATCTATGTTCATTAATGCTTTTAAGTTTTTATCAGTATAGCATATATATATATATATGTTGTAAACAAACATGTCTACATGTATACATTTAAAATCCAGTATTTAAGACATGCATTGATTTTTTAAAGGCTTTAAAACTCTATTGAATTAGCTCAGTTTTTATATGTAATAAACTGTGGCCCAGTGGTTAGCGCTTTGGATTTGTAACCCTGCAATCTGGGTTTGATTCTCTGTTGCAGCACTTAGGTTTAATACCCTTCCATGAAAATTTGACAGCAGTGTCGATTTTCCTTCACCTGTAAAGAAGTTGTTGGAAGGGTTAGTGCGGGTTAGGTTCAGGAAAACTGGTTATAGCTGAGTCTGCTGTCGTATAACTGAAAATTTGTTAGGAAGTTTTGTTATACCTGAATACAGTGACAATATACATCAGCGATGTAAAAGGTACCATCCCAATCAGAAAATGATCGATTTTCCCAATTTCAGAGGAAAATAATTCCCAATCTGGTGCATCTATAAGGCCATGCAATTTGTTAAAGTCAAACTAAAAGTTTGAGCATTTTATATGTAGAAATGCATTACATATCATGCACATGCTATTTTATGTCAATTTCCATCATAAATTAGAAAGATTTCCCAATCAAGCAAAATAAAATCACTGTACATACCATTATATGTGAGATTGCTGGTCATCATATCTTTCTACATTGTAGTTTTGTCTGAATAATGATATACTAATGTGATCAACAAAATTGTCTTCTGTATACTATAGTCTTAGAAAATTCCCACTGTGACCATAAAATGTTAGACAGAACTGATGTACCTTTATTTGTATGAATATAGACCATATATAATTATGTTCCTTCTCTGACATTTTAGGCCTGCAGTGAAAGCTCAGCAGATATTAGGATGGCTAATCCACTTTGAGACCTTAAAAAATATCAATTTATATACACTCTATTATGATTGTCTCCCGAGAGACTTTCCCCAGGTCAGATGTCCACAGACAAACTACACTGTAACTTCATAAATACAAGTACACGTATGCATCTGACTTATAAGAGAAATTAAGAGTTTAAACAGGAAGGGAATCAGTCATTGTGAGTTGCAAGGTCACAATTTCATTTTAAAAATCATTATAAACGGTCCTAATAATTATTGGGATTGCATTCTCTTGATTACATATTCATGGGCACACTTAGTACATTCTAAAGTCATAATTAAAAGGCCATGCTTTCAAGGTCACAATCTCAAGGTCACAATCACAAGGTCACAATCTCAAGGTCACAATCACCAGGTCATACATAATCACAAGGTCATACATAATCAAAAGGTCATGCTGTCAAGGTAACAGTCACAAGGTCATAGTATTACATAATCACAAGGTCATGCTGTCAAGGTAACAGTCATAAGGTCATAGTATTACATAATCAAAAGGTCATGCTGTCAAGGTAACAGTCATAAGGTCATAGTATTACATAATCAAAAGGTCATGCTGTCAAGGTAACAGTCATAAGGTCATAGTATTACATAGTCTCAAGGTCATGCTGTCAAGGTAACAGTCATAATGTCATAGTATTACATAATCAAAAGGTCATGCTGTCAAGGTAACAGTCATAAGGTCATAGTAATACATAATCACAAGGTCATGCTGTCAATGTAACATTCATAAGGTCAAAGTATTACATAATCAAAAGGTCATGCTGTCAAGGTAACAGTCATAAGGTCATAGTATTACATAATCAAAAGGTCATGCTGTCAAGGTAACAGTCACAAGGTCATAGTATTACATAATCACAAGGTCATGCTGTCAAGGTAACAGTCATAAGGTCATAGTATTACATAATCAAAAGGTCACAATCACATGGTAATAATCACAAGGTCATACATTATCACAAATTCATACATAATCAAAAGGTCAAAATCTCAAGGTCACAATCACAAGTTCATATACCAGTATAAATTAATCACAAGGTCACAATTACAAGGTCATACATAATCACAAGGTACCTGAATCATAAACAGGGGTTCCATTTGACTCGGTAGTAGTGGTTTTGACATTTGAAATTTCCCAACCACCACATTTTGACCCATAAGATTTTTGTTTTAAGGGTCATTTTCTCTTAAAATCATGGATATTTTGTCTATAAAATGGTAAAAATTAGTCAAAAGTATCAAAAACATAGTGGAACCCCTGTTAAATGTAATATTTTTAAATATATGAAAAAAATTTTTTTTTATTTCCTTGCATGTTTCTAGGATTTCGGATGTAGGCAGATATGTATATTATGTATAGGTGTATACTGTTGAATGAAAGATCTGTACTGTCAGTTTGTTTTATACAGAGGATATCTCCTATCAACAGTTATGTTAACATCTACATCACTTGTACAAGGTCCATATAATACATGTTGCATCATTATAAAACTCTAAGTGACTTCTATTTTGGTTGGTATATATGACCTGAATAGTAGGTATGCAATTAGTTAGAACAAGGCTGTTTAGTTTTTACCCTTGGTGATTATACAGATTGGCATATAGAGCCCGTTGCCTAACCAAACCGTTATCGAGCGCTTGATAGTGCTATGCTAGGAAACGGCTTGCTTCAAAAAAGCGCTATGTAGCGGACGAAGCAAAAAATTTATATGCTACCGGGGACCGTTCCAACATAGCAGACCGTTGCACAGCACACCTATCAAAGTGCTGAGAAACAGTAAGCTATTGGTAGCGTGTAATTGCATAGACAAAGTAAAGCACTATAAAAGGTTAGGCCGGCTCCTGCTGGTGTTTTTATAGCAATGTTATCTTTTTTGGTCACATTTCTATGCAATTTTAATACCAAATTTTTTATACAGATCTTTGCTTGATGAGTGATTAATCAGCACTTATTTTCGAATAAACTAATCTAGTAGACAACATTATGATAAAACACATTCTCATTCCAAATTATAAAAAAAAGACCTTATAATACATGTATGACCTGACTATAATGGCATTTAGTACTCAGGGGTGTGTATTTCCGACTTGGGCTTTTTTGCCTGCGGGCAAGTAGATTTTTATGCCCCCCTATCGATAGATGGGGAGGCATATAGTGATTCACCTGTCCGTCCGTTCGTCCGTTCGTCCATCCGTTCGTCCGTCCGTCCTGGTTAACCCAAATTGACCGTTTCTTCTAGCATTAATATGGCTTGCTACAAAGCTTTCATACTTGCATGGATGTTGTATATGAACTCTCTCCACACGCCTGTATCACCTGACCCCATTTTGACCTTCACCTTGACCTAATTTTGGACTTAGACTTATTTATGGACAAGGCTTCCACAGGGGGCATAAGCGTTTATTGAACGCAGTCTTGTTTAAGTCCAACTTTCGCATGGGCAAGTGAAAAATTTGGGAATATCCACACCCCTGCTGAGTACAATGATCTCCATCAATAAATGATTCTGTTATTATCATTTTGTATATGTGTTTATACAGGGTGTTAACAAAAGTTTGTTCTCAAAATTTAAATTCATATCAAGTTTTATTTGAGTATTGTACACGGTAGACAATTTTAATTTCTTTCTCTAATAGCTTCATTTAATCACAGGAAGTTGTACCAATAAAATATTATACAAGTAGGTCCATCACAAATCACTCTACAAATATATTTATATATATATAATAGAAGGAACGCAACACCTTTCCCCCCTCAAAAATGGAATCCCGTAGGCTAACAAAATAAAAAATACAAGCGCTGAAGTTAGCTCAAATTCCTGTGATTTAATAACGGGAAGATTGGTATACCCCTGTGGATTTTAGCCTGAGCTATTGAAACTTAAAAATTGAGAACAAACTTTTTTAACACCATGTATATCAGACTATTATTATAGCACTTTAATTAGCTATAATATAAATATAGCTATAATTTCTAACATTGACATTTTCAGTAGTAATTACATTATTCTATACAAAACCATTAGCTTGTCAAGGCGTTGTCTAAAATAAGATTTATTGTGTTCTCTGGATTTCTATTAAATTGACAAATTGTTTTTTCCCATTATAATAGACTAATTAGTGCTCTGATCTGGGAGCAATTGTCATATTGTGTAAATGATGGCATGCAGTGTCGAGATGTTATTCTATCTGATAATTGCTTCATGAATGCGTTCAGGTGATTATCAAAAGTGTTTTTCCTGGTCACTAACTGTAAACCAAAAAATAGTTTCGCAGAGTTCACGAGTGGTAGAATTTCACAAAATTAAGTCGCTGCTGAAATGCTAAAAACATAATATGGACATTGCAGGAAAATTTAAAACGTGAAAGTTAGTCACATTTAGTCGCGAATAATGCCAACGGTCAGCAAAATGCGAAAGTTAGTATTCACGAAAGTAAATTGGTTTACAGAATTGAAAAATGTTTTTGAACAAAAGTCATGTTTTATGCATGAAGATATTATACTAATTACAAACAATTCTTCATTTCATATAAAATTAGCTTAATATTTTGTAATGTAGAAGTCGGACATTATATCATGTTAAGTGATGTGATACCCAATGTGACTCATACAGACAATGCTTTGTAGAACCTTTTGCTCATGATTGGAGATGGAATGTGGGAGATTTCATTAAAATGAGGGAGATTTTCCTTGCTCAAACTTTTGACTAAAATTTTTATGCAGTTTTTCACCTATTTTACTTGTACGAAAATACCATTTAAACTAGTGTTTGTGATCATTATCAAAGTGTTAACAACAAACGTCAGGTGCCAGTTAATAAAATGTCCACGAAATTTGTGAGATTTTATCAATTTGCCTGTGAGCGTGCGTGAGTAAAGAGTTAAAATGCATGATTCAGGAAATCTGGCATGTATGGTAACTCTTGATGTGATGTCAGAAAGTTCATTTAACTCCTACCGATAGTCTTGCTTACATTGTAACTAATTAGGTCTCTATAATGCCAGTAGGCATTTTATCAACTACATTATATTTACTTTTTTCAATTTTTAGCTAGATTTTATTTTGGTCAGGATTGTTTAAGTGTGCCAAGGGAGATAATTTCATGGAAAAAGAAGACTTAGGAGTTATTATCTCCCCTATAAAACATCTAAAACAGCTCAAACTGTAATTATTTAAGCCTTACATTAAATGATAAAATGATTTGCCAAACTGCTTCGAAGATCATGTTAACTGCATAGTTGAACGTCAGCTATCTCTGCATTTAGCGAGTGAAAAACAGCATAAGATTAGCTAATGAAAAATATTTGATTGATTGATTTATAAAAACAAAATATATAGTTATTACACATGTCAGTTGGTTTGTGACACAATATAACTGAAACTTTCCTGCAGAAAAGTTAAGAATTGTTCAGATGATAAATTGCGTTTATTTTTGATAGATAAGTAAGAGAACTTAATAAATGCTATCTCGGGTATATTATGTTGAATAGAAAGGAATTATTTAAGGAATCAAAATTCTAACACGATCTGCAGATTAATCCATATACACATAGAGGAAGCCAGGGCATGTATTATTACCGCAACAAAATATACCTGTCAAATTGGCTGGTACTATTTATGCCCCATATCAAGTGACGTATTTATGAATGAATGAACGTTAACATTATAGTAAAAACTTCAACGAGTTGCGAATAAGGCAAGCTGCACGAGTATTAAGTGTTACAGCAATGACGCATCTATTTTTAGAAACTCCAATATACACTTAACACTACGTTTCATAAAAACTTCTGATTATCAATTCATTTATATTTTTCATTTCATGCAATAGATACCTTTTTGATACTCGTGTTATTAAAATTGATTCAATGTTTAAAATGTGTCCTTTCCTTCAGAAAATTACGATGCTCGTTTTCATTTAAACGAGGGAGGTAATTGTACCAGCTAATAGCCACTTAATTTCAGTGTGGAATTATGTTCAATAAAAAATGGGTGAAAATGATTATCGTGTTTAGAATCGAAATAAAAACTCTGTTCTTGTATTTTGTTGGTGAATAAAACACAGGCACTCGTTTGGATGCGGAAAATTAAATCACTCATGCTTTAATTTTTCCGCATCCGAACTCCTGCCCATGTTTTATTTACCGACAAAATACATTATAGTTTACCCTACTTCTTTGTCCAATCAAAAGCCAGGGATTTTCAAATTTTTGGACCACTTATTCATTTATTAGTGCAATGGGCACAATATCTAGTAAGTGGTTCATGAAGTAAATCCATTTATTAGGACAATTTGGCTGTTTCCATATATGGAAAACTAGACCCGCCTTCCCTCTAAATTGTACAGTTATTCCTATATCAGCATATTACCAGCTTATATACGAGGGGTTATCAACAAATACAAGGAAAAAAGCCCCAATTTCTTTATTTGTCATTGTTATTGAATGAAATTTTCAATACATGAAGATAAATGAATTTCAAGTTGATTCACCGCTGATCATCAATATTAACCAAAGTCAGAACGGATGCAATTTCCTATGGCAACAGCACTCGACGTTATGCAGTCCATATTTTGCAACGTTGAACGTAGCAAACGATGACGTATCATTGGTGCATTCATGTTTTTGTAATTTTCTAAAGGATGGGTTATGAATATGTATTATGTAATGATATAATATTACATTTATGATTTCAAAAACAAGTTTTAATGTCAAATTCCGTTTAAGAACTATGTGCATCAAAGTCGTTGTCAAAAAATGAGTGCGATACTGAAATCGGCGATGAAGTGTTGTTGCGATTGAAACCTCATAACATACAAATGGCAATATCGCACTATGCAACGACTACATGTATGTAATGGCATACAAAACAGGTGTATGTTTGGTATAATTATGCTTTCATATGTAGCCGAGTGAAATCTGAATGTCGACATGCAAATTGGCTATGCGACGTCAATAACAAATTACGTCATCAATACTAATGATCTCCAATAGCTAATTCTTATAATTTACATGCAAGTTGGAAAAGAAAAAATGATTTTCGGTTTACAGGTCTATGAAGTGTATCTAGTTGTACAGCTATTTTTGAGAATGTTTTACTGCATTATACATTATGAATTGTGCCACAAATAAGTATGTATACTGTTATATGTACCAACTCCGCGATGACGTTGGGCCAGTGTACCAATAGTTACGTTACAGTTTCAATGTTTTTCTTTCAAAAAATGAGTTCAATGTTTTATAGTTAATTTTCGTAATACGTCAATCTTTTATATGACAAATTATTTTAAGTATTGGTCAATGTTATAAAGATTTCAAAGCATTTTCCCGCGTATTTGTTGATCATCCCTCGTACATACAATCTTGCCTTATTTTACCCTCATTACTCCATCAATGGGCATGCTATTGTTTGCAAACAAAAGCATTGGAAATGACACCAAAAAGTGGGCGGGTAAACTATAAGCCGGTTATAGATCACATAATTATTAGAATAATAAACGAATTAAGTACTGCGTTCGCTTCGCTCACTTGTACTTAATTCGTTTATTATTCTAATATATGATCGATAACCTATACATTACAGATTTTTATTTCTTAAGTATAAGATCACCTGACCATGATAGGCATGTGTTATTTTAACTGATTATATTGTAATTAATATTTTGCATTGATTATTTGAATTGTATTGTTGTGTTATGAGTAAAATTACATAGCGTGAAGTGAAATTGATTGCTTTTGTTGGTACTGGTTTTATTTTATGGTATTCACGGTGGGTAATTTAATCAATTCTCTGTGTCATTTCGCTAATACACTGAGTTGTTTATACAAATCAGTATTATATTGGATTAATTATAGAAAAACATATGATTGGTGTTGCCTTAAGGTAGCAGAAGGAAGGTAAGATCATTTTGAACATAAAAACATTATTTATTATATAATATTATTTATAATAATAAATTTGATTAAATATTTCCATTGTCTGTTCAGGGTCATACAATTCCGGAATAATCTGGAAATCTGGATTTGCTGCATTAGAAAGAATGAACATTTCTGCAGAAAATAAAAAGTTTTATGATGAAAAACTTTAAAGAATTGACAAAGTTATGGTCATTTGAAATTTCATAACCTGATTTTCAACAATTATGAATAAAACAATGTTTGAACTGAGTTTTGATGTAAGGATGTGTGCTATTAAATGGCCCCTGAAACAGACTTGCAACTCATTTTCAGGATTGGGCATTTAGCCTCAGTAGGACCCCTCTCTGTACAAAAAAAGTATTAGTAATCGACAGAAGCAGTGCTAGTGTGAAAAATGTCTCTTGAGCGTTCAAAAAAAGAATATTAAGAAATCTGTACCCCACCCTCTATGGAATTTACTGCACTATCTTAACACCAATTATGAAACTGTCATTATTTCATGTTTTGTGAGTACTTGATCTGAAGAATATCAAGAGTTCCAGATTTGGTATTTGCTCTCGTGTGTAATTCTCAGCTTTATAATGAGAGAGGTGATCAAGTTGTATAACTCCAGCTCCAGGCAAAATCTCAAACCTCTAATGTGAAGCTATGTTTTATGTTTTCCAAAGATGACGAAGCATCACAACTTTATTTGAGAAGTTCCAAAGAAAGAAAGAGAAAATCCTTGTCTCTATTTCTTGACGTTTATCATGGGGGAATTTTATTCATTGTTGTCGATCAGTTTATCCACTTTATCAACCATAAATTTAAATCCATCACAAATTGTAATGACTCAACAGTACCAAGCATAGCCTTTTTTTGCAGAGTATAGCCTTAATTTGTCAAGCATATAGCATTAATTTGTCAAGCATAGCCTTTATTTGCCAAGTATATCCTTTATTTGCTAAGCATTATAGCCTTAATTTGCCAAGCATAGCCTTTATTTGCCTAGCATAGCCTTTTTTGCGAGCATAGCCTTTATTTGCCAAGCATATAGCCTTTATTTGCCTAGCATAGCCTTTTTTGCGAGCATAGCCTTTATTTGCTGAGCATAGCCTTTATTTGCTGAGCATAGCCTTTAATTGCCAGTCAGCTTTCTGTTGAAATATGGCAGTACCTGAGTGAGGATATCAATTATAAAATGTAAGGCAATATTAAGGGAGTGAACATTATATAATATATTGAGAGAAATTATTGCAATTTAATTGCACTATTAAATATGATAGCTGCTGATAGCATTATACCTACAGGCAGTCAGACTGAACCAACTATTTATATAATTCTTGGAACAGGATATTGTACAACTCATGTTAATGGCCCTGCAGTTGTTTGTTCTCACGAGTGTGTGATATAGATACTTCAGTTTCATGACTGACTTGACTTTGTTGCTTAGATAGTTGCTAACTTAACAATTGTCTTCATTAGCTAGGCCATCCTTAAACATTGTTTGGTATAACTCTACCCTGGAGGTTGGTGTACTGCTGTGCTACCTTAACAAATTTCTTCATTAGCTAGGCCATCCTTAAACATTGTTTGGTATAACTCTACCCTGGAGGTTGGTGTGTACTGCTGTGCTTCCTTAACAATTTTCTTCATTAGCTAGGCCATCCTTAAACATTGTTTGGTATAACTCTACCCTGGAGGTTGGTGTGTACTGCTGTGCTTCCTTAACAATTTTCTTCATTAGCTAGGCCATCCTTAAACATTGTTTGGTATAACCCTACCCTGGAGGTTGGTGTACTGCTGTGCTACCTTAACAAATTTCTTCATTAGCTAGGCCATCCTTAAACATTGTTTGGTATAACTCTACCCTGGAGGTTGGTGTACTGCTGTGCTACCTTAACAAATTTCTTCATTAGCTAGGCTATCCTTGAAACATTGTTTGGTATAACCCTACCCTGGAGGTTGGTGTACTGCTGTGCTACCTTAACAAATTTCTTCATTAGCTAGGCTATCCTTAAACATTGTTTGGTATAACCCTACCCTGGAGGTTGGTGTACTGCTGTGCTACCTTAACAAATTTCTTCATTAGCTAGGCTATCCTTGAAACATTGTTTGGTAAAACGTTATCCAGGTGGGTTCGGTGGTCACACTATTGTTATATAGGCGAGAACATTCGACCTGTCACTGTACTTAATCTTTGTGTGTTTTCATTATTGTACAGGAAGAATGGTTTGACTCATTGGAAGAACAACTCTGATTGGACAACGGAAACAATTGGTTTCATTACTGTTGATTCAAAGTTATCTGTCACAACCGCGTAAACAAACATTCAACACGATCGATTATTACAGGTGTGTCAGGACTAAGTCCTAACATCATTAGTACATTTAAATGATCAAAACTTTAACTGCCCTATAGCCGAGTGGTTAACAGCTATGGTTTTGTGAGTCTTATTTTGAAAATGTATACAATTCACTGCGAGTTCAAATCCCAACAATGCCTAGATTTTTTTTAAATTTTGCTGAAACTATGTATATTTTTAATGCTTTTGCTTATTCCGGTGATTACATACATACAATGAATAAACTAGATATATTCGCATTTGTAATCCAGCACACCAGGAATGCGTTCATCCCATGAAGCTGGACATTTCTGTAATTTGTCTGTACTCTTACGCTAACAGTTTTCATCTGATCATCTTTAAACTTGCTGACAATGCTTATGGGCATAATTTCTAGGCCAAGTTTGATTATAGGCCAAATCGGCTTAGGCCTTATTGGGTTATGGTCCTTTAATTACCAAATAAGTATGAAATTGGCCTTGTCTGTACCCTTACGCTAACAGTTTTCATCTGATCATCTTCAAACTTGCTGACAATGCTTATGGGCATAATATCTAGACCAAGTTCGATTATAGGCCAAATCTGCTTAGGCCTTATTGGGTTATGGTCCTTTAATTACCAAATAAGTATGAAATTGGCCTTGTCTGTACTCTTACGCTAACAGTATTCATCCGATCATCTTCAAACTTTCTGACAATGCTTATGGGCAAAATATCTAGGCTAAGTTTGATTATAGGCCAAATCGGCTCAGGCCTTATTGGGTTATGGTCCTTTAATTACCAAATAAGTATGAAATTGGCCTTGTCTGTACCCTTACGCTAACAGTTTTCATCTGATCATCTTCAAACTTGCTGACAATGCTTATGGGCATAATATCTAGGCCAAGTTCGATTATAGGCCAAATCGGCTTAGGCCTTATTGGGTTATGTGCCTTTAATTACTATATCAGTATGAAATTGGCCTTGTCTGTGCTCTAACGCAAACAGTTTTCATGCGATCGTCTACAAACTTTGTGACAATGCTTATGGGCATAATATCTAGGCCAAGTTTGATTATAGGCCAAATCGGCCTAGGCCTTATTTGGTTATGGTCCTATAATTACCAAAATAAATGTGAAATTGACCTTGTCTGTTCTGGCGTGGCTAGTGATTAATATAAGTTGGAAACACTTGTTTTTTCACAAATCATTCTAAATGAAATTAATTACTGTATAGCGGGTATATTTCACGGGGTCCATTATTCGCGTTTTTTGGATCCTTTTCAATTCACGGTGTCTTGATTTCGCGCAATCGACCTCGACCGCGAATTTAAAACCTTGTTGTTAAACATGAAATGGGAGGTCAATCTTACTTATTTATCAAACTATTTAAACCCTCTGTCCATAATTTATTTGTGCTCCCCATCGGTATAACATATACGGGCGGGTGCTTCTGTCCTTCCAAATTTGATGATTTATAAATGATTTACGGGATTTACAAATTACACAGTAAGCTTATTTATTTTATTCATAAATCGCTCGTTGTGTTTCAACTGTTCTTTGAACGGTTTGTTCGATAGCCGAATTGACTATCATTAGAAAATGTACACAAACAAATACTTTTTCGGCAAACATTTGCACGTTTTGCAAACAAAATCGTTAAATTGAACACGTTTGATGCACCTGCTTATAATTAACATCCGTTAACGTTGAGAAAACCTGATGCACGTATGATATTTGATAAACATGCATAGAGTATACACACATTTTACAAAGATCTAATTTCGAATTATATTTTGTAATTTATTATAAGTCGTAGTCTTATTGCCGTATTTTACCCTATTTTGCTAAATCGACCTACTTCTTGCAAAGTTATTGGGTCATGGTTTATTTCTTGTTGCACCTTTACATGTTTTTAATCATGAATTGTCTCCATTTGTAAAATTTGTATATTTACGAGAATATTTCGCTGGGTTTAGATTTCGCGCTATTGATGTCGACCGCGAATATAGCGAAAATTATACCCCCGTGAAATATACCCGCTATACAGTAATGTGCATTGAAAACGAGTATTGAGCCGTGGCTGCACTTTTAGCTATATATATAGTGGATATCCAAAGGTTACGGCTTAGAGGTTAGATTCTATAGATCCTTGTATTAAATTTACTGAAGAAAGGGTTCCAGGGTGGTATTCAATATTTATCTTATTTAATTTATGAATAAGGATAGCAAATCATATTGCCTGTAACTGACCAAGAGCTTGATATTGGTGTGATCTGATTGGGTGTCCTTATCCTTAAGTCAAGTAAGATCAATATTGAATACCACCCCTGGAGGCACATAAAAATATTGGAACATTTGAGTGCAGTAGGTATAAATAATAAGTTATAAGATGCAGTGTACACTAAAAAGTAGATTATTTAATATTGTTCAGTGGGTAAGTGTATGTGTAAGGTTGGTGTTGTTAGAATGAATGCATGGTCTGTGATAACTTGTAGCTGTTGAAGGTTTTGCTGGAATTCTGCATCAGTAAATAACAGGATATTATGGTGGTATAGTGGTTTAACATGTTCTGCTGACAGTGCATAATTCACTCCTGTAATGTATAGTGACGTTAATGTAACATTTGTTACCAATGAGATGGTTGTACAAGATGTTGCAATTATTATAGAGACATTTTACATGTACAAACACCTGGTTACATTTAACATGTACAAACACCTTGTTACATTTAACATGTACAAACACCTTGTTACATTTTATATGTACAAACACCTTGTTACATTTTACATATGCAAACACTTGGTTACATTTAACATATATATACAAACACCTTGTTACATTTTATATGTACAAACACTTGGTTACATTTAACACATACAAACACTTGGTTACATTTAACACATACAAACACTTGGTTACATTTAACATGTACAAACACCTGGTGTTACATTTAACATGTACAAACACTTGGTTACATTTAACATGTACAAACACTTGGTTACATTACAATGTACAAACACCTTGTTATTAGAGACATTTAACATGTACAGACACCTTGTTATTATAGAGACATTTAACATGTACAATCACCTTGTTATTATAGAGACATTTAACATGTACAAACACCTTGTTATTATAGAGACATTTAACATGTACAAACACCTTGTTATTATAGAGACATTTAACATGTACAGACACCTTGTTATTATAGAGACATTTAACATGTACAAACACCTTGTTATTATAGAGACATTTAACATGCACAAACACCTTGTTATTATAGAGACATTTAACATGTACAAACACCTGGTTACATTTAACATGTACAAACACCTGGTTATTATAGGTACATTTAACATGTACAAACACCTTGTTATTATAGAGGCAATTAACATGTACAAACACCTTGTTATTATAGAGACATTTAACATGTACAAACACCTGGTTATTATAGAGACATTTAACATGTACAAACACCTGGTTACATTTAACATGTACAAACACTTGGTTACATTTAACATGTACAAACACTTGGTTACATTACAATGTACAAACACCTTGTTATTAGAGACATTTAACATGTACAGACACCTTGTTATTATAGAGACATTTAACATGTACAAGCACCTTGTTATTATAGAGACATTTAACATGCACAAATACCTGGTTATTATAGGTACATTTAACATGTACAAACACCTTGTTATTATAGGTACATTTAACATGTACAAACACCTTGTTATTATACAGACATTTAACATGTACGAACACCTTGTTATTATAGAGACATTTAACATGTACGAACACCTTGTTACTATAGAGACATTTAACATGTACAAACACCTTGTTATTATAGAGACATTTAACATGTACAAACACCTAGTTATTATAGGTACATTTAACATGTACAAACGCCTTGTTATTATAGAGACCTTTAACATGTACATACACCTTGTTATTATAGAGACATTTAATATGTACATTCACCTGGTTATTATAGAGACATTTAACATGTACAAACACCATGTTATTATAGGTACATTTAACATGTACAAACACCTTGTTATTATAGTTACATTTAACATGTACAAACACCTTGTTATTATAGAGACATTTAACATGTACAAACACCTTGTTATTATAGGTACATTTAACATGTACAAACACCTTGTTATTATAGAGACATTTAACATGCACAAACACCTGGTTATTATAGAGACATTTAACATGTACAAACACCTGGTTACATTTAACATGTACAAACACCTTGTTATTATAGGTACATTTATCATGTACAAACACCTTGTTATTATAGGTACATTTATCATGTACAAACACCTTGTTATTATAGAGACATTTAACATGTACAGACACCTGGTTATTATAGAGACATTTAACATGTACAAACACCTGGTTACATTTAACATGTACAAACACTTGGTTACATTTAACATGTACAAACACCTTGTTATTATAGGTACATTTATCATGTACAAACACCTTGTTATTATAGAGACATTTAACATGCACAAACACCTGTTCATTATAGAGACATTTAACATGTACAAACACCTTGTTATTATAGAGACATTTAACATGCACAAACACCTTGTTATTATAGAGACATTTAACATGCACAAACACCTTGTTATTATAGAGACATTTAACATGTACGAACACCTGGTTATTATAGAGACATTTATTATGCACAAACACCTTGTTATTATAGAGACATTTAACATGTACAAACACCTTGTTATTATAGAGACATTTAACATGTACAAACACCTTGTTATTATAGAGACATTTAACATGTACAAACACCTTGTTATTATAGAGACATTTAACATGTACAAACACCTTGTTATTATAGAGACATTTAACATGTACAAACACCTTGTTATTATAGAGACATTTAACATGTACAAACACCTTGTTATTATAGAGACATTTAACATGTACAAACACCTTGTTATAATAGAGACATTTAACATGTACAAACACCTGGGTATTATAGAGACATTTAACATGTACAAACACCTTGTTATTATAGAGACATTAAACATGTACAAACACCTTGTTATTTTGGCATCCCTGTCAAATTGTCCACTCATTTTTTAGCTGAGTGCAGTTAAAACACAGTTGTGACCAATACTTGAGTTTATATGGTACTACTTCTATATTATTGTTTTCCCTAGAATTGACAAATCAATTGCACAATGTGAGATATCTAGTCTATAAATATAAATGAATGTTAATATGTTTCAAGAAGACTTTGATTAAGTTCACTACATGATTTGGAGGATTTAATGTAGTTACTATACTCCTATAGTGAAGTGTCTATCTCCCAGTATGATCAAACATCAATTTCTTGCCTAATTTCAGGAAATAGAGCTTAGATTACTTCGTGATAACAGCTGAGCCTCCGGATATATATATATATGTATGTACTAGATAATTACAGCTAGACAATAGTCACATGACATTTGGAACATCGCCGTTGTCCTCCATTATTTTCCCTGTGTTATTTTGTGGAAAATTATCCACCTAAAGTTGTCTGTGCTGTAATTTAGTACAACTCAGGAGCAAGCTAGGTTACCTGATAAGTTATCACCTTCTTCTAAAAGAACATGACTGCATGTGTGGGCGGGAGTATTTTTTAAGCCCTAAGAAAGCTTACTTGTCCAACTAGATAGCCTAGTGGTAGAGCATCCGCTTTGAGTGTAAGAGGTCTCTGGTTCGATTCCTGGCAGTCACATAAACCAAAGTCATTAAATATAGTACATTGTACTGGTATATATCTCAATAATCATGCCACTGCTGGAAAACTTGTTGAAGGGCAACTGGCTGCCATAGGTATAGGACTTAAAACAATCATTAAAAAATGGTTTAAAATATAAACTTTTATGTTACCTGTTGAACTATTTCACCAAGTGTTAGAAGATATAATACTTAGGTAACAGTTAAGTATTTCACTTCAAGCAATCTTGTTAATTGATTGTGGTACAACTTGACTTTCTGAGGTTGTAAAAGTGTTGTATGGTTGTCTATGTATGTTCCACTTGTTTGATTATGGCAGGCACATTACACTGGGTACTGTAAAAGTGGATGTTTCCAAGGGCTGAAAAGTTAATGAATTTTGATATTTCGACATGTGGACATCCCATTGGAATTAGACATTTTCAATTTTTTGATGTCTAAATCCCCACCCTGGTGACAATGTTTACTGTCTAAATCCCCAGTGTTGGCATTAAGTTTTTCATCCGGGTACTTCAATAAAAATACAAATAGAAGTATCACTGTAGTATTTCGCAGTGTCGAAATTTCCGGACCAAAGTCTATTCCCCAAGACTTAATGGAGTCGATAAGGTCGTCTAATTCTCCCTGTATTTATTAAATTGCAATATTTATTAAACAAGTCCGTTCTAATTCGCTAATTTCAAGCGAAACATTACTCAGATTCTCATTACGTTGTAATATTCCTGAAATCAGAAGTACACGCATACTTCTTGCGGTTCTTTCATGGGTGTCTCCGATATTATCTAATTTCGCTTCTCTGTGTTACTATAAATAGTGTGCAATGCTCTTTAAGATTGTGTTTAATTGTACTTCAAGTCTTGATGGATTTATTTGGATGGGGAGATGTGTTTCTCACAGAAATGCAAGTTTATTACTAAACTAAACTAACAAAGTTTATTACTATGTTTTTGTGTGGAACGGTTTTTTAATCCAACTTTATTGTTAACTGGGTACTTTGGGTTGGACCATTGAATCGATTCAGCGATACATCACGATGCATGCAATCACATCTGATTCTCGTTGTGATAGACATTTTGGAAAAGTCTGAGATTAGTACGCTCCATTTGGTTGATAATCCTTCAAGATAATTTTAACGGGTAACCTATGTTAGGTGCAGCAATCTATAGGCAGACCATTTCCTTATTTCATCCTAAACTTTTCCTGCTAATTGCAATGTTTGCAAGATTACTACATATTTCAAGATTCTAATGTAGATACATACAACTGTTTGCCAATCTTGACTGATATATCGCTGACTTAGAATTAGAAAGTCGTAAGTACAAAATCAATATTTTGAGAAGACAAGAAAAAACTGTCTGAAAACTATTCTTTACTTATGGTCAAACAAGCTTTTTAAACTTCAGTTTGGTCAACATGACAGCATCTGATTGTCATGAAAAGAGGCACATAAGAAGTGTCTTGCGAAGCAGATTTCAAATAGCATGAGTTTTATAAGGTCTTAAGAAGTACTTACGACCTTTTAATTCTAAGCCAGCAATATGTCAACAGAACTGTCTATTAATGATGGCTGACTTCCCCCATGCATGCCGCACATGGCTTTACAATTAATTAACACCATTTCCAGTCCAATGTGACAATGGAATATTAATTTAACACCTTGTAAAATTATGGCAAATCATGTCTCAGATGCATGATCCAATGCTGTGGAGCGCTGGTTGCATGGTGACCCTGGAGCGCTGGTTGCATGGTGACCCTGTAGCAATGGTTTCTTGGTGACCCTGGAGCACTGGTTTCATGGTGACCCTGGAGCACTGGTTTCATGGTGACACTGGAGCACTGGTTTCTTGGTGACCCTGAAGCACTGGTTTCATGGTGACACTGGAGCACTGGTTTCTTGGTATGTAATGCACATACTGTATTATAAGTACTGAGAATTGGTGTGAAACCCAAACCAAACCAAAAAATAATCTAAAGAGTAAAAATAAGAAAGAATAGACTAAATAGAACATTTATCCTATTAGTTAAGTACTAAAAACAAACTTGTTAAGGATAACATATAGAAGGTTGATCATGTTTTATCTCTATTATCGAAAGGTTGATTTAATTAACATGTAACTTGTTATTGATTATTTAATGACATTGACAATAAAGATGGATGAGAATGGCTTAATGGAATATTGACTTAGTGGAATGGATTGCTTGTTGTAGTTTCAGGGAAAGTATTAACAAGGCCTGGTACAGTGTAACAATACCACGTGACTTTTGGCTACAGTTACAAGAAGAAATTTGTAAACATTGGAAAATAAAACAGACATAAGTATTTTATTTCTTCATCGATTTCTATGAAATATACGCCACGCTAAGGGGAACATTATTTGCTTTCCATGAAATATAAAATCTTTTTCAGCAGCTTTACCGATTTTTCCATTACCCTGTGAAACCTACATGTTCCACGGTTTCACAGGGTAATGGACAAAACTGCACAGCGGCTGAAAAAGATTTTATATTTCATGGAAAGCAAATAATGATCCCCTTAGCGTGGTGTATATTTCATAGAAATCAATGAAGAAATAAAACACTTATGGCTGCATTCGTGTTCCAATGTTTACACATTTCTACTTGGAACTGTAGTCAAAAACCACGTGGTAGTGCTATACTGTAGTAGTGAACTGTTGATAACAAGAATATGGTTGTACTTGACACAGTGTGGCAATATCAGGTCACTTTGGGCTACAGGTCCAAGACGAAATTTGCTTCATTCCGAAAACAAAAATTATAGCCATAAGTATTTTATTTCTTCATTGATTTCCATGAAGTATACGCCACACTAAGGTGAAAATTATTTGCTTCCATTGAAATATATGATCTTTTTTAGCTGCTTGGCCGCTTTTTTCAGCACCCTGCGAAACCGCTGTTTCAAGCCTCTTCTATTCCAAGGTTTCACAGGGTGCTGGACAAAATTGCACAACTGCTGAAATAGATCTTATATTTCATGGAAAGCAAAAACTTTTCCCCTTAGTGTGGTGTACATTTCATAGAAATCAGTGAAGAAATAAAATACTATTTTTGTTTTCGGAATGAAGCAAATTTCGTCTTGGACCTGTAGCCCAAAGTCACATGGTATTGCTACACTGTGACACAGTGACATTTTGTTTTATTGCAGTTGCGCTAGAAATACAATAAATTCTTGTCAAATGTAGTTTTTGAGTAGATTGTTAATCAAAATGCAGCCATTGAGCCATTTTGCATTGTTTTATGACTTGTGTTGAAATGTCATGGTATAATATTTGGATGACTTAAAGTTTGAGAAGTTGGCACAGTCTGTGTGTGAAATGTTGATGAAATATTGTTTAGATTATTTTGATCAGGTGTGGCTTATAAACTGAAGATAAGGTGAGCGCTATAATAATTATAATTATAGGTGGGTTAACAGTTAATTGTGAAGGCTTTAAATGTTGGGAGTTTGGAGGTCTGCTGTCGAGTGTGAGTGTAACAATTCTGTGTCAGATGGCTGGTCTGTCTGTCTGTTGACAATATAATTTTGTCTGCTGCTATTTCTCTGAATTTAATTAACCCTTGATCGAATCTCAACAAAACTTCACAGGACCCATAATTTAGGTTTACCACCAAATCTAGCTGAGCATATTGGCAGCACATTATTCAGTAATCAATTTTCAAGGAGTTGTTGCCCTTTGATTTGTTCGTGTGTATTTCATGTGTATTTATCAGTGAGGGCAGAATGATATTCATAAGCTTCAGTGATGGTTGATCTAATGTTTTAAAATCACAGCGTATAAACCTAATCACTGTATGACTCATTGGGATTACTATATAATTCAACTTGTATCACTTATTGCGAGCAAAAGCATCTGTGATTTCCGGTCACTGTATGACTTATTGAGAAACTATCCAATTCATTGTAACTTATTGCGATATCTGGATGTTGACTTGTTTATTTCAGGCCAGGTATTTTTCAGGCCTGTGCCTGATTTCAGGTTTTTGAATCCTGATTTTTCCGTCTTTGTTTATACTGACAAATAGAATTTCAGGCTTTGAGACTGGGATTTTCAGGCCTGAGAATAAGAGCTAATTACCAGGCCTGTTATTTATATACATTGAAAATGGTCAAGGTTGTGTTTTGTCTTTTTTGATTGACTTCTATTTATAGGATATTATATACAAGAATTATTATACTAATTTGTCTGGGACATGGGGAATCATTGTATTGTTGAGTATGTCACTGTATTGTACGGACTGCGAAGATTGATAAAGAATATTTAATTGTATCTCTCAGTAATGCTTCAACTTAATTGAATCTTTTCAGAATGGTATCCGTATCAATTTGTTGTATTTTATTGACTTTCTATATATATACACTGTATGTAATACTGTAAGTCACATAGCAGAACATAATATCTTCACTCAGGACATCATCACATGACTGTGGTTATGGTATGATATGATAGATAAATATAGATTCTGTGGTCACACTTATAGCTGGTTTCGAAGTGCTTAAAAGTCTCATGCGTATTTAAAAACGGCATCTCAAGGCGCTTCTTATGGGCCTTTTTCATGAAAATCCGAAGTGGTCATGTTGACCAAACTGAAGTTTAAAAAGCTTGTTTCCCCATTAGTAAAGAGTAGTTTTCAGACAGTTTTTTCTTGTTTGGTAAGAATCACATTTTCAGAAGAGTGTTATATTGGTTTCTGGAGAAAACTCTAGCCTTATCAATTAACAAACATTGATAATATAAACACTGCATGGTCAACTGACCATTTGTTATCAGCGTAGATTGAAAGAATATATGTATTTAAAGTGATTACGCAAAAGATTGAAAATATGTTTTAATTTTGGTTTTTATTTGTAAACAACAGGGGTTCTGCAATTCCGGAATAATCCGGAAATCTGGATTTGCTGCACTAGCAAGAAGGCGTAAAATGAAAGTTATTTGGTGAAAAAATTCAAAGAATTAACAAAGTTATGGTCATTTGAAATTTGATCTGCTAAATTTGAACAATAGAATGATGTTTGAACTGAGTTTTGGTATGGATGTTGCGGACACTCGAAACAGACTTACGACCCCTTTTCAGGATTGGGCATTTATATAATGCCTCTGTAGAACCCCTGAAACATAGATTATACTAATTTATTTAAGGTCGATTGTGAAACAAGTTTTTCCAACTTATATTAATCACTCTCGACACCTCATTCCTGATGTTATCCATCGCCACGAGGGTATGAGAGAAGAGAAGCCAGTTTCCCTTTTATGCTGAGCGTCTAGCAAGGGAGTTTCTGGTACCATTTTTATTTCGTCTTTGGTATGACGCGGCCAGGGATCGAACCCGAGACCTCCCGCACTCGAAGCGAACGCTCAACCACTAGGCTATCGAGGAGGCGGTTAACATAGATTAGTGTTATCATCGGCACACTTATAATACCAGGGTATGAAACTTTTGGTATGTCAATGTTCTGACTCAGAGAGATATTCTGAACAGATCACTGCTTTAGTAGTTGTTATACCAGAGTTGAACAACTCGCTATTGATTTTGCTTGCCTGAATTACTTTACAAAAATAAGGGAACAAATTCCAATGAAAAGATTTTGTATCAATTTATAATTGACTCTGTTTATTACATGCTGCATTCGTCAAAGTTGTATTGACATTTCATTATATGTATATATAATACACTGTAAGTGGGTTATTGTTGAAATGACAATGGATATTTCTGAATTCTGATTTCAGTTCATTGCATTGGAATTTAATTACATCCAGCTTTAAACTGTAATCTTGCCTTGTGTTGGCTTGCAGTGTAATGTTGAGACTTATTTTCTCGGTTCTGTGATAATAGAGTTTGTGGTGATGGATTTACGGAAAGTCTGGCTGACACAAATTGAATGTTGGAAATATTGAAGTTTACAGTAAGTTGTGCCTGTGCCTGGATGTGTATATTATCATGTATGTATAAGAAATATATTATATTGTTTTAATTCAGAATTTGTAAGATGTGTACTAGGATGCACTACACCCAGGCACACCTATTGATGAGGGTAATTAATAAATTAATATCACTCCACCTCGATAAAAAAATTAAAAAATATTGAAACCTTTTGTATCTGGGTTTATAATCCATTGTCATGTGTGTAGGAAGTATTCTTTTATGAAGTAGCATGTTTCAGTGTATATGCATTTAACAGGCATGTAGGAAGAATTTTATATAAATCCATCACTGAATTCAGGGGCTGTTTAGAACAGGACTGCTATTGTTAGGCTTATACACATGATCATCATTGTGTCATAGTTTCTGATCTTTGTTCACGATTATCGTAAAACTAACAATAGCTTCTGGTTATATATTAGCCCCTGTTTTGCAAACCTTTAAAGTGTGTGTGATTTGACGGGTGTCAGACTCACACTAATTTTGTTAGTGAGACTGTCAAAGTTTATTTGAGGTTACTGTGCAATGTAATTAACTAAAGCTGTTGAGTGACTGAGGACTGAATACCAGTGGAATACCAAAGTTCCACTGAAAAATTTCCACTGGTATACCTGTGAAAATATACAAATATTCCACAGATATTCCAGTGAAAATACCACGGTAAACCTCCACTGGAATACCTGAGGAAAAAAACACTGGTTTTCTATAGATATTCCACTGAAATGTTTACGGGGATAATTACATAAATTATATTGATAATAAAGGGCTCAAATAATTGGGAAAAGGGCTTGTGGGGTGACAAGCGATTTGCAATTGTGCTCTCTTGATTACGCTGTAATTTAGCGAGAAAGAAAATGTTTTTGTTAAAGTAATAACTAATATAACGCTGCATGTTTATAGAGAATATTAAAGGTAATTTGATTGTCAGAATTATTGTGTTTTATCACAGTTATAAATTAATGCTCCATTTAAATTACGTAATGTTCTGTAAATTATTTAATATTTCTTGGTATAAAACATCGAAATTCTTCAATCATGGAATGTTAATATGAACATAAATTTAAATGAAACATTTCTTGCTGAATTTGCATGTTTTTATAAACCTAAAATATGTTTCCTGCTTTTATGTTTTTTGTCCGGAAATACTTCCATGAAATAAATTTGTTACAAAAGTCTCCTAGATGTAATTTAATAAGGCTAAGGCCAAAACAAATGAATATTGTGGTTCTTGTAACATCATAAGAAAATAGCGAACGTAGGTAGGAAAAACATTTTATTTTTTTATATAAATAAAAGTATTTTGTTGATTTTATGCAATGGAAAATCAACAATCTGCTGTGACTTCCAGCAAAAAGCCAATAAAATCTTTACTAAAAAAACAACAAATGTTTGGCATTGGAGTCATTACCTGGTCCAGATAATCCACAACATAAATTTGTTTTTGCCTTAAAATATTAGAATACTGGAGATATTAATTACCATGGTACACAAACTGGCAGGAATTATTGAAACTGGTAAAATATGTAACAGCCTTTCTGATGTTGTCTGCATGTCAGAAATTATAACTTGAATGCCAAAGATGTTTGATACATCAAAAAGACTATAATACCTGCATGAGTCACTGGGATTATTTGGCAAATTATGAAATGGGATTTTATTTTTTGCAATTGCTTTGGTATATATTGGCTTGTAAATTTGTATGTAACCTTGTGATGCAACTTCTTTCAAGACGTGAAATTATAATCTATTTTACAAAACTAACAAATGATGAAACCGCCTTTTGAAAATAGCATTTAAAGTGATGCAGTACAAATGTATTCTAAATTTTTCCTTTGCAATCAAATTGTAAGAGAGCTTTGTCACTGGCAAAACAATTTTGAAAATACATTTAGCTCATTTTAACTTGATCGTCGACATTTGCACCAGCCCATGGCATCAGCCTCCGCGTAATGCTACATGTTAAAGTTTAGGTACAACTTCTAATATCGACAAAGTCCTTTGACATTAATTGCTTTGATACTTTGCACTCTTGTTTACCACATGACACCAACCCCTATACAGGAGTAGGTAACTCTGTCAAGCATTTCGTCAAAATTATCTGCCCTTTTTGCCTTAAAAACCCAAGTTAAAGTACAACCTCAAATATTTTCAAAGTGCATCGACATAAATTATTGGTTTGCTACTTGGCACTCTTGTTCGCCATGATGACCCCAACCCATACACAGGGGTAGGTAACTCTATCAAGCATTTTGTCCACATTATCTGGCATATATTTCATAGAATTCAATGAAGTAATAAAATACTTAGGGCTATTTTTGTTTTCGAATCTACAAGCAAATTTCATCTCGGATTTGTAGTGTTTTGTGATGTAAAAGTCACATGGTATTTCTACACTGATATATTTATTCTGGTCTTGCTAGGAAGTTAAAGGTCCTAATAGAGATGTATACGCGATATACGATGTGAGGTTGGAAAGCCGATAACGGCTAAATATACTAGGGGTGTTCTCAAAGGTAAGTACGGCCACTACTAGTGCAAGGATTAAATTAAAGGTATACTACCATATTTGTATAAAACACAAAATCAATACGGGCTGGTTTCTTATATTAAGATGACATATGGCGGGTTATAAATCTACAGCACTTTCATAAATTAACGAAAGTACACTTTATACAAATTCTTGCTTCAACGAACCCGTCATCTTACCTGGACCAGAACCCGTAATCTGATGTTGTCCAAAACACGTCATTTACTATGATCCTGAACATTTCACCTAACCTGAACAAGATTCCATCACCTAATCTGGATCCGAACCCGTAAGAATACTTAATGCGACATAAACCAGTCATCTTATCTAGACCAAAACCCGTCATCCTATCTAGACAAAAACCCGTCATCTAATCTAGACTAGAACCCGTCATCTAATCTAGACTAGAACCCGTCATCTAATCTAGACTAGAACCCGTCATCTAATCTAGACTAGAACCCGTCATCTTATCTAGACTAGAGCCCGTCATCTTATCTTAACCTAAACCCGTCATCTTATCTAGACCTGAACCCGTCATCTTTTCTAAACCTAAACCCGTCATCTTATCTAAACCGTAACCCGTCATCTTATCTAAACCGTAACCCGTCATCTTATCTAAACCGTAACCCGTCATCTTATCTAGACCGTAACCCGTCATCTTATCTAAACATTAACCCGTCATCTTATCTAAACCGTAACCCGTCATCTTATCTAAACCGTAACCCGTCATCTTATCTAAACCGTAACCCGTCATCTTATCTAAACCGTAACCCGTCATCTTATCTAGACCTTAACCCGTCATCTTATCTAAACATTAATCCGTCATCTTATCTAAACCGTAACCCGGCATCTTATCTAGACCTAAATCCGTCATCTAATCTAGACCTGAACCCGTCATCTTATCTAGACATGAAATTGTCATTTTATCTAGACCCGAACCCGTCATTTTATCTAGACCTGAAATTGTCATTTTATCAAGACATGAACCGGTCTTCATACCTGAACCAAAATCTGTCATCTCACCTGAACCGGAACCTGTCATCATACCTGGATCAGCCAAATGTCGACTTATTAGATTATTTTAAAGGTATGCCACGATATAGGTTTAAAACATTATTATCAATATATGCACGTTTCATAATCTGGTGTACTATGACATGTGATAAAAATAAAACTGTAACACACCAGTAAATGAGTACCAATTTAATGTAGGCATTACTTACACTTTCACATGATTATACCAAGATCTTTCCTTCTACAAACCATAGCTGCACATACTCTAACTGTAACTGATAACAGTTGTCTTGGATGGCGCCACACACTACTGATAGATTTGTAATGCTTCAATTGTCCAATTGCATGCTCAACTGTCACTCTATAACTTTGGTGGTACCGGTTGAACCTTTCACATACTCGCCTTTCGTGTCCGTGTTTTCTGCGCAATTGTGCAGCACTATATTGAGTTAACAATGGATAACCATTCGGATATATTTTATCCGCCAGAAGACAACAATTCACGGGAAACGGTAATTGTTGCGATCCAATACTGGTCATAAGCCTGTATGTCTGTGCGTCATTTTGATGACCAAAAAACCCTGACAATACATACCGAATTATGCCATTATTGTCAACAATAACTTGTGTATGTAGACAGTGGTAGTGTCTGTGGCCGGAATAAAAATGCCGTTGATTGTGAGTAGGTCTGTATATCTTATGACTGGTTCCGTCTATGGCCCCAACGGCGACATCAATTTTCGGCCACTGCCCTTGCATCCCCTGCCATTCTCTAAGACTAGGCCACTGTATATACCGTGATAGAGAAGTATCCAATATCGGAATAGAACGCCGTACTTCACTCTTAACATAGGGTACACTTACTCCAAACATGGTAGAAAGCATTCTATAGGTAGGATACCCTCTTAACCAAATAACAACTAAAAGTAACCTATTCCTTTTTGACAATACATTTTCGGGGGTTTCATGTAATTGAACTATATTCACAAGTTGCAAAAATGTTTCAGGGCTTTCTCCTGTAATTTCAAAAAATTCATATCTCTGATTTGAAATAGATTCAAAAACGTCTCTGCCGTTATAATTATTTTCCTGTATGCCAGATAATCTGTTCCGCACGTTTAGTAGTGGGTCGGATGGGGCTTGACATATTTCTATGAATATCCCATGGACATATCTTTCAAAGTCAGATATATCCGGGGCTTGTCTAGTCAATATGAACAGTAAATGGAATGCTCGTCGTCTTCGCTGTAGATCCATAATATTTTATCTGAAATTATAATGAAAATGAAGCATCTACCTTTAAACCAGGAATGTTTTGTTTTTATAGTGTCCGAGTATTTGTTCGGCTTGATTGATTGCGAATAGCGAATCCTCGTTTTATAAATCTAACCAAGCACATGGTCACTTCGTTTATTATCGATTTTTCCAAAAACTTCTAAGTTACCATGGAAAACAATGAAGGTGCGTATTTTACATTTCAAACAATTAATTATTGTATAATATATAATAACTAAAGTAAAAACTAATAATTTTCCTTTTGTAGTTATTATAAATCGAATTTACAATTGGCCGTGCCGTATCATGACAATTTAGCACATTTAGCGGCCGTCTGTAGAGCAACAACCTCTCTTTACAAACATCTTTAAAATTTTCATAAGTCTATATATACTATATTCAACCCCTGCATAGCAAAAACCCCTAACAACGGTCAATATTTGCAGCTCACAAAATGTGTTGCTCTACAGAGGTTGCCATGTTTCACTTGAAAAAAAGCGTCACTCGCTTGCATCGTGTTATTATCAATAGTGTGTTCAATTCCGTTCTTGGAAAAAATATAGTACATGTACAAATAGTTTAAATTGTTCAGAAATGGCGTTAACATTTTTATGTTTCAAATTTTTCAGGAACTCTTCTAGCCCGGAAAAAAAGTAAAGTCAATTTCACGGACGATGAGATAACTTTAATTCTAAGATCTTACCTAGCCAATCCTACTTCATGGGGTAATGTCATCGCCGATGTGAAGGCCAACTGTGAGAGATTGTCAGAAGTTACCCAACGACTGTACCAAAATGCCAGCACAAAGCAGTTGCGCGACCGTATGTCTACAAAATTGAGCGCTCTGATGGCTAAAGACAGTGCCTCTATTTCAAATGAAGAAATAAGGTACACAACTCATTATCATATATATTTAATTAGTTTGCAATTGGTTCATTTATAGCAAAATAATCCTAGTTGCATAGTTTCAACAATGTGCTAGTTTTTAAAATAATTACATGTAATATCTTATAGAAAGCTGAATTAAGTATGGGCGATATTCGACATTCACAAAAAAAGTAACTTGAATGGTTCTTTATTTAAAAAATTGATATTCAAAAGGACTGATTTTGTTGAATTCGATAACATAAAATTATATTAATTTTGAATGTCAAACAGAATGTCAAATTCAACATTGAAAAAAAATCATATTGAATGTCGAAGTGAATGTCGAATGTCGAAACTATTTTTTTTAAATAAATTTCGAATTCAGCATTTTTTTAAAGAACAATCTAAGTAATTTAAATGTCGAAATGAATGTCGAATTTGAAATCTGACCATATTCACAATTTCGTGAAAATGAACTTTGACCTTCAAATTGAAATAGTGACCTATTGTTACATTTTTACTAAAGTTATGGGCTTTAAATTCGGACTAATGCATAGTTTGACTTTAATACCGAAATGAATGTTGTCCTTGAAATTGCCTTAATGACATACTTTCAATTTTTTGAAGCGGTATGCTTCAAGTTTGGACTTGATACATAGTTTGATGTACCATAACGAATTTTGACCTTCAAATTGACTTGGTGACTAACTTTTTATTTTTAAAATCTCATTCTTCAAATGTGGACCATTTTCATAGATATGAATACCGAAATGAAATACAAATTGACCTAGTGACCTATTTTCACATTTCTGAAGCTTTAGACGTAAAATCGAACCATATGCCTTTTATGTACTGAGATGATTGACATGGTGACAATCTTTCGAAATTCTCAAGCTATGGCGTTGATCACTTGTCAATTAGGTGAGAGGGGAAGGTGAGTGTGGATAAAAATTAATAATATGCGAATCCTATTACAAAAATGTTAATTTTTCTATTTTTTGTAGAAACCTCATGATCGCAGTAAAAACCAATGAAATGCGACTGGTTGCACGTGACCAAAACCAAGGGCCGACATCTGCCAGTTTACCTGTTGTACCAGTGCCTGCACCTGTCCCCTTATTACCAGGGCCTGCATCTGCCCCCTTAGTACCAGGGCCTGCACCTGTCCCCTTAGTATCAGGGCCTGCACCTGCCCCCTTAGTACCAGGGCCTGCACATGTCCCCTTATTACCAGGGCCGGCATCTGTCCCCTTAGTACCAGGGCCTGCAACTGTCCCCTTAGTACCAGGGCCTGCACCTGTCCCCTTAGTACCAGGGCCTGCACCTGCCCCCTTAGTAACAGGGCCTGCACCTGGCCCAATAGTACCAGGGCCTGCACCTGTCCCCTTAGTACCAGGGCCTGCACCTGCCCCCTTAGTACCAGGGCCTGCAACTGCCCCCTTAATACCAGGGCCTGCATCTGCCCCCTTAGAACCAGGGCCTGCACCCGCCCCAATAGTACCAGGGCCTGCACTTCCCCCTTTAGTCCAAGGACCTCTGCCAGGACAAGCACCTGTCCCCATACATGCCCCGGTTCCTGGTCCAGCACTAGACGTCGGTCCCTTGGTCGCACGTGATAATGTGGCACGGCGTATGGCATCTTCCAGCGAGGACGAACAGGCGGGCAACAATCGCAGGAAAAAGAAGAAAAGAAAACAATCTCTTGGGCAGCTTGTCCGTGAGAACCAGACGTTATACAACAACTTTATGACAAGGAAGGTTCCAAAAATATTAAAGGAATTAGGAATTTCGTCGTCGGACGACGATTGAAAACTTGAATCACTGTGTAATGTCATTCATTGTTGAATAAATGATCATGATAAACACGTTTTTTTATTTATTTTAAGCATCAACATAAATAAATTCAATACATGCTTGGTTTAGATTGATCATTCAGATGGAATATGACATGTCATGTCCACGATAATATTGAGCAATTCGCTGAATTTAACTAAAAATGTCGTAAGTGCTACAAAAGACCCATGCATATTTAAAATCTACATCGCATCGGTCTTGTAAGAGCTAATTTTCATGAAAATCAAAACGGGTGATGTTGACCAAACTGACTTTGAAAAAACTGTTTTTTTTCCATAAGCAAACAGTAGTTTTTTAGAGATTTTAGTGATTTTTTACTTGTTTTTTCAAAACTGCGTTTTTGTACTTTCGACATTCTACGTCTTAGCCAGCGACTTGAACGAAAGTGAATTTAATACACATTCAGTGTAGATATACATGTACATGAACTTAAATGCTTTAACATAAAGGTATAAATTTCATTCAACTTTTAACCACCCAGCTCCATACCTCAACCATAACGTCACCTTATCTGAACCAGAACCCACCATCGTATCTGTTGCAACTACACCATGTCATCTAACCTCAACTACAACCTGTCATCTTATCTAGACCAGAACCTGTCAACTTACCTGGATCATGGCCAAGGACCTGCCATCATACCTAGACTTAAAACCTGTCATCTTACCTTGACGGAAACCTTTCATCTTACCTCGACGTAAACCAGTCATCATACCTGGACCAGAATCCGTCATCATACCTGGACCAGAATCCGACATCATACCTGGACCAGAATCCGCCATCATACCTGGACCAGAATCCGTCATCATACCTGGACCAGAATCCGTCATCATACCTGGACCAGAACATGTCGTGATACCTTGAACTTGTCATCATACCTGGACCAGAATCCCCCATCATACCTGGACCAGAATCCGACATCATACCTGGACTAGAATCCGCCATCATACCTGGACCAGAATCCGTCATCATACCTGGACCAGAATCCGTCATCATACCTGCACCAGAACATGTCGTGATACCTTGAACTTGTCATCATACCTGGACCAGAATCCCCCATCATACCTGGACCAGAATCCGTCATCATACCTGGACCAGAATCCGACATCATACCTGGACCAGAATCCGACATCATACCTGGACCAGAATCCGCCATCATACCTGGACCAGAATCCGACATCATACCTGGACCAGAATCCGCCATCATACCTGGACCAGAATCCGACATCATACCTGGACCAGAATCCGCCATCATACCTGGACCAGAATCTGTCATCATACCTTGACCAGAAACCCGTCATTATACCTGGACCAGAACATGTCGTGATACCTTGAATTTGTCATCATACCTTGACCAGAATCCGCCATCATACCTGGACCAGAAACCCGTCATTATACCTGGACCAGAATCCGCCATCATACCTGGACCAGAAACCCGTCATCATACTTGGACCAGAATCCGCCATCATACCTGGACCAGAACCGGTCATTATACCTGGACCAGGACCTGTCATCATACCTTAACCTGCCAGTATTTCTTACCTAGAACATGCCCTTTTACCACGACCTGCATCTTATCAACCAAATCGAATCGACCAAATCAACTTAACTCTGACTCAACTCAACTCAAAAACTCAACTAACTCAACTCAACTTACTCAAAAGCTCAACTCAACTCTACTCAAAAACTCAACTCAACTCTACTCAAAACTCAACTCAATTCGATTCAAAACTCAACTCAACCCGAGTCAAAAACTCAACTCAACTCAAAAACTCAACTCAACTCAATAACTCCACTCCAGTTAACTCAACTAAAAAACTCAACTCAATTCAAAAACTCAACTCAATTGCAAAAGCTCAACTCGACTCAAAAACTCAACTCAACTCAAATACTCAACTCAAAAACTCCACTCAAGTCAACTCCACTCAAGTCAACTCAACTAAAAAACTCAACTCAATTCAGAAACTCAACTCAATTCAAAAACTCAACTCAATGCAAAAACTCAACTCAATTCGACTCAAAAACTCAACTGAACTCAATAACTCAACTCAAAAACTCAACTGAACTCAAAAACTCAACTCAACTCAACTCAAAAACTCAACTCAAAAACTCAACTCAAAAACTCAACTCAAATAAAAAATCAACTCAACTCAACTAAAAAACTCAACTCAACCCAACCAAATTAAATCAGGTCAGTCAATCAATCAATCAATCAATCAATCAATCAATCAATCAATCAATCAATCAATCAATCAATCAACCAATCAATCAATCAATCAATCAATCAATCAATCATAACCATGGTTACAGTTTTGATAAAAATATATTCAATTTGTCTTTTTGGTAAAATACATGAACACTTTCACGGAAATTAGACATGGTAGCAAAAATGACATTTAGTAGCTATGTCCCTTTATAATTTTCATTTTAAAATTCCTTTGAGTCAACCCCTCGGTTTTATATCGCTTATCCGCTCTCCATGTCCACATAGGTTGTCGTGTATACATCTCTAATACACAGGTGGGGGTCTGGTAACTTGGAAGTTTATAAATTATGGTTTTAAAATAACTGTATGTATAGTATAAATGGTGATATTCAAATTAAGAAATACAAAGTCATTTATCATGACAAAATATGGATACTTACCTGACGTACATAATTGTTTTGTTGAAGACAGTTTGACTTCAGCTGTTAATTGTTTGTACACCGAGGGATCTGTATGTATCTATATATGGTCTTGTTTTTTTGCGACCTACCGAGATAGTCGTAAGTGCGTCATTCGGTTTTTTCCCTGCCAGAATGGTCAATGAAGGTATCTAGTCTAACTCGCCCTTTAAATATGTAGCTATAAACAGTCAAGTGGACACATGGCTATGCAATGGTTATTTGATACAGAAGGACTAGTTAATATAGAAGTAACCAATTTGTGTCATTTTACAGCCAACACTTTTCACAAACAGGTATTTGCTGTAACCATATAACTAAATGCGTACATTCTTTATTTTGTATATTTTCAGAGCAGTACAACTGAGATCACTGGAATTTTGTATTTAAAATTGGTACCCATGATTCCCTATTCAAGATGGCAGTTTCCTAGTTTAGCTACAATCATTGTGTGTGATCAGCAAGATATAACTTGAATAGTCGGTGCAACATATGGAACAAGTAAGCATTGCACAAGTAAAATAGTTTTCTGCGAGCAGATAATTTAGTCGTACATATTGTTTAGGATGTGTTTTTCTGGAGTTTGGATGCTGATCAAGTTTATTCTGATGTATGTCTAAATGTATCAGTCCAAATAATTCCAATACATGTAATATCGGGTAGTAACTGATTAATCTAACATAACCAACTATAATATGTAACAGTTATTTTGAACTTTAACACAACAGCTGTCTTTATTTGATATCGTATTCAGTTTAAACAAACAAATATCCTCAAACTATTTGGTCGTTTTATGCGCCGAACGAAAGAACAAGTTCCAAATAATTCGAAAAATATTTATCATGGATCAATACCATGCTTCTGCTTCAGCCCGCAGGTAATAACTGATTTAAATAGTGCTTGACTATTCAAAGAATATGTAGAGCTATTGTACTACCCCCCCCCCCTGTGTTGGTTTTTCGGCAAGTTTCTTTGTCATAGTACTTCTGTATACAAAATGTGAAAATTGATATTCATGCGAACAGCTTTGTGTCAAGATGCTTTGGATTGAAAGTAGGTCAAGGTCAGCGATACTAAAAATCAGAAATAATTTTTTGATAACTTGATCAGTGCCCCTGTTGCATTCCATCATCAGGTATTTAGTATACCAATGTACCACTGGTCCAGTCTACCATACCTGCCATAATTACACTCCATCACTCACAGTTTCCATTTCCTAGTTTGTGTGTTCCAAATTGATTTTAAAGTATTTGACTTTCTATAGAGTATCAATGTGAAGTATTTGAGTCAAGTATGGTTGTATGTTAAATTGAATATTATTAGCGCTTAATGCAAAAAAGTGGATAATAATGTTTCCAAGCTTGAATTATGTGTTCTGTTAATTCTATTAAGTAATATATTAAGTGGTTTCTAAATTCTGTATGTATGGAGTTATAATAATATAGTTACCCTGGTAGATGGGGGATTTGAACTGAAGTTGAAGATTTTAATTTGAACAGAAGTTGAAGATTTGTGTTAATACTGGTACATTGATAAGGGAAGGGGAAACAAACTATATTTTATTTTTGGCCTTTAAGGCCTAAATTTGAAACATCTTTTCTATAATCAATATATATCTAGAATGGTAGGAAGTTTCTCTTGAAACAATTGGCTGATTACATTACTGGGTTAGTTTGATCTTGTCAACATCTTATACTGTCTGCTGACCTAGTACATATATAGCAACAGTCTACACCATGATGGTGGCCTACATATACCAGCTACATATTTGTTCAGTCAACACAATGATCCTCAGATTGTTGGTAATTCTTATTAGTTCACATAACACCCCTGTCCTTGAATGATGGATAGTTTTATGTAAAATTTTGTCATCACAAAACTCTGTGGTAGTTTTTAGCTCCACTATTCGTAGAATAAGGAGAGCTATTGCAGTCACCCGAGCGTCGGCGTAACACTTTTGTTAAAGTTTAGGTACAGGTTTTTTAATCTCTTATATTCTCCTTATTTAGTCCTTTGAGATGTTGCTTTCATACTTTGCATACTTGTTTGTCATCATGACCCAACCCATAAAATTATGCAGGAGTAGGTAACTCTATCAGGCATTTTGTTGAAATTATGCCCCCTTTTTTTACTTAGTGCAAATAGTGCAAATGTTAAAGTTTAGGTACAGGTTTTTTAACCTCTAATATCTTCATAGTGCATTGACATATTGCTTTGATACTTTGCATACTTGTTCACCATCATGACCCCAACCCATACACTGGGGTAGGTAACTCTATTAAGCATTTTGGTGAAATTATGCCCCCTTTTTATACGCCCGTTGAAAACGGGACGTATTATGTGAACACCCTTGGCGGGCGGGCGTGCGGGCGGGCGGGCGGGCGGGCGGCGGCGTTTGTCTGTACTCTAGCGCAAACAGTTTTCATCCGATCATCTTCAAACTTGCTGACAATGCTTATGGGCATAATATCTAGGCCAAGTTCGATTATAGGCCAAATCGACCCAGGCCTTATTGGGTTATGGTCCTTTAATAACCAAATAAGTATGAAATTGGCCTTGTCTGTACTCTTACGCTAACAGTTTTCATCCGATCATCTTCAAACTTGCTGACAATGCTTATGGGCATAATATCTAGGCCAAGTTCGATTATAGGCCAAATCGACCCAGGCCTTATTGGGTTATGGTCCTTTAATTACCAAATAAGTATGAAATTGGCTTTGTCTGTACTCTTACGCTAACAGTTTTCATGCGATCGTCTTCAAACTTTGTGACAATGCTTATGGGCATAATATCTAGGCCAAGTTCGATTTTAGGCCAAATCGGCCTAGGCCTTATTGGGTTATGGTCCTATAATTACCAAATAAGTATGAAATTGGCCTTGTCTGTACTCTTACGCTAACAGTTTTCATCCGATCATCTTCAAACTTGCTGACAATGCTTATGGGCATAATATCTAGGCCAAGTTCGATTATAGGCCAAATCGACCCAGGCCTTATTGGGTTATGGTCCTTTAATTACCAAATAAGTATGAAATTGGCTTTGTCTGTACTCTTACGCTAACAGTTTTCATGCGATCGTCTTCAAACTTTGTGACAATGCTTATGGGCATAATATCTAGGCCAAGTTCGATTTTAGGCCAAATCGGCCTAGGCCTTATTGGGTTATGGTCCTATAATTACCAAAATAAATGTGAAATTTACCTTGTCTGTTCTTTAGTGCAAACAGTTTTCATCCGATCATCTTCAAACTTGCTGACAATGCTTATGGGCATATTATCTAGGCCAAGTTCGATTATAGGCCAAATCTGCCTAGGCCTTATTGGGTTATGGTCCTTTAATTACCAAATAAGTATGAAATTGGCTTTGTCTGTACTCTTACGCTAACAGTTTTCATGCGATCGTCTTCAAACTTTGTGACAATGCTAATGGGCATAATATCTAGGCCAAGTTCGATTTTAGGCCAAATCGGCCTAGGCCTTATTGGGTTATGGTCCTATAATTACCAAAATAAATGTGAATTTACCTTGTCTGTTCTTTAGTGCAAACAGTTTTCATCTGATCATCTTCAAACTTTGTGACAATGCTTATGGGAATAATATCTAGGCCAAGTTAGATCATAGGCCAAGTCGGCTTAGGCCTTATTGGGTTATGGGCCTTTAATTACCAAATAAGTAAGAAATTGGCCTTGTCTGTGCTCTAATGCATACAGTTTTCATGCAATCGTCTTCAAACTTTGTGACAATGCTTATGGGCATAATATCTAGGCCAAGTTTGATTATAGGCCAAATTGGCCTAGGCCTTATTTGGTTATTATCCTATAATTACCAAAATAAATGTGAAATTTACCTTGTCTGTTCTCTAGTGCAAAGAGTTTTCATCTGAGTATCTTCAAACTTGGTGACAATGTTTACGGATATAATATCTAAGACAAGTTCAATTGTAGGCCAAATCAGCCTTGGCCTTCTTGTGTTATGGTCCTTGAATTAAAAAAAATGTTGGATTGTTTGTTTTTTTCATTCACCATGCCCTGAGACTCACCATGCCCCAAGACGGGCGTATTTTGTGACATTTTGGCACTCTTGTTTCAACTTAGTGCAAATGTTAAAGTTTAGGTACAGGTTTTTGTGTCGCCTGAAAAGGCGACATATAGGTGTTACTTTGGCGGCGGCGGCGGTGGCGGCGGCGGCGTCACAAATTGCTTGTCCGGAGCATAACTTTGTCACCTTAAGTTCAAATGACTCAAGAATTGGTATGTATGTTTCTTGCAATAAGCCGGAGTGCAGTGTGCAAGAACCATAACTCTACCTGTCATAGTTTTTGAATTATTTCCCTTTGATTGATTTTATTAGAGCATTTCTTGTCCGGAGCATAACTTTGTCACCTTAAGTTCAAATGACTCTAGAATTGGTATGCATGTTTCTTGCAATAAGCTGAAGTGCAGTGCGCAAGAACCATAACTCTACCTGTCATAGTTTTTGAATTATTTCCCTTTGATTGATTTTATTAGAGCAACTCTTGTCCGGAGCATAACTTTGTCACCTTAAGTTCAAATGACTCTAGATTTGGTATGCATGTTTCTTGCAATAAGCCGAAGTGCAGTGTGCAAGAACCATAACTCTACCTGTCATAGTTTGTGAATTATTTCCCTTTGATTGATTTTATTAGAGCATTTCTTGTCCGGAGCATAACTTTGTCACCTTACGTTCAAATGACTCAAGAATTGATAAGCATGTTTCTTGCAATAAGCCGGAGTGCAGTGCGCAAGAACCATAACTCTACCTGTCAAAGTTTTTGAATTATTTCCCTTTGATTGATTTTATTAGAGCATTTCTTGTCCGGAGCATAACTTTGTCACCTTAAGTACAAATGACTTGAAATTTTGTATGTATGTTTCTTGCAATAAGCCGAAATGCGGTGCCCAAGAACAATAACTCTGCCTTGCATCGTTTTTTAATTATTTCCCTTAGATTGATTTAATTTGAGCATTTCTTGTCCGGAGGATAACTTTGTCACCATGAGGTTGAATGACTTGAAACTTGGTATATGCATGTTTCTTACCAAAATTCCAAGTGCAGTACACAAGAACCGCAACTCTACCTTGTGCCATTTTTCAATTTTTTCCCTTTGATTGATTTTATAAGCATTTCTTGTCCGTGGCATAACTTTGTCACCATAACTATTAATGACTCAAAAATAGGAATGCATGTTTCTTTGCTGTGACATGAAGTGCAGTGCGCAAGAATCATAACACTAGCTTGTATAGTGTTTGAATGATTCCCTTCAGATTGATTTTATCAGGACATTTTTTTGTCCAGAGCATCGCTTTGTCGTTTTTAGTTCAGATGACTAGAGAACTCTTGTGAGTCTGATATGTAGCCCTATACTGGATAGTTTTCCATGACAAATGTGCATTTCATCAGGCGACACATGCGACTCGCGGAGCTTTTATTTCACCTCTAATATTTTCAAAGTGCATTCACATATTGCTTTATATACTTGTTCTCCATCATAACCCCAACCCCTACATAGGGGTATGTAACTCTATCAAGCATTTTGTTGAAATTATGCCCCCTGTTGGACTTGGAAATGCAAATGTTAAAGTTTAGGTACAGGTTTTTTTAACCCCTTATATCTTCAAAGTGAATTGACATATTGCTTTGATACTTTGCATACTTGTTCACCATCATGACCCCAACCCATAAACAGGGGGTAGGTAACTCTATCCAGCATTTTGTTGAAATTATGCCCCCTTTTTCAACTTAGTGCAAATGTTAAAGTTTAGGTACAGGTTTTTTCACCTCTAATATTTTCAAAGGGCATTCATATATTGCTATGCATACTTGTTCTCCATAATGACCCCAACCCCTACACAGGGGTAGGTAACTCTATCAAGCATTTTGTTGAAATTATGCCCCCTTTTGGACTTGAAAATGCAAATGTTAAAGTTTAGGTACAGGTTTTTTAACCTCTAATATCTTCAAAGTGCATTGACATATTGCTTTGATACTTCGCAAACTTGTTCACCAGCATGACCCCAACCCCTACACTGGAGAAGATAACTATTTAGCATTTTGTTGAAATTATGCCCCGTTTTGGACTAAGAAAGGCTTATTTATTTGCCATCATGACCTAGAGGACCTACACATGAGTAGGTAACAGTCCTGCATAATTTGTCCAAATTATCCCCCTTTTTTCGACTTAGAAGCCCCAACCTCTACACAGCTGAGGGTAATGCTGCTGTTATGAAGCATTTTGTTTTGAATATATAATGATTGTACTATCCTAGCATGGCGCTGAGAATAGTGGAGCGCGCTGTTCGTGGACAGCTCTTGTTATCTTTGTGTTATTTAAGCTAGAGAGGCATTTACGAATATTTTTATTAGTCCCGGATACGTTGAATAATGTTTGTGTGATTAAGGTGTAGGTCTGGGTATACTATGTTGAAGATAATTTAAAAAAAATATATATCCAGGTGCGTAGCTGGGGGCTCGGTCCAGACCCGAAGTGTCTGTGGACAATCCAGCTATTTTATAGACTTTATTAAGGGAGATCATTCATGATTTTTGTCACAGAAAGCAGCACATGATATGTGTACATATTCTAGCTCATCTTTTATCAGAATTACGTGTTTATGGGGTGTATGGTGTAAAGGATAACTTTTTATGACTGGTTGGACTGCATACCCATACTAAACATCTTTGTTAATTTTGCGTTCTGTCATCTTTTGTGTACTGTATGAGTTTTTAATTCAATATAACCATATATGGTAGAATCTTTTATTTCAAAATTTGTTGCCAAAGAATTTGTTTTCAAAGTTTTGCGTCAAAATGGAGAATTGTTCTGACAGTATAGGTAAATCAAGTAGCATCTGATAGCATGTGCTGGCTAGCTGGTGTCTCTTGTACTTGTATATTAAAGTAAGAGAGTACTTGTGTTTCTTTTATTTAGACTTATTGATTTCTGTCCTGTCTGAAACCTACTGGGACTGTAACAATGGTTGCTTAAAGGTCGTATGTTTATGATGTTACTAGCGCTATAAGTACACCAGTAATGACTTTTATGATGTTTTATGATATTATAGTAGGTTGGTATGACGTCACTTGAAGATTATAGTAAAGTCGGTTTGTTTCGTGACAACAGTTACTGTCTCCCATTAAAATACCGTCTAACTTGTCGTTAAATACTCATTCAATGGAAACATCAGAATGTGGCTGCTTTTATCCCAGATGTTGTTTAAGTACTCAGGTATTTTATGCTAAATATTGTATTAATTGATTGGTATTTTATAACAGGTTACAAGCAGCTTAATTAATCCTGTCCAGGGAAGGCTATTATTATACCCACAATTTATATAATACCCACAATTTATGTTAGACAAACTCGATTGTTTGACTCATGAAACTTGAACACGAAAAACCTTTCTTTGTTTGAAAAAATGTACAAATGTGCAGGTTTTAGTCATTTATTTACTTGGACATTGTACCTGACTAATATAAGGCTAATTATTATCCCCCCCCCATCTTTGATGATTGGGTATATTGCTAAATGCTCATATCGGTCGGTCTGTTGGTCGGTTGGTAGACCAAATGGTTTCCATTCAATAATTCAAGAAAGCTTTGCCCTAGGATCTTCAAACTTTACATGGAAGTTGGTCAGCAACAGTAGATGACCTCTATGGATTTTTAGGTCAGTAGGTCAAAGTTCAAGGTTGCTGTGACGTTTAACATTTATGACTACTTGGTTGCAATGGGGGCATACTGATTTTACAAACATCTCTTGTTTTAACCTGAGTAGTACGGAATGTGGATGGCACTGTCAAATATTGTCTTCAATTTCAAGTACAATCTTTCTTTCGACAACATACTGTGGAACTATTTGTCTGTGATTGTGTTCAGAGTAATGTATTTGTGTGTGATTGTGTTTAGAGTAATGTCTTGATGTCATACCCATGGCTTCCAGCTGTAGTGGAAGGTTGCGAAATAATTACAATTTTAGTGGTTGGTACAGATTGACTGCGTACTCCTGCAGGATATATTGGCGATGGTAAAATAATTAGCTTTTATGCGTTATAATTGGTCCACATGGTAATAAACTTAACGAAAATCCCATGTTTTAAGATGCATTCAATGCCAATAATTGATTAAAATGTTTCAGCTAAGGTGTTCTATAAAGACCTAATTTGAGAAAGTTTGGCAACATTTACCCCTCAGAAGTCAAGAGCACAATCATGGCATCTTAATCATTGCATGTTTTTATGCTTAGTATCATTGGAAATATCAATCTGCTGACTTGTTACAAAGTCACATTGATTAAACAAACTTTTTCTTTGCTATTGTAGCTCTCAGACACCTCTTCCTTTAATTTGTTTATTAATGTAGTTTTGGTTCTTCTGTTAATCAATGGAGTTTTGGTTCTTCTGTTAATCAATGGAGTTTTGGTTCTTCAGTTAATCAATGGAGTTTTGGTTCTTCAGTTAATCAATGAAGTTTTGGTTCTTCAGTTAATCAATGAAGTTTTGGTTCTTCAGTTAATCAATGGAGTTTTGGTTCTTCTGTTAATCAATGGAGTTTTGGTTCTTCTGTTAATCAATAGAGTTTTGGTTCTTCAGTTAATCAATGAAGTTTTGGTTCTTCTGTTAATGAATGAAGTTTTGGTTCTTCAGTTAATCAATGAAGTTTTGGTTCTTCTGGAATTGTTAATTTTAAAAATGTTAAAGTTTAATGTCATTTCACAACAATTTTTCAGTTATAGTTTCAGCGGCTGATTTTTTTCTGTACTCTTACTATTACTAACTTACTCTTCCACAAGGAATCATCAACTTCTCCACATGTGGAGGAAATTAACATGTTGTCAAGCTAGGAAGGGTATGTCACCTGCCAGGATCTGGCAACTCGGGAACTGGAAACTAGGTCACCAGGTCAATTAAACAATTGAAAAATTATTTATATATTTTCGTAACGATGTTCATGTGCTTTTGAATTGGGTCACCTTTGATCAGGAACTTGGTCACCAGGTCAAATTCTAGAAATGTTTCTTAAAGTGCTGCCTATATGACAATGTACTTACGTGTTGGGTGAGCTTATATGACCATATATGACCAAACCTCTTGTAAAAGTCAGACAGGAAATAAAAAATATGGTGAGGGATGTAACCTATGATTTTTTTTCCTGGCCTTATAGTAAATTTTACCCATAATATAAATTGGCAGAATGGTCATTATTATATATTTCCCTTTGTATGTCATTAATCGCATGCTATACAATAATTTGTCTACATCTAACAACAGTAGACATCGTTCAACAAAAACAGGGTAAAACTAAAATCAGATTCTCCCGCTTTTGATCGATGTTGCTTTATACATAATGATGTAAGTTACTGTAGTATGACATGAAATCATTCTGTCAGTTCATGTACAAATGCTTGTTTAGAAGTCACCTGATCTAATGATTTACTGGTATGATTAGGGAGAACTGGTCAGGTAACTTAACCTATTTGGACTGTCATGGTTGATTTGTTTATTTGCTGTTGTTTCCTTTTCTCAACAGTGTTTCAGTTATAGTCAAGTCAGGGAAGGAATACAGTGACGCAGCAGTCAGGTCCACCATTACGGTGTAAAACCAATTATAAAGGCTTATACTGTACAAACAACTATAATTTCAATGCTAAACTAACATACTAAACTTCGCTCTGCCTGTTTAGACAATTGTCGTTATTTTTTGCGTACACATAAACTGCAACGTAACTGTCACAATATCCTAACTGGACTATATAGTCCAGTCAGGGTAAGAATACAGTGACACAGCGCTCGGGTCCACTATTACGGTGTAAAACCAATTATAAAGTCTTAAACATACAGCCATAATTTCAATTCTAAACTAACAAACTATATTCGCACTACCTACTCAGACAATGGTTGTAATCTTCTGTGTACACATTAACGGCTACGTCACCAGATCCTAACTGGATTATATATACAGCATTCGATTCAACTTACGAGTTTTCCTGGACTGTTTCATTCTTACCCGTACTAACTTATCCTTCCACAAGGAATCATGAACTTTGTCTTTTCCACATGTGGAAGAAAATTGTCATTATTGTCAAACTGTCATGGAAGGTGTGACAGCTAAACATAGAATTCTTCTTGTCAATACATCCTTAAAGCAAAACCAATTGATTGGCTTACTCCAATTCAGTCGATTCAATAATAAAATCAGTCACAACTTCTGAAATTTATTTATGTTACATCACAGACATGTTTCGGAAAACTCCTACAATTCCGGAAATCCGGATTTGCTGCATTAGAACTGTGAGTTTTGGTGTGGGAAGTGTGCTAATGACACTCGAAACAGCTGTCTTGTCGCTTCAGTAGAACCCCCCCCTTCTTAAATCCATACTGTGACAGCAATTTTCTTCAGAATAGATGGAGTATATAAATCACACTAGGTCGAAGGTCAAGGTCGCCGAAACATTAATGACTATTTGACTGCAATTTTGTTTGAGTTCCAAAGGATATTGTTTGCTCTCCACATTGGTTCTTCAATTACCGAATAATCCAGAAATCCTGATTTGCTCAACTAGACTTTTGGATACTGTTTTATCGAAGCACTTAGGGAAAACCTAAACTTACGTTCAAATTCAAATTATTTATAACCTCGAAGGTCCTCATTCCGTGATAGTCGGGATTCCGGTGACACCTCATTTCTCGTGAGTTCTGATGACGTCATCATCGTGCACTTCGGTAAAAATCAACAAAAGCTTTTTGTAATTGGCAGACGAAAAAAAAATGCTAAAATTGCATCTAAAAATGATAAAAATCGTACAAATGCGCTCAAGTGTGTAATATATTACATTTTCTTTAAGATTTCAATGCATAGTCACTTGAATGTTCCAATTTTTCGACAAAACTTACTTTAACAATTGTGTAAATTCGTCTGCAAGGTACCCGGATGTTTGAATGACCTTTTCACGCCGGAGGTAGAGAAATTGACACTAAATCTTGTAAGATTTACTTCCCTTGACAGAATGTCACCGGAATGAGGAACATCTAAAAAATGGCGGTCAATTTTGACTGTATTGGTTATTTAATGTCAATCATTCGTCAATATTATTGCAACTATGATAAAAGATGATGCAATATGTTGGAAAAGGATGGTTCTATCAAAGTATGAGTAGTTTCGTGCAGAATTGTTTCGTTTTTGAGCATTTTTTTGCAAATTGATGCTTATCCCACCGGAATGAGGACCTTCGAGGCTACTTCTTTAACGGCTACAAATTGTGGTAAAGGGATCTGCAATATTAACAATAATCCAGTTATTGGACTCCTACAAAAAGAGTATATTAAGTCAGACATATCTGTCCCTTATTTATAGTTGTTAAAGAATAAATAAAATTTGAGCGTAAATTTAAGTTTTCCGTAATTGCTTTGATAAATCAGTACCTTGGTGTATATAGGAATGTGTGCTGTTGGTACCAGAAACAGAACTGTGCGGTGTTTTCAGGATTGTCCATTATGCCTCTGTAGAACCTAGACTGTCTCCAGCTTTTACATAGTGTTCCATTCTACTGCTTTATGCGTGGTCTAATATAGAAAGTGATATTTTATTGTGTGACAACCATCAATATTTCATATAGACCGTTCCATTATTGAAATGCATTACTAACTGGAAATCTATTGCTATTTTGTGCTTTAAATTACGTTCACTATAGTGGTACACTGAGATTCAGACGTACAAAAATCTGTTCAGAATTCTGTCGACAAGGCATTTTCGAGAAATTAAACTGGCAGATAAAATTCCTTTGAAACAACCAGGTTTTTGCATCATGTACCAGGGTTAAGGTTTTGTATTCACAATGAAGTTTGTATCGTTTGAGGGGATGAATACAAAAGAGTGAGTTTGTGTTTTGGGTTCTAGCAAGGTATTAAACACTCCAAACTGATAGTGGTTGTGTCAGACACCTACAATTATAAAGCTTGTGTTGTGTGAAACTGTTTGAAATATTTATTAGTTATTGAAGTGGCATGTACACTGTAGCTGTGATTTTACTGTAGCTGTGATTTTACTGTAGCTGTGGTTTTACTGTGATTTTACTGTAGCTGTGGTTTTACTGTAGCTGTGATTTTACTGTAGCCGTGGTTTTACTGTAGCTTGAGACCTGAATTTTTAGCAGAGTTTTAGCCCTTAGTGTCTCCAAAATCTGTCTTTGTTCAATTTCCATGTTGACTGTTCAGGGATGTGTTGGCACTCTATCTTTATACCCCCGCAAACAAAGTTTGAAGGGGGGTATACTGGAGTCACCGTGTCGGTCTGTTAGCAAAAATCGAGTCTAATGTCTTGGCTGTAACTTTAGTTGTTTCTTACTTCATTTTAAAATTGCAAGGTACAAAAGCTCACCACATCAAGATGATGTGTAAATAATATTCTTGTGTCATTTAGGCAGTGCTGCGGGGGGGGTGTATGATTTTTCACTCCAGTGATAGGTCTAGTTTAGGTTGATTTTACTTTGAACACCATCATTTCCGTGATTCTATTTCATCTGATATGGTATAGAAAAAGAAACGTCGAACAGCGAAGTCAGAAACAGCCGAGCAGTCGAAAGGCACAAAAAGGAATCTGGTATAAATAATCCATGTAGTATTGTGATTAGTTGGCAACTTGGCAAGTTTGCTTTTCCACATGCATTGAATCTTATGCTCTATGGCTTTAATGCTGCAATCTTTAATGATCTCCATTGTGGAATAGAACTTCCTTTGAGCCTTTTGTAGCAAGACGTTTGTAACAGCAGGCATAACTACAGGGGAGCGTTATAAAAAATGATAAAAGTTCAATGTAGGGATGTTGATCTGTCTCAACCTTTCGATATGAAACCTTTCTTACAATCAGATCATTGAAATCATAGCTGTATTATTGTAACCCTTCATGTTTTTGTTATTTGATGTTTTTTGATGTTTTCATCTATTTATTGCATCCAGAAATGTTGCACAACAGTGCCTCAGCCTCTAGCTGGTCGAGAGTACAATGGGCAATTGTTCCCCTTGAAAGAGACTGTATAACAACTTCTCAATATCGCTGGCTTAGAATTAGACGGTCGTTAGTGCTACTTACGACCTTATAAGACTGATACTTACATGTGTTTGAAATCTGCATCAAAAGGCGGTTCTTACGAGCCTATTTTCATGAAAATCAGATCTGGTTATGTGGACCAAACTGAAGTTGGAAAAGCTTGTTTTCCCATAAGTAAAAGAGTAGTTTTTAGACTATTTGAGGAAATTGTCTCTAGATTTGGGGACATATTGTCTTTAGATTTGGGAACATTGTCTCTAGATATTCAGGAAATTCTAGACTATTTGGGGAATTGTCTCTATAGATTTGGAGACATTTATAATGGTTAGTGCACTGGATTTGTAACACAGCAATCTGGGTTCAATTCCCAATAGACCTTTAACATGAGCATGTATCAGGGCCGTATCCAGGCACATAAAAGTACCAAGGAAATTATCTTCTTGGGTATATTTTAGGTGCTATTTTTGGTATTTTCTCAAAACTGCATCAGCGTGGCTACGGGCCTGATGTATTTATCCAACACATTCCTTAAATAGACTGTATACTGCATTCCCCTTAGCCTGCAACAATGATTTAATTAAAGAAGTTGTATGCAAATCAAATAATTCTATTAATCATTTACTTAATTAATGAATTAACTTAATTACTGGTTACCAGTATAATGATTGTCCTACTGTTTCGGTACCTGATGAATCTAGTGGTTGTTCACATTGATTTATTACCCTCAGAATTGTGTATTCATTAATCATAACCAATGCGTAACATAAAACCTGTATTATTACACTAAGTAGTTTTTGTGAGGAAAGTTAAAATACAATTATCGCAAATCTCTTATAATTTTTTTTAGATATTTACAGTAGAACTTACTAGAACTTTGTAGTATACCCTAGAAACCTCTAACAGGTTCATGATGGCGGTCCTGTCAAATTGACAATGTACTTATTTTTTAAAAGTATACTGTAAATGCCTCTATATAATAATTATACAGTTGGCTTAATTGTTATGAAACTTGGTCACAACGTTTGTTTCTACAAAAACTACTCTATGCATAATTTTCAACTTTGGCCTCTTTGGTAAAAAACACAGTGGCCACTTTATGATGAAACTTTGTCACATTTAATGTATATTTCTATACAAAATCCTGGCTGAGTTTTCAACTGGACTATCTAAGGATAAAAAACTCAGGTCACTTGACTTAGAGGCCAAATCAAAGAGAAAAGTTTTAATGTCATTTAATCTTTTATTTTTACTATTATAGTACAATTTTACTTGACCTTCAAGCTAAGTGTAGATGACCTGTGCTATATTCCAGCGAATTTGACATGACTCTCGACCTTTAAATTAGCATAATTTAACAGCTGATATATTGTCTATATTTATAACACCAGCTGTATGTTTTCATAAGCAGAGAGTATCTAAAGAACCGATATTGCATGAGTTGCTCGCGGAAATTTATATATTCAACGCAATTACCTTTTCATATATTCATGCATAAAGGTCAGGATCATGTCAAATTCTCTGTGCTTTACAAACATTTGTAATGATTTCTTTTCCTACAACATAACAATATAACATATTGATCATGAATCATTTATTGCTAACACATTGTTTGGACTTTAACCAGTTTGCACCAACGCTTTGTGACGTAGGTGCGAAATTTCTCATGTTAACTGAGTGCCAGTCGAAAACACACCTAGACAGTTTGATGAAAGACTGTGTGATACATGTATAACATGACTGCTGGCTGCATGTACAATTCATGATGTCAGTTCAGCACTTCTTATAGTATTACAACATGTACAATAGTGCCAGTTAATATAACTTTATACACAGCGTATAAACCTAATCACTGTATGACTTATTGGGAAGACTATACAATTCAACCTGTATGACTTATTGCCAGCAAAAACATCTGTGATTTGCGGTCACTGTATGACTTATTGGTGGACTATACAATTCAACGTGTATGATTTATTGTGAGAAGAAATGCCTGTGATTTCCGGGCACTGTAGGACTTATTGGGAGACTATTCAATTCAATGTGTATGACTTATTGCGATACCTGGAAGTTAACTTGTTTATACACTGTGTTAGACATATACACTTTATATCACAGTGAATTAACGAGTCAACTTCCGGTTATCGCAATAAGGCATACACATTGAGTTATATAGTCTTGCAATAAGTTGTACAGTGATCAGAAATCAGAGATGTTTTTAATCACAATACGTCATACATGTTAAAATGTATAGTATCGCAATAAGTCATACAGTGATTTGGAATATACGCTATGTACACTGCACATTATATAATTAAAATTTTGATGTAGCCGGAAGAAGAGGATTTTATTTCAATCGTTAGTCAGTCAGTTTATTGATTGTACGTATCATAATTTCAGGGCACTTCAAAGTCAATGAGTAATGAGAACGAAGAAAATATGGAAGTGCAACAAGTAGGTGTTGAGGATTTTATTGCCACCGGAAGAACAGGACGTCGGAACGCTATGCCAGATATTATGGATTCCCAGAAAGCCAGTGTTAGCACCGGCGGTTTAGCGGAAGGCATGGAGAAACTTAATTGCTCAGGTAAGTTACGTTCTAGGGATATAATTAGCTCAGTAAATCAGCGAAGTTTTAATTTATAAGCTGAACTGACAACTTGATACTGGATGATACTGTAAATCACTTTTTTTCCTGACAGTTTTATTTTTGCTAGATTTCTCAAGGATGTTGACAAGCAAAATCATTATTCTTAGAAAAATTTCGCAATACAAAGTCAGGAATTGGACTTTGTCAATGACGCTAATTCAAAATTCTAGCGAACAAAAAATGGAAAAATCACAAAATTAAAAGTTTCGCGAAAATTAAGTGATTTACAGTATACATTATAGATCATAATTGACTGTTAAAAGTCTCAGGAGTCCTGCATATTTTACTGGTCACCTTATTTATTCATGAACTTAAGTGATAGAATTTCACGGTTGGGTACCAATTGTCTCTCGAGGCCTGAATATTTAGGATTGGTCATCTTATTTATTCATGAATTTAAGTGATAGCATTTCACAGTTGAGTGATGTTTGTAATTTAGATTGTCATATAAATTTGTGTGCATCATTTGATTGTCACAAAGTGTTCAAACCTAATTGTCCAGTATTACATTACCACCCTATGTTTGCCATGTGTCTGCAACAATTTGTGACTATTTTTAGCTCCACTATTCATAGAATAAGGGGAGCTATTTCAGTCACCTGAGCGTCTGCGTTAGCGTAATGCTTATGCTAAAGTTGAGGAACAGGAGTTTTAACCTCTTATTTTTTCAAAGTTCTTCATGACCCCAACCCATATGCAGGAGTAGGTAACTCTATCAGGCATTTTGTTGAAATTATGCCCCCTTTTGTACTTAGAAATGCTTATTTGTTTACCTTCATGACCTAGAGGACCTACACATGAGTAGGTAACTGTCCTTCATTTTGTCAAAATTATCTCCCTTTTTCGACTTTGAAGCCCCAACCTCTACACAGCAGAGGTTAATGCTGCTGATATGAAGCATTTTGTTTTTGAATATATAATGATTATACTATCCTAGCATGGCTCTGCGAAAAGTGGAGCGCGCTGTTCATGGACAGCTCTTGTTACATCCTAGAAGTCATAGTTTTTACTTATTCTAAAAGATTAAACCTTGGAATGTACAGAGATTACCTCCATACAATCTAGGCCATGTTTAATCATTTGGTTATCAAAAACTAGGTCACTTACGGAGCATAGCCTTTATTTGCCAGTCAGCTTTCTGCTGAAATATGGCAGGCATATGAGTGCCTTCACCCGTATTTGAACCCGGGTTGCCAGATTACGCGACAAGCACTCTAACCACTGAGCTACGGAGGCACATTGTACCAACCTTGTTGACACTTCAGTAGCATTGATAATTTAAAACACGAGTGTTCAATACATACCAATCGTATTAAATGGGTGGACATAATTATATGATTTTTTATGCCCCCGTATTGATAGATCGGGAGACATATAGTGATTGACCTGTCCGTCCCAGGTTAACCCAAATTGACCGTTTCGTCTTACATCAATATGGCTCGCTACCAAGCTTTCATACTTGCATGGATGTTGTAATTGAACACCTATATGACCTAACCTCATTTTGACCTTCACATTGACCTCATTTTGGACTTGGTTAGCCCAAATTGACCGTTTCGTTTTACATGAAGTCCATCAAAGCATTGCTTTCAAACTTGACACTCTTGTTAACCATCATAAGCACCTTACATTGTCATAGCCATGTAACACTATTCAACATTTTATTAGAATTATTGCCCCTGATTGACCTAGCTTTTTTATCGACGAGGCTTCCATTGGGGCATAAGCGTTTATTGCACAAAGTCTTGTTTTTATATGGGGCTTTATCAATTATAAATTCAATACAGATTTAGTATTCTATTTATCATATAACCTTAGAAGAAAACACTCATTATCTTTTAAATGATTTATTCTGCATAGGTTTCAATCAAACATAATAATGAAAATTATTGTGACTTAGAGCCATTAGTTAATAGCAGTATGTCAAGGCTGGATTGACGAACATCATGTCTCAGCTCATTTAATTGATTGCACTCTGTAGCTGCTCTGAACCACATGTCGGGCTTGGGTTTTAGTGGTCCTGAACTGTTGCTTATGTGACTTTACTTTAAATGAATGATTGCATTTTTTTTTCATTTGAGGCCCCTTTCGGGTAACCCTGTTTCTTTTCATTCATCATACATTTAAAAAGAAAGATAAAAAAGTCAAATACATGTTAACATTTTATTATTTTCCAAATAAATGCAATTGTTAACAATATATTAACAAAAATTATTGCATTATTGTTATTCAACTTTTAAAAGGTTATATTTATACTATTTCAGGCGGCAGTAAAGGAGCTGATGGTGCCCCTAATACTCAAAACCCTTCATCAAGTCAGGGGTCCTAGCAGTAACTATATTGTTATAATAGTAATGGATATAATTATGTGATACTTGAAGTGACAGTATTGGTGGACTGACCATACATTAAAGACAGGTTGTGGCTGCATAGTGTAGTGGTCAGTCGGGATAATTATGCAGTTGTATGATGAATCCATAAGATTTCTGAATGTCGTCGTACGTGTGTGTGCTGTATTCTGAGTGGCTTGTTAATCTAAGCCAGAATTATTGGATTAAACACTGTGTTGATTGGATGAGGAAGATTTTTATCAAAAACGTCATGGTGATTCTATTTGGAGTGTCATGGTTACTAAGTGATATCATGACTGTATGTGATGCATATTGAAAGCAATAATTCATTGTGTGTGACTTGGCCTTTGATTTACATTGTTTGGTGTGAATAATATGTGTGACAGTTTGAATTCTGCTATTCTGATTGGATAATGCTTCTGTCACATGATCAAATCTTGCCTGCTGATTGGTCAGTTTAAAAAAAGTTCACCAAAGATGAAATAGGCATTGGAACTTGAAACCTTCATATCAAATTTAAGTCAATGGAATTTTCTGAATGGATGCTTCTGTCATGTGATTAAACCCTACCTGCTGATTGGTCAATTTCCTAAAACAATCACCGATATGAAATATGATGGACATATGAACTACATCTTAAATGGGGCACAATCGATCCTTTGACCGCGTATGATGGCTAATGTTTGATTGATATAAACAGTAACTGTTGCATCAATGTTGTTTTGTTCCAGTTCAAAGTTGAATTACTTAATTTTATTTCATGTTTGAAATTGTATTTTTATTGTATAATTCAGTGTAATATGTTCGAAATCAATTGAATTACTCATTGTTTTTAATTGTTGATTTTTTTTCTTTGATTGTTGATAAGTTAACTTGTTGTGTTACTTTTTGTAAGTACAATAATCTGATAGATCTCCACAAACAATTGTTCATTATGAATGATCTTGTATAGTGTGGCATGATAGAGTGAAAATGAACAATCACATTGGTTGATAAATGAATGTATTAAATACTGACCTTCCCACCAAAATTAATCAGTTGTGAATATAAATAATCTTACAGTATTGCTTTACACCTGTAGGTTGATTTGTTGGTTCATCCATAAACCAAATCCTGTGTCCAATCAATAACCTTATTTGATCATTTGAGCATACAGTCATCAAACTTCATAGGAAGGTTGTTCTGACATTCAGATGACCTTCAATTTAACGTCACTTGGTCAAAGCTCAAGGTCACAGAGACCTTCAAAATAAATCCATAAGGGTTTCTATTTGGCTGCCATTAGCTTGGGCAACCAATTGTTTTACAAACATCTATCATATTTGGAGTTTTATATCAAATAAACACAAAGTTTCAGGACATTGGCCTTAGGATCAGAATTCCAGGACTATTAAGGTCTCCCTTATCTTAAAGTGAGTGAGACATACTGATTTTGTGCTGGATGGATGGATGTAAAATCAACCATTGCTCTGATTTCAATGAAACTTCACATAATTACTTGTCACCATGGTTACCAAGCCTTTGTCGTGCATAATGTCAGAACTTTTCTATCAGATTATTTTTGCCAGAGTTATGGCTTTTATGAGGGAGACATAGTTTTTATGTCAATAACTTCTAGTTTATATATCGAGGGCTCAGTGCAAAACTATGGTACATGCCTATATAATTTGATGTAGTTACCATAGTTTTGCACTGAGCCCTATGCATTTGTAGTGTTAGGTGAGCGGAGAGTACCTTTATCTACCTGTATCCAGCTTACAGTATTGTTGTTTTCTAGCCAGATTTTAATTGATTTATTATTTTAATCCTTCACACTGTTAGAATTTCTGTTGTGAATCATTGTATATGGACACCACATATTTATTATTCTGTTAGATTATGTGTGTATATCATTAAGTGTATAATAAAGTGGCTGGTAATCTTTTGACCAGCCATAACATGAGTCAGGGGTGGTATTCAATATTAATCTTATTTAAATGGAAAATAAGGATAGACAATCATATTGCCCGATATTGACCAAGAGTTGAATATGGTGTGATCCGATTGGTTGTCCTTATCCTTAAGTCATGTAAGATTAATACTGAATACCACCCCTGAACCCATTCTAAGAAATAAAGGAGACATCAAAATTTTGACAATATGCTCCTGGAATTAAGTATTTTTGCTATTTTTCGTAAATGTTGACTCAAAAAATGACCAAGACATATATCTCAGAACTTTTGTCTAATTTCTTGTACAAATTCCTTGATATGGAACAAATATTTCTGTTGGGTATTTATTGCAATCATCATTTAATGGTTTAATACTGTAAACCAAGAAATTATTTTGCACGATTTAGTTACGCGGAGTTTGCAAGTGGTAAAATTTTGCGAAATTAAGTCGCTGTGAAAGTGCCAAAAACATTAATACGGACATTGCAGGAAACTTAAAAACATGAAAATAAATTATCTGAGTAGCATGTGTTGTGCATATCATCAGCACACGATGGTCGGGACAATTATAAGGGAGTTATTGCCCTTTATTTTTTTGCACTTAGTCAACACATCGCAATGACTGTGTCAAGCATTACCTGGGGGTCTTCATCACATCTAGTGATATTTCTTGTTATCCCTATTTAAAAATCGATTATCCAGTCTCCTGGGTTAGTTATTTTATATTGTACTATTGTTAAAATACATGAAGCATTAAAAAAGTTTGATTTTGATTGGTTGATTGTTAAACTGTTATGAATCTCATTGGGTATTGCCATGCTTTGATTTAACTAATCCTGCATTTCCATTGGTCCATATTAGTTGTTACATTCAGGAGTGAATACTTTGCTTTCATAGGATTGGTTGTTCCATTTTGGAGTGAATACTTTGCTTTCATCTAATTGGTTGAGACTAAATAATTGATCTTCCATGTAATTTGTAAGCTTGCTAAATGCTATATTTCAACAAATTATATACCATTGGTATTTTACATTGTAGCCTGACCAACTGACACAGCTGGTTGAAAACTGGTCTGTCAACTGGTTGATCTTATGGTTCCTGTATCAGGCATATTTGTTCTTCCATGCAAAAAGTTAGCTGCGGCCATCTTTTCCACATGGGGAGAAAGTGCCAGCTGCATGGTAGAGCACATTCCACATGTGGAGAAAGTGCCAGATGCATGGTTGAGCCCATTCCACAAGTGGAGGAAGTGTTAGCTGTATGATAGAGCACATTCCACATGTGGAGAAAGTGTCAGCTGCATGATAGAGCACATTCCATATGTGGAGAAAGTGCCAGATGCATGATAGAGCACATTCCACAAGTGGAGAAAGTGTCAGCTGTATGATGGAGCAGATTCCACATGTGGAGAAAGTGTCAGCTGTATGATAGAGCAGATTCCACATATGGAGAAAGTGTCAGCTGCATGGAAGAGCACATTCCACATGTGGAGAAAGTGCAGACCAGTGGTTGATAGTCCATTTAGATAAAGCTACTTAATTCAACTGTACACTGATGTATATATGACTTTAAACAATTTAGTACAAAAAACTTAAAACATGATGTTATATAAAATATTGGTGCATATTTGTTGCTCCTGTCTTAAGGTGTTGATCTGTAATTCTACTTCGTTACAATGTACTGTGTGTTTGTGGGGCATATAGATTTGCTGTTTATAATACTGTATGTGTAAATACATGTTGAATGGTTTAATACCTGTATATATGATGTTTTCGACATTTTATGTCAAGACATGTGGGTTACAGGGGTGTCGATTTTATCTATCCTAAAAGAGCTATGATTTCTGACCAAAATAAAATTTGATTTGCTGAAAATATCTCAATAAATGGCAAAGTTACGGACAATTAAATTTGCTCTGAAGACATTTCTTTTACACAAACTAAGTTATATATGGAAACAATGATGTTAAAGGCCTATTGTTTGGCAAAAATGGTTTGCCACATATGATTTTCAGGATTGTTACTTAAACTCTATTGACACCCCTATAGTTAGTAATGACTAAATACTTTACTGCATATTACATGTATGTTCAACAGTCAGTGGGTTCAAGTCTTGTACAGAAACTTATTCTGCAATCTGAATAGGATCTAGATTGCCAGCAGCTCTTATAGCACAGTGGACCTGGCTGAGACTGATTCATTGCCTAAAGGGGTCACTTGGAGGTCTTTTCTCCTCTATAAAAATTGCAGAGTTGCCAATTAAGTCATATGGAATTTACATGTAATTTTTGTATTTCTTTAAAAAAATATAGTTATGTGTAAATGTATCTTGTGAAAGTCATAATCTTAAATGTTGTTTGATTCAATTATTGAATTCCGTCCAAAATGGTGCATTTATGTTCATATGTTTTCTAGTACTGGCTGTATATTGCTTTATGTGAGCACTGAGCAATGTGTTAGTATAAACGGGTTATTTTTTCCTTCTTTATTAGGGTCCAGTAAACGGACCCTTTCCCAATAGCAAAAAGGCTATATTTCCCAAAATTTGAATGAAGAAATTCCCAATGAACATTTAAAAAAAAGAATTTTCAAAATCGGACATAAAATGATAAAGTTATGAGCATTTTTGACAAGAGGTAAAGCATAAAAGTTCAAAGAAACCAGTAAACAGTCACATGTAATATCTTCTTCTGTTTTATTTGGCCTTTCTGCTTAATGTAATTTCCCAATTTCAAGTTGTCACGACACAAAAATTCCCAATCTGAACAGAGCCGGACCCTTTCCCAAAGAAGTAAAAAAATCACTGTTAACTCTATCACAGTAACTCACAGTGCCCTTTGATGCTTTGCATCAATGGTTTTCGTGTTAACTAGGTTTCTAACATTTGGCTTGCAGTTTGGTGAGTGTCAACACTATTATATGTTGCATGTATCTCATTACAAATATTAACTATGGTTATTGATACATTGCAAGAATGATTATCAGCATATGAAGTTGTGTACCTGAGGTTTGGTTTTGGGGATGTCTGTTTCAGCAGAGTTATGGCCCTTTTTTGAAAATTTGCATTTCATGGAATTTCCACATTTATTATTAAACAATTATTGTTATTACGTTAAGTAATGGACCTTATTATGTCTCTCATATGCTGCAGATGTTTGTCTATCTGGATCAGGATGTCACAAAGTTTGTTCCCGCTTGTTCTCCTTAATCACTGGTCGGATTTCTATGGAACTTTACATGACTACTAGGTACCAAGCCTAGTTACGCATATTGTCAGGAATTTTAGATCAGATGCATATTGCCAGTGTTGTGGCCCTTTGTGTGAGACATATGTTTTGTTTTAAAAACCCTTCTAGATACTTAATAATATGTTCTTGTCAATTGCAAAAGATCTGCATGATTAAGCGGGTATATATGGAGCGGAACTTCACGGTACAATGATAGTTTAATTTTGTCAATTTTCACCGAATCACCATGGAAATCAATGTGTATAAAAGCTTATTAGAATCCATTATGCTGGTACCAGGAGTTTCTTGTTCTTAAACGAGTGCAGTCAATTTGATTTAAGTGTATTTTATATGCTGGTTTTAAGTTTGAATGCTATAAATCTTGGATTAATGTTACTGTGTACTTCTCTAGAAACTCCTAAATGAAGAGTAGTTCATGAGGTATAAATACATGTACTTCTCTAGAAACTCCTAAATGAAGAGTAGTTCATGAGGTGTAAAATACATGCACTTCTCTAGAAACTCCTAAATGAAGAGTAGTTCATAAGGTATAAAATACATGTACTTCTCTAGACACCTCTAAATGAAGAGTAGTTCATGAGGTGTAAAATACATGTACTTCTTGTGAGATGGTTGGTAGGTTGCCAAGGTTACATTTATGCCTCCCTTTAAGTAGTGTTCATGTATGTACTTTAAGACATTAGTGTTTTTATCACATGTCTGTTAGTTGACCAAGTCACGTTTCTAATTTATAAGTAAAGTAAAGCAATGCTGCCATGAATCCTATGTGTGTGTAACATGGCCTATACTGACTATCACAAATAGCCAAATTGGAATTGATTCAGAAAAAAAAAATAGTTTAGTCTACTGTCCACTATTTATGACGAAAAAATGGTTGAAAATGACAAAAAAAAAACAAAAAAAATAAAATATAATTTGTACAGTCTTATGAATTTCAACGAAAAATAAAATTGGTACTGTCTTAAAAGTGCACTGTTTAATACATGTATTTCGTATAAAAATGACTGATAGGGATTTAATCAGTTTGATTGTTTAAGAAAGGAGACTACTTTATTCATGCCCCGATCTCTCAAAGCATCTCAAGCAGAAATTTCAGCTCAAATTGATTTTTTTAAAATAAATCTGATGTTTGAGCTCATTAATTTTCCTGATATAAACCCAGAATAACGTTTTTGTTTTGTGATGCCAAATTTGAGTCCAGCCTTCAATGGAAATGATCTCAAAGACACATGGCAATATTTGAGATGAGATTGATCTCAGATTGAGATGTTTCGGGAGATTGGGACCTGGTGGCCACTGTGACTGGTTTAACTGTATTTTACAAAGGCTTCATTGTTGTATTAATTTCAAGAATGAAGAGAAACTAGGAGGAAACCTTCTCTCTGCTGCTGATTGACAGATTGCACATTGTTGATGCACATTATTGAATGGTAGCCAACACTGCAATACCTGACTTAACCTGACATATATCCCCATCTGATTGCCAAAACATATACAGTACTACCTCTTCTTGGCCCTCTGTACAGCAACAACCTCTATATAAAAACACCTTCAAAATTTCCCTACGCTAATATTTTTACTATAAATTTAACCTCTACAGAGCAACAACCTCTTCACAATAGCCAATATTTGTAGCTCCCAAAGGGTGTTGCTATAAAGAGGTTATACTGTACATCTATACAATTAACAGTCAAATCTGTGTTAGCATTGACCCTACACCATTTACAGTCAAATCTATGTTAGCATTGACCTGAGTGAAGCAACCACCTGTCTTGAAAAGCCAATATGATTAAATGCCATTCAGTTATTAACTGTATTTTGATACCCAATATATACACCTGTAAGAAGCCAACTTTGGTGTATTTTTGTTGGTCCGATTAAGGCAGGCACTGTAATGTACTCTCCATATATGTGTAGTTTCTGGCTGATTAAGGCAGGCACTGTAATGTACACTCCATGTATAACTGGTGTAGTTTCTGGCTGATTAAGGCAGGCCACTGTAATGTACACTCCATATATGATTGGTGTAGTCCATGACTGATTAAGGCAGGCACTGTAATGTACACTCCATATATGATTGGTGTAGTCCATGACTGATTAATGCAGGCACTGTAATGTACACTCCATATATGATTGGTGTAGTCCATGACTGATTAATGCAGGCACTGTAATGTACACTCCATATATAATGCGTGAACCGTGTTGCAATGTTTCAAGAAGGTCAAGATCTATAAATATCAGTCAATTTTCCAGATCACAGAAGTACATTTTTCCTGAGATGTTTGTTAATGTTCGCCTAGCAGTCTTTAAGTGCGTGCTCAATTGGTGTTTTCCTGCCATATTGACCAATGACCTTCGGCTTTCAGGAAATTCTTTCTCAGTAACCACCAACATTAAGTAACTGACATTTAATGGCATATGAGAGCATTTTAACATAGTTTTAAGTTATGACCCTTGTTTTGTGCTCTATACGTTAAGGATGGACTTGACAAAGGGAGACAAGTCATAATCAATTTCAAAGGGAGACAAGTCATAACCAATTTTAAAGGGAGACAAGTCATAACCAATTTCAAAGGGAGACAATATATAACCAATTTTAAAGGGAGACAAGTCATAACCAATTTCAAAGGGAGACAAGTCATAACTAATTTCAAAGGGAGACAAATCATAACCAATTTTAAAGGGAGACAATTCATAAACAATTTTAAAGGGAGACAAGTCATAACCAATTTTAAAGGGAGACAAGTTGTTAACAATTTCAAAGAGAGACAAGTCATTACCAATTTCAAAGGGAGACAAGTTGTTACTTATTTCAAAGGGAGACAAATCATTACCAATTTCAAAGTGAGACAAGTTGTTAACAATTTCAAAGAGAGACAAGTCATTACCAATTTCAAAGGGAGACAAGTCATAACCAATTTTAAAGGTTACAGTGTAATGAAGACTTACACACTGATTGCTAGGCTATGGATACCATCATAAATGAGGTGTTGAGAGTGATTAATGAAAGAAACTATAACTTTTTTTCACAATCTACCTGAAACAGATTAGTATAAATCTAATGTCAAGTCTATATAGGAGAGAACATGTTTGTATACAGATCTATTTATATGCAAATGTGCCCACCTGCTAGCTATTGGATAATTATAAGTTTTTATTGTTCATTTATCCAATAGATTGCTGGTGGGCATTTTGCGATCTCTCCTGTATAGGGATGTGCTTATTTGTGAGAGATTAAGTTATCAGTCAATGTAAGTAATACAAGATTGAATAGATAGATAGATATATATATACCAGTCATAGATGGAAGAGAGGACATCTATTGATAGATGGCTATCCTGTAAATTGGTTGTATTGTCCGCTGGGATAACATGGTATCGTAGTGTGAACATTGATAATATACTGATAATTGTAGCTTTCTATGGCTCAATACAGTCATTGACCAGTTGTTTCATACTGACCTTTCAGTCATGTGATTGATACCTCCCCCTGATTGACAGCTAAACACAGGGTTGTCTATATACTGGCAAACAGGGAAGCAGTTAGATTTTGTATGCCCCGACATCTACTGATACTATAGTGATTGTCCAGTATGCCTGTTAGTGTGTTACGTCCAAAAATGTTGACCAAAACTTCCAAGTTCTTAAAACTCGAATATTTTCAAAGTCCATCAAGGCATTGCTTTCAAACTTGGAATATTTGTTAACCATCATAAACACCTTACATTGTCAATGCCATGTAATACTATCCAACATTTCAACAAAATTATGGCCCCTGATTGACTTGGCTAGTTATGGCCCCTGATTGACTTGGCTAGTTATGGCCCCTGATTGACTTGGCTAGTTATGGCCCCTGATTGACTTGGCTTAATCCACCGAGACATAAAAACATAAGCCTGATGTCTCATGTTTTATAACGGGATATTTTAGTCATAGCACTTCTAAATGTTTCTGTGTGTCACTCATCCTGTTTTGTTGTCAATATTGATTTTGAAACATGTAGTTTGAATTCTACTCAGAATTTGTCAATTGCTTGCAAAGTGCTAATTACTATTCCTTGATGAAGATAGTTAATTCTTGATAAAACCGGTTAGGTCAATTAACAAAGCTCTGTATTAAACAGTATATCACTGAAAATTGTTAGAAAAAGACATAAACTTCAATGAAAACAAACTGGTCCAAACTGGTTTTAGGTTCTGATCGTGCTGTTAGCTATAGTTGTTAATAAGTCCTTTAGTTTGTGTTTTCTTGGTGTACCTTAAAAATCAATTGTATGCGCAGATTGGGTTAAATGTTGGATGGACATCCCTATATACATTACCAATTCCTCAATAGCCTTGTGGTAGAGCGTCCACTTTTAGTGCAGGAGGTCCTGGGTTCGATCCAAGACCGCATCATACTAAAGATGAAATTAAAATGGTACAAGTCATTCCCTCGCAAGACACGTGAGGCTGAGCATGTAAGGAAAACTGGCTTCTCTTCTCTCATACCCCCATGGCAAAGAATGATTGTCGAGAATGATTAATATAAGTTAGAAAACTTGTTTCACAATCGACCTTAAAAAAATAAGTATTAACTAATAAACATACTATATTATCAAACCTGTGTAAGTTGTCACCTGAACTTAGCAACCACCTGTCTTAATTAAGCAGTCAATAATAAAATATTAATTAATCTGATTATGTATTGGATGTGTTTTTAACTGATTGTCTTATGTTCTTTCCCCATTACATGTGTCATGCTATTTTCATTTGAATACATTGTTTAAAAAATTACTTGTGTTTAATTGATGTCAATTATAGTAGGTGTTTTGTTTATGTTATGATGTGTGGAACATTTTTGCCCTGTGTACATGTATATGTTAACAACTGCATAATAAGGTCTAGTTCTTAATACATTAGGTCCTGGTTTTTCCGTTCTCAGTTTGAACATAACTTAAAAAACTGTAGAGCCAGTATCAATAAATATAGATCATATTTTAATAGATCTACAGAATTTTTTTTTTTTTTAAGTTATGCAAGTTCCTGTGGTTTGAAACATGTACAGGTGCACAGGTTTTACTAATCATACACCATTGTTTGCCTCTGTCAGCCATTTTCATACAATATACCAATGTTGATGGACCACCTTGGTCTATGGATAAGCACAATTTGCTCACATGACAAACCCATTTTTTTTAAACATAGTGTTCAACAAATCACTGGTACAAAACTCAACAAAATATTTTGTCACATAAAGCTGCGTTCAATGATGGCAGATTGCATAAGTGAAACTAAAAAACAGAGTTGAGCATAAATAAAACTCACTGTACATCATCTAATACTGAATATAGACATGCTCAGAATAGATTTGACTCAAGAGAGAGACTTGACAGATGCAGACAAGAGTTTTAGATTGATATTTATAGTGTTCGTTTGGTAAAAGCCAGACAGTTTGACACTAAACAAAACATATGAAGATAAATGGACGGTAGAATTCCCACTATGGAACCTTGTAACTTAGCAATAATAGGTTTTATTAGAATATCAATAATGAGGAAACACTGGAAAGTTCATTTGGTTGTATATTGTTCTGACAGTGTCCAACTGGTGCTTACACTCTGGTCAACCAGATTGGCAGCGTCCAACTGGTGCCAACACTTCTTGTTAACCAGATTGGCAGCGTCCAACTGGTGCTTACACTCTGGTAAACCAAATTGACAGCGTCCAACTGGTGCCAACACTTCTTGTGTCACATGTTTCATCAAAAGTAACAAGAGATGTTTGTAAAACGTGTATGCCCCCATGGCACTCCAATAGATAGAAATGGTAAAGGTCACTGTGACCTTGACCTACTGACCTATCAATAGGGGTCATCTACTGTTGATGACCAACCTCCATGTAAAGTTTGAAGATCCTAGGGCAAAGCTTTCTTAAGTTATTGAACAGAAAACAATTAAATAGTCAAAAATGGTAAAGGTCACTGTGACCTTGACCTTTGACCTACTCACCCCATAATCAATAGGGGTCATCTACTATTGATGACCAACCTCCATGTAAAGTTTGAAGATCTTAGGTCAAAGCGTTCTTGAGTTATTGAACGGAAACCATTTTATACAACCGACAGACAGACCGACAGACATGTGCAAAGCAATATACCCCCTCATCAAAGATGGGGGGCATAATAACTGTCTCCGACATGTAGTTGGTACCAAGCCTAGCTTATTGTTAGGAAATTTAGGTTAGATTTTTTTTGCCAGATTTATAGCCTTTCGTTGGGGACTTGTGTGTCATAAACCCTTCTAGTTTGATTATAAAGTTTATAAACTGGACTGTTTATGAAATTATCAATATCTGCATGAGCAGCAACATTAAACTGGTTTCTGCCGAGTTATTGCCCTTGTTTTGAAAACCTGGTTTTTGTAGAGTTATTGCCCTTGTTTTGAAAACCTGGTTTTTGTAAAGTTATTGCCCTTGTTTTGAAAACCTGGTTTTTGTAGAGTTATTGCCCTTGTTTTAAAAACCAGGTTTCTGTAGAGTTATTGCCCTAGCTTTGAAAACTTGGTTTCTGTAGAGTAATTGCCCTTGCTTTGAAAACCTGGTTTCTTCAGAGTTATTGCCGTTGTTTTAAAAACCAGGTTTCTGTAGAGCTTTTGCCGTTGTTTTGAAAACCTGGTTTATGCAGAGTTATTGCCCTTGCTTTGAAAACATATTTTTTGCAGAATTTGATGATTCTTCTTAAATATTATCATTGTTTGAAGTTTATACATTGAGTGTTACATTGCTTGAACAAACCAAGCTGAATTATATGAACTATATATAATCATCGCAGTCACTTTATTGATCAGCCATTATGCCCAGTCTGTGGATAGTTTCCTTAGGAAGTTTCATGTTGCTTTTATTTTACAACGAACTGGCATCTACATGTCGCTGGCTTAGAATTAGAAGATCGTAAGTACTACATACCACCTTGTAAGACTCATGCATATTTGAAATCTGCATTTCAAGGCGCTTCTTTTACAGACAGATTTTTCTTGTTTTCTCAAAATATTGATTTTCTTTCGACCTTCTGATTCTAATCGAGCGATATGTCTTGCAGGTCACATATCATGTGGATATATAGGGCATGTAGTGTATTAGTGTAGTAGTATACATGTATATATATATTGAGATGTATCCTAGTCTTGCGCTGACCATCATTATATTGAAAGAATCTCTTACTTGTTATGTTTTCTGCTTGATAATTCTATTAACACTTTTATTTGCTCCATTGTGTCACATTTATCTCAACATGATGACCGTGCATTTTATGCTTTCTTGGATTTCTACGACCTCAAATAAAGGCAACAATTAATTCCCAACCTAGTTATTTTCAACTTTTTAGGTCAAAGAAACTTAATAATACCTACCCCATTTTTTGAGGGGGGGGGGGGGGGGTAAACGGAAACAACTATTTTGGGGGGGACGGGGCGTTATGGATCTATGGAGTAAAGGGTTAATGGTTGGTGTGTATACATGTTTCATATATTTGTCATTTATATGTATGTAATGTTAGTTATACTGTATTTGATGCTAGTTACTATGAATATCTGCAGTGAACTGTTGTTTCAATTGATAATTGCTAATTTCTTAATAAAAACTATGGTACTTCATATTTCTTGTTGTTCCTGTTGTCTGCTGAACCCAAAATGAAATACACAAGACCAAGGGGTGGAGCCAGTTTTGTCTCTAGGGATATATCATTAGAAAATTTAGTTCCTTAGCAGAAAGATGTCTTTTAAGTGCTACCTACTTATTACACCCATACATAATAGAAATGTACCGGTACATCACAAACACATCAAAAATATGAACCTCGATTCATGAAAACTTGAAAAGATCATGTTGACCAAAGCCTTTCGCAATTTGAAGAGTCGTTTTAGAATTTTTTTAGCTCGCCAAAGTGACAGAGTGAGTTTTTGTTGTCACTCTTCGTCCGTCGTTCGTCCACAATTTACTTGTGTAGACACTAGAGGTCACAGTTTTAGCCTAATCATTATGAAACTTGGTCACAATGTACATCTCAACAAAATCTAGGTCAAGTTCGATTTTGGGTCATCTGGCCCGTGTTCACAAAGGATTAGTATCAAGATCAGGATCAGATCAGTTGATCCTCATTTTCAGGCTCAGCTGATCTTTATCTTAATTTTGGTTTTCACGAAGCTAAAATTGATCCGAATCAACTGAGCCAGTAAGGTCACCAAATTTCAGGTGGTATGATTTTTGAATGTAGGAAAATGTGATTTCCTTGAGAGATTAAAATAACACTAACTTGTTATAATATGCTCCTTCTCATGGTTATTGAAGACTTATTTTGTGCTTTATATAAAGGATTCAATATTGTTCTGTTCCAGCCTGGCTGCAGTTATATTAAATGAAACTTCTAGTAGTTGGTTTAATAACACTACTTAGAGCTGTCAACTATTGGGTAATATTTAGAGAATCCTGGCCCGGATCTTCCGAAGCATCTCAACTAGAAATCTCATCTCAAATTGAGATTTTGCTCAAATCAAGAGTCTGAATTTGAGATAAATATGAACCTTAGGTTCTCGAAATTTTACTGTAATAAACTCAGAATAATGTTTCTGTTTTGTTGTACCAATTAAGAGTACTATTTCACATGGAAACTATGTCAAACAATAGGTGACACAATTTGAGATTGAGTTCTCATTGAGATGTTTCGGGAGATCGGTGCCTGTTTTTCATTATGGAAATTTCACAGCAATGTTGTTTTCCCTTACATATAGAGAAGATGTTGGTGCTTGGTATAAGAATAAGCTAGAAAGCCTACTGGTTAGAATACAGTCCGTGAAAACTGGTTTAGTGAATTGGCCACTGTACAATGTATATAACTTTAAAAATTGCCATTGCAGAAATATAAGCATATTTTTAGCTCCACTATTCGTAGAATAAGGGGAGCTATTGCAGTCACCCGAGCGTCGGCGTAACACTTTGGTCAAAGTTTAGGTACAGGTAACTCTATCAAGCATTTTGTTGAAATTATGCCCCCTTTTGGACTTGGAAATACAAATGTTTAAGTTTAGGTACAGGTTTTTAAACCTCTAATATCTTCAAAGTACATTGACATATTGCTTTGATACTTTGCATACTTGTTTGCCACCATGACCCCAACCCATACACAGGGGTAGGTAACTCTATTAAGCATTTTGGAGAAATTATGCCCCCTTTTTTCAACTTAGTGCAAATGTTAAAAGTTTAGGTACAGGTTTTTTTCACCTCTCTTTTTAGCTCACCTGTCACAAAGTGACAGAGTGAGCTTTTGTGATCACTCTTCGTCCGTCGTCCGTCCGTCCGTCCGTCAACAATTGGCTTGTGTAGACTAATCTTTATGAAACTTGGTCACAATGATCATCTCAACAAAATCTAGGTCAAGTTCGATATTGGGTTATCCGAGGTCAAAAGCTAGGTCACAAGGTCAAATCATAGAAAAACCTTGTGTAGTCACTAGAGGTCACAATTTTGACTTAGTCGTTATGAAACTTGGTCACAATGATCATCTCCACGAAATCTAGGTCAAGTTCGATATTGGGTCATCCGGGGTCAAAAACTAGGTCTCAAGGTCAAATCATAGAAAAACCTTGTGTAGTCATTAGAGGTCAAAAATTTGACTTATTCTTTATGAAACTTGGTCACAATGATCATCCTAACAAAATCTAGGTCAAGTTCGATATTGGGTCATCCGAGGTCAAAAACTAGGTCACAAGGTCAAATCATAGAAAAACCTTGTGTTGTCACTAGAGGTCACAATTTTGGTCTAATCTTTATGAAACTCTGTCACAATGATCATCCCAATAAAATCTAGGTCAAGTTCGATAATGGGTCATCTGGGGTCAAAAACTAGGTCACAAGGTCAAATCATAGAAAAACCTTGTGTTGTCACTAGATGTCACAATTTTGGTCTAATCTTTATGAAACTCTGTCACAATGATCATCCCAATAAAATCTAGGTCAAGTTCGATAATGGGTCATCTGGGGTCAAAAACTAGGTCACAAGGTCAAATCATAGAAAAACCTTGTGTAGTCACTAGAGGTCACAGTTTTAGCATACTCTTTACGAAACTTGGTCACAATGATCAACACAACAAAATCTAGGTCAAGTTCGATATTTGGTCATCCGGGGTCAAAAACTAGGTCACAAGGTCAAATAATAGAAAAACCTTGTGTAGTCACTAGAGGTCACAATGTTGGCCTGATCTTTACGAAACTTGGTCACAATGATGATCTCAACAAAATCTAGGTCAAGTTCAATATTGGTTTATCTGGGGTCAAAAACTAGGTCATAAGGTCAAATCATAGAAAAACCTTGTGTAGTCACTAGAGGTCACAATATTGGCCTAATCTGTATAAAACTTGGTCACAATGATCATCTCAACAAAATCTAGGTCAAGTTCGACAGGTGAGCGACCTAGGGCCCTTTGGGCCCTCTTGTTTTCAAAGTGCATTCACATATTGCTTTACATACTTGTTCACCATCATGACCCCAACCCATACACAGGGGTAGGTAACTCTATCAAGCATTTTGTTGAAATAAATTATGCCCCCTTTTGGACTTAGAAATGCAAATGTTAAAAATTAGGTACAGGTTTTTTAACCTCATTTATCTTCATAGTGCATTGATATGTTGCTTTGATACTTTGCATACTTGTTCACCATCATGACCCCAACCCCTACACAGGAGGAGATAATATTTAGCATTTTGTTGAAATTATGCCCCCTTTTGGACTAAGAATTGCTTATTTGTTTACCTTCATGACCAAGAGGACCTACACATGAGTAGGTAATGGTCCTGCATAATTTGTCCAAATTATCCCCCTTTTTCGACTTAGAACCCCCAACCTCTACACAGCAGAGGGTAATGCTGCTGTTATGAAGCATTTTGTTTTGAATATATAATAATTGTACTATCCCAGCATGTCACTGCGAATAGTGGAGCGCGCTGTTCTTGGACAGCTCTTGTTTATTTCTAATAGTAGTTTGTTGTAGACTGAAATTTAAGTCAAGGAAATGTTTGTGAATTATGTGAATTATGTGAATTTGCGAAATACGTCAATATTCCTGTGTCATTTACTTGAACACTAACATAGAATATAAAGAAACAGTGGCATATAAGACATCCATGTGTAATTATGGTACATGTATTTTAAATTTGGCATCAAGTATTTACTACAAATAACAGAATTTGTTGTACAGTATTTGTGTGTATGATATTCCTCATAAATTACCCTGTGTATAAAGGATACACATGCACTTTCATTGTAAAATTATTGTGAATGAATAACATGTTTGCTACATTTGACTCGGATTTTATTTCTGATCTTTGCTTTCTTGCTGTGTTATGATGAAACAAGTATGTCTCCCAACACAGATTTTGTGCTCGACATTTGGATGGATGGATGTCATAATGTTTGTATGTGCTTATACTCCTTTTCCATTGGTCGGATTTTATGAAACTTTACATGAATACTTGGTATCTAGCCTATTTGGACATATTGTCAGCTATGGTAGGTCTGACGATATATACCAGAGTTATGGCCCTTTGTTGGAGACATACATTTGTGTGTTAACAACCCTTAGGCTAGTAGTTACAATTCACGTACATAATTAATATTACTGGTCGACTGACTTATCCTGTTAGTTTGTTATTGGAAACAAAATAGAGTCCTGGAGCCTGTTTCCTAACCATAACGCTACCGAGCGCAATGCAGACTGTTAAACAGCAAAGCACTTCAAAACCAGTTTGTTACGCAAGAAAGCACTCACCTAGCAAAGTGCTGAGAAACGGTATGCTATCAGTCAGCACTGCTGGTGGCATACACATCGGGAAGCGCTTGATAGTACTATGTGCTTTCTTATGTAGGCTGTGGTAAAACATCTAAAATTTCTTTTATAAAATAGTGATTTTTTTATGTAATAAATATGTATTCTATGCAGTTTAAAATATGTACCTGTATTTGTATATACACATCTCTCCTGGTTACTGCTGTGTTAAATTGTTGCCTTAACTATATATATTTTTATGCTCCCCGGAGGGTGAGCATATAGTTGCCGCTTTGTCCGTCCTTCCGTCTGTCACACTTTTGTCCAGGCAATAACATGAACAGTATTAGAGATATCAATATGAAACTTCATATGTGAATAGACCTCATTGATTGGAAGTGCAGTGCACAAGAACCATAACTCTTGATTGCATATTTTTGGAGTTATTCCCCTTTGTAATTTTTTATACTTAATTCTTGTCCGGGCCATAATTTGAACAGTATTTGAGATATCAATTTGAAACTTCATAGGTGAATAGATGTCATTGAGGGAAAGGGAAGTGCACAAAATCCATAACTCTTGATTGTATATTTTTCAGGGGTGTCAATTTTCCGGATTTATCCGGAATTCCGGATCTGTCTATCCTTAAAGAGCTATGCTTTCTGACAAAAATAATAGTTATTTGATGAAAATATCTCAAGAAATGGCAAAGTTATGGTCAATTATATCTGCTCTGAAGGATTTCTTCAATAAAAAGTTTGAAAAACTGAGTTCTATATGTTTGATGGCCTCTAGTTTGTCAAAAATGGTCAGCCCCATATGATTTTCAGGATTTTTAATTTGGCTCTGTTGACAACCCTGATTTTTGGAGTTATTCCCCTTTGTTATTTTTCGTACTTAATTCTTGTCCGGGCCATAACTTGAACAGTATTAGAGATATCATTTTGAAACTTCATAGGTGAATAGACCTCATTGAGAGAACTATAACTCTTGATCGCATATTTTTAGTTATTCCCCTTTGTAATTTTTTATACTTAATAAATAATTCTTGTCCGGGCCATAACTTGAACAGTATATGAGATATCAATTTGAAACTTCATAGATAAATAAATCTTATTATAACAGTGCAGTGGCAAAGAATAATGACATATTTTTTTAGCATTTTTTGTGTGACAAAGCCCCACGGGGAGCATAACCCGTCTGTGACCGCTCTTGTTCGAGAGATATTTATATACACACATATATTATACATACTATACAACTAAGTATCAGAAAGTTATTTCTGTTAAAAAATAAATCATTACCATAATTATACAAATGTACATTTGTATGAAATAAAAGTTACAACCTTGTTGTTTTCATTTAACATTAAAAACACAACTTATTATGATGTGCTGCATTATGTTACGCTGTTGATATCTGCAGTACGTATTTTGGATACTCCTTTATCCGAATGCACGTGGTGAACAGTTGAAGTCATCTACTGTAAAAATGCCATATAATTTTGTTTTGATTAGACGACACAGACGATTTGTTTATAATTTTTTATGTGAAAGTCATTGTATCAAGTTTGTTAATGGATTTCTTTTTGTAATTAAAAGTATTGCGAAGACAAACATATTTTTCATCAGGACATTTTGAAATGTAAGTAGCCATTAATAAGATTGTGAATTAGTGGTTCAGGTGAGGTATTGTCTGGTAGGATTCTATGTTGGAAATTAGCTGGTCAGAGATGGACCTTACAGATGGTTTAAACAGTGTTGAAAGACCAGAATAGTGGATCAAATTTCTGATGAAGATGCTGATACTTTACCAGTTTACCTGCCTCAGGTTGAAATGCCGATTATGTCATGATGGTGATTCAATGCCTAATTGATTTATGTAAAAAGTTCTTAAATAATTTCCAAATTACAAAGTTTCTGGTGATTTAAAATATGAAGATAGTGACAGAAATTTAATGCATTCGAGGATCCAACTATTATTTAATGCTCAAACACTTGGGTGTCGGAACTTTGAATTGTCATGCCTTTATGGATACTATTGTTTTCTTAATGATTTTCATTCAAAACCTTTTGAAATGATTGATTTTCATCATTTTCATATTTGGTTGATACAATGTTATTGAGCAACTGCAAGAAAATTGGTAAATTTTACATAGGTACAGGGTGTCCCAAAATATATGTTACAGTTTCGTAGCTTAATAACTTTTTTAACATGAGCATTACATAACATCCGGAAATACCATTTTAAAGTAGAGGCTTTAAATCTATTATGATGTATCATATGCCATAATTTAACATTTTTTATAAACCTCACTTCTAGAAACGTTTAAAGTGCATTTTTAAGAAAGTGACGTTTTCATGTTAGGATTTGATGGTATATTATTAAAAATTTTGAAATACATCTGTGTATGTTCTATATACTGAAGCAGAATAAGATGTTAAAATTGGACAATATGGTATACATTTGTGTTGCTAGACAACAAAAAACCTATAGTAAAAGGGCTTTTCATACCCATACCATTGGAGGAAATTGGTTGCCATAGTAACCAAAATAATTTAATTTCACTAAAATGTCCATGCATTTAGAGGCCAATTTGTATGCACTAAAATTATTACACAAAACGCAAAAATGCCTTGAATACTAAGAAAAAATTGTAAATTTACTCGGGCCCATGTAGTTATTTTGCAAATTTCTAACGGCTCTTAGCTGAACGAGAATACCAAGTGTCCTTTTTTTCTCTTCAAACAATGTTTTAGTGTTTCCGAATGCAAGCATAGGCACAAGCAATACTTCGTTTAATGTCCTGTTGCTGAAAATTGAAGTTGGAATGAAAATATTTCAAACATCTCAAGATTATAGAGATGATGTTGCTAAAATCATAACCAACAAAAGGCAAATTTTGAATAATTAGATTGTTGCTAGGCAACGGTACAGTTATGGTTTATTACAAAAAATGTACACAATATAAAATGTGTGTATATAGGGTACCCTTTCTTATGGTGTATTTATTATGGATGTAACTCAAATATCCATGTTATTATAATGATTTCTTAGTGGAACATATATTTTGGGACACCCTTTATTAGTCAATTAAAGTAAATCCTATAATTTGAGGAGTGTGAAGGAACTTTTGGAGGGTAGTGTACTTGTACACAATCCTGGCGTCATTATCTTTGGGCCCTCGAATGTTTTTTGGCACGTCTGCAACTGCAATGGACGAGTATTTCAATGAAAATATGTTCAAAAGGTGCAGGAAGTGCAGTTGTCATTAACAATTTCATATGTAAAGTACAGAGAATTTCTAATAGCACAATTTAACAGCTTGTCTGTATTTATTACCCTGGTTGCCATGCATGCATAAAGGTTAGGATCAAGTCGTTATCTCCGTATTTACCATGTGATTAATAATTTTCACAAATAAAATTTTCCTCCTAAAGGTTGAGGAACATCCCTTTTTAGCTCACATGTCATGAGTGAGAGAGTGAACTTTTGTGATAACTTTCCGTCCGTCCGTCCACATTTCTCTTGTGTAGACAATAGAGTGAAGTTGGCACAGCAATCGATTATCAAATATCTATAACGAATATCAAGCTATGTTGAATACCGAGCCAACTTGGTAAGTGATATTAGGGAAAGTTAAAGCCCCATACCTCATTTGAATATCGAGCTTGGTCTAATATCGAGCCAGCTCAGCAATTCAGGGGAGTGAACTATGTAGTAGGAGTTACTTCCCTTGAGTGACCTAGTTTTTGACCTCAGATGACCCAATACTGAACTTGACCTAGATTTTGTTGAGATGATAATTGTCACCAAGTTTCATAAAAATTAGGCCAAAATTGTGACCTCTAGAGAGGACACAACCCAATTGTTGACGGACAGACAGACGACGGACGAAGAGTGATCACAAAAGTTCACTCCGTCACTTTGTGACAGGTGAGCTAAAAAATAAACCCCTACGGCCGTAGAATCACTTTTTTTTCCTTGTTTAAAATAGCATAGGGCCAGGGAATACACTATTGCGTTTTGTGAACACGGGGCCTGGGGTCAAAAACTAGGTCACAGGGTCAAATCATAGAACAAGAGGGCCATACGGGCCCTAGGTTGTTCACCTGTTGTAATAGTGCATACAAGCCCTGTGATTTGACCTAGTGACCTCACACTTGGCCTAGATTTTGTTGAGATGATCATTGCGACCAAGTTTCGTAAAGATTATGCCCAAATTGTGACTTCTAGGGACTACACAAAGTTTTTCAATGTTTTGACCTTGTGACCTAGTATTTGACCCGGATATAAATATAAATCTTGACCTAGATCATGCAGAGATGATCATTGTGACCCAGTTTCATAAAGATTAGGTCAAAATTATGACCTAGTGACTACACCAGGGTTTTCTATTATTTGACCTTGTGACCTAGTTTTTGACCCCGCATGACCCAATATCAAACTTGACCTAGTTTTTGTTGAGATGATCATTGTGACCAAGTTTCATAAATATTAGGTCAAAATTATGACCTCTAGTGACTACACAAGGTTTTTCTATGATTTGACCTTGTGACCTAGTTTTGACCCAAAATTACCCGATATCGAACTTGACCTAGATTTTGTTGAGATGATCATTGTGAACAAGTTATATAAAGATTAGACCAAAACTGTGACCTCTAGTGTCTACACAAGCATAAGCAGATGGAAGAACGACAGACGAATAGTGATCAAGTGAGCTAAAAACCTAGTGCATGCACACCCCTATGGTGACCCTATACATTTTCTGAATAGAATTTAAGGAAGTTCAGCCTCTATTGCAAGGGTCACCATAGGGGTGTGCATGCACTACTATGACAGGTGAGTGATCTACGGCCCTTTTGGCCCACTTGTTTACCCGTTTCTGTGTATTTGTAATATGTTATTTTCAATATTGGGACAAGCACTTGCTTCGGGGGGCATTATTTGCAGGCTTTCTACTGCCTCTTCCAAAAAAAGAAGGGCAAAAGTAGGGCATATTTTATTGAAAAAGTAGGGCAAAGTAGGAATTTCTGACCTCAAAAAGTAGGGATAAAGAAGGAATTTTGACCTTTTTAGCTCAGTATCTCGACAGGCAGATACAGGATTTTGTGCGAGAGGAGCATACAATCGAAAAATTTCAGGGATGGATGACAGAAAGAATAGCCAGTCAATAATTATAGAAGTGCTTTACTGTACATTGCGAGCGTAGAGAGCCCGAAAAATGCAAGATTTATATTTCAACTGAAATTAGAATTCAAAGAAGAAGCAAGTATCATTTTGCACTCAATTTAATTTTTATTTCATTTTGAGATGAAAAAGTAGGGATAATAGGGCTGTTTTGGAAAAAAGTAGGGCAAAGTAGGGCTCAGATCAAAATAGTAGGGAAAAGTAGGAATAGTAGGGCCCAGTAGAAAGCCTGTATTTGGTTTAACTGATTTCTTGTTTACCAAAGAAAGCAAAAACATCCGAAATTTCACGGTGAACACAAGATAATTTAGACCATACCATACTTCTGAATTAACAGCACATGTCTACCTCCCGGTCAATAAATAGACCAATTTCTATTTACTATTTTTAGGGTGGCATGGTGGTCGAGTGGATAACACACTTGACTACTGATCGAGAGGTCCCTGGTTCGAATCTCGGCCGGGACACTTGGTCATTTCTGAAATGCTTTTCAGTGTTTCCCACCCAACTAGTCTAAAGATGAACTGGTTGGAAATCCAGAGGTAGTCTCACGTGTATTGGTGCTAAGCTAGGGTAACGCACCCGGATTCCTTGTATCACAACTTTTTCTTCTTCTCGCTGTCTCTTCAGCAAATAAAAAACAGGACCTCATTGGAAATAAGTGCTTGCACTTTCATGGGTTATCCTTGACCGAAAGGCCTAAATAATTACATACATACATAGACAATGCATATCATTTATTCTGCTTGGGGCAAAATATTGACTGATAAGCCATTATATCTGTGTACTTTGTGAAGGTTACTAATATTTGTGGCATATTCAGATGATTTAAAGCATTACAACTTGTAGATGAATATATATTTATATCATGTCAGAAAGCTACGTATATCTTCAAGTACTAGTATATACCGATAGTTTACATCAATACCTTCAAGCATGTATTTTAATAGGACCAGGAGGGTTTCAATATTTTGAAACCGGTTAATCTTTGGTATGAAATCGAATCCAACCGGTTAATCGGCCGCCATATTGAAAAAGATTTTTTCTTTCATGATGACCATATCAAGGTACTTTCAGCAGCAGAATTCATGTGTGCCTATACACTACCAAAATAAGATTAGCATACGTTAAATATGATCATATGTGGATTAATGTTTCATGTGTTACCCAAACACACACAACTAGTTTGCTTTTTTATGTGTCGATCAGTACATTCAAGTATATTGTTGTCAAATATATACATGTACTGTACATGCATGCAGTAACATACAATTTATTTGGCATTGTTGGATTTGTATTGTTTTAGAACGATTAGCGGTTTTGCAAAATTGAAACCTGTTTCTCCTTGCAATCGAATCGTATCTGATTAACCGAGTAATCGTCCACCGGTCCTATATTTTAAAGCGTATGTACGCTAGTAATAATTGTACTAATAAATCATAAGAAAAATACAGCTACATCATCTTTAATTTATACTTCCCGTGCATTCATTCGAACAACTAGCTGAAAAGCCTGATCAATGTCCTGAAGTCATACTTCATGTGCTGATTAAGTATGTTTTCTCAGGGTCCAACCAGCTTAATGTTATTGTCTCCGGATGGGTCCAAGAAGCTAAATTTTTTCTCCGGACAGGTGCGACCAGCCATTTTACTTGTATCCAACTGGGGTTGCCCTGATGAGATTCTTAGCCCTGACTAATTTGTGTAAATATTTATTATGAGATATCCACATTTTTTCCAAAATTATTGGGGGGGGGGGGTTCGGTCCCGTATGGAAGCGCACAGGGGATAAAGATGCGAATGGCATATCTACGGAGCAAAGGGTTAAAAGAACATGATACAATATTGTTCTAGATGTTTTATTCAACAATAAAAATATCCAGACAGTACATTATTTTTACAACAACAAAAAAATAAATCATTTATATAACTATAAACTATATGAAATAAACACATAACAATATACGATACTGACCTTTGTGTGACACTGTGTGTAATTCAATGTTATTAAATTAAATGATTCTGACCTTGCCAGTTTACCATGACCTTGACATTGATTGTTTGCTATGACCTTAATAGTTGACTTTGACTTGGATAGTATACTAATACAATGAAATTGATTGCTTAACATTACTTGATAGTCAACCATGACCTTGATCATCATGCAACCATAACCTTGATAGTTGACCATGACCATCATGCAACCATGACCTTGATCATCATGCAACCATGACCTTGATAGTCAACTATGACCTTGATCATCATGCAACCATGACCTTGATAGTTGACCATGACCTTGATCATCATGCAACCATGACCTTGATAGTGGACCATGACCTTGATAATTAACAATGACCTTGATAGTTGACCATGACCTTGATAATTAACAATGACCTTGAAAGTTGAACATGACCATGATAGTTGACAAAATGTAACAAAAATTATTAAGAGCAGAGATACTTATACAGGAGTTTGACAACAGAACAACAGCCATGTTAAGTTACAATAATACAAGACTTAGTATTGATAAATTTCATAAACGTCCACGTGGTCACTTGGTCAAAATTGCGGTCAATGTCAGGTACAACATGTAGTTCAGATCTCATTCCTGGATACAAGGTGAAATAAAAGCTACCGGGTAAGTGTCATAATGAAGTAAAGGCTACATAATGTGCATGCTTCATATGTAGCAAGGTTATCTCCATATAATATATCAAGCCGAGGAGTGAGTGCATTGACCTTCATGAGGTGTCAAGAGTCAAATAAGTATTGGTGTCATATATTCTGTCACTAGTAGTCTAGGAGTCATCTCGTTTCATGAATCTGGCACTGTCTTGTAAAGTAGGCGGGTACAGCCATGTAAAGTAGGCAGGTACAGCCATGTCAAGTGCGCAGATGCAGCCATGTCAAGTGGGCGGGTACAGCCATGTCAAGTGGGCGGGTACAGCCATGTCAAGTGGGCGGGTACAGTCATGTCAAGTGGGCAGGTACAGCCATGTCAAGTGGGCGGGTCCAGATATGTCAAGTGGACGGGTACAAAGGGTAGCTGATGCGGGTGAATGAGTAGAAAGGTCAGTATGAAATCAAGACATGATACTAGAGATTAGCCTCATCAACAATACTGAGTGGACATGATGAACATATTGTAATACAACACAAACAACACTACTAATAAACAAAATCACAACAGCAACAAAACCGCAAATAATAAGACGGCAATTAACAAAGGGTAGGCATATTTAGCAGTAATCAAAGCATTTGTCATCTACGATAAAACGTGGCAATACTCATTGCGAGGCTGGGAAAAATAAATAGAAGAAATGGCAAGATCTACTTCTAGTACTGGACATGTGTATGATTACATGAATTGCACAAAATATAAACAAAAGCTCAGAAATGCAAATTACTACAACACAAATTACAAACAAATACAATGGTAAACTGTTCCCATGACAATCAAATTGACAACAAAAAACATCAGTTTCAGATCGGTTCCCCAGTCAATACAGTAGATTAATGATGTCATCAACAATGACGGGCTCCAAAATTGTGAAATGACATCATAATTATGATGTCACAACATTCGAATTTGTGTCTCTAAATTATCTGAGTAAAGAAATGTCAAACAAACATGTAGTCAACACAATAATGTAACATGGTAACGGTCAAGATCTTTGTCCAAGACGTGAAAGACTAGGCAAAAGAACTTAAACTAGGTGAAATAAGTGAAACTAGGGGAAAGTACAGAAACTAGACAAACGAATAAAAACTAGAAGAAAGTAGAGAAAAAAGGTGACATAATAGAAATAACAATAAAGGGTAAATAAGAGGAAGTCCCAAAACAAAAACATCCCTTTGAGGATGCTTAGTCCATCATCAGTGTGCTTAAAACACTCTAATATAATACCATATAACATAAACTCCATTGAAAGTCTGACCAACATTCACATACCGGCACTTTAATCATGATTTTAACTTGTTTTACAAACAATACTATTTTTCTCATGTGACTTTTAGACATTATTGTACATTATGTGGACAACATTGAGTAATTCATATACATCAAAACCTCAGTTAAAGATCAACACAATATAATATGACCACCTCAAAATATTAAAAAAACTTCTTTTTCAAAACCATAGGACCAACTTGGTAAAAAGGAGTTTTACAAGGGTACCATAGTATTGAGGTTTTATTGTACATTTTAGGACCTTACCATGTGCACATATCTGGACCGGTCTTCACAAAGCATCTTAAGGGAAAACTTAATTATTTTGACTTTAGTTGATAAATTGAACTGCACATATTTCCCATGAAACTAAGAACAATGCATGTTTTCTTTGTGATTATTGTAGCTTTTTACATAATGCTTCTAAACTTTGTAAACTATTGATAATCTTGAATTTCTTGTTTAACTGGTCCATTTAAGGAAATTTTAAGAAAATGTTTTCCCTTAAGATGCTTTGTGAATACCATTCCTGCACATCATCCATAGTTTATATGTGTTTACTTCTGTAAGAAGTTAGAACTGACTTTATACATACATGTACAAGAATACGTAAGAACTGACTTTATACATACATGTACAAGAATACGTTGATTTTTTCAACCTGTCGCAGGTACTTTACCATTGAATATTCATTGGATAGCTTGATGTGATAAAACAGAAAGAGTCGTTGAATATATCGCTGGCTTAGAATAAGAAGGTCGTAAAAACAAATTCCAATATTTTGAGAAAAAACTGTCTGAAAACTACTCTTTACTTATGGGAAAACAAGCTTTTCCAACTTCAGTTTGATCAACATGACCAGTATCGATTTTCATGAAAATAGGCTCATAAGAAGCGTCTTGTGATGCTGATTTCAAATAAGTATCAGTCTTATAAGGTCGTAAGTAGCACTTACAACCTTCTAATTCTAAGCCAGCAATATATCACAATAAATTTTGTACAAGTTAATTCCAAATTAACAGTTTGTGTACGGGCACATACCCATATGCGAAATGGGCTGTTTGCATTACTAACAGTCAAGCTGGTGACTTGTGACAGGCCAGAAAAAATCTGACTATAAGATAAACAATTTTTTATGTTGATATTGCACAGTTTTCAGCATCAATAAATAACAAATGATTACAGCTCAAATCAAACAAATTAACCCAGACATTGGACCGTCTAATTAGCATAATTTAACTTTTGATTTTTTGTCTCTTATTATCGTATCTTCTGCTTTTGGTTTTTAAAATTGGAGAGTACTATAAATTTGTATGAGCTGTACAATAAACATTTAATCCTTGGTAAGTCTCGCGGAAATTGATATATCCCACACATGAAATATATTTATGCATAAAAGTCAAGGACCAGGTTAATTTGTTCAGACAATACAGCTTTGTGCTGGCAACACGTCAGGAAACACGTAAGCTTCATGTAGTCATCATGTTGGCGGAATACATCAAGTCCTTACATATTGATCAATTTATACAAATTAGTAACAACACATAACCAACATCTCCTCAAGGAGATTATCAAAAATTAATTACTCAAAACTGAAATTACATGCAATTTTAATATAATGCACCAGTTTGCTATACAAAAAAATCTACATGGTGTGTGTATTTCCTATGTAATCTTCTAAAACACAACATTGTTTTCTAATCAACAAAAATCTACATAATCTGTGATAATCTATGAAATAAATAACCAAAAATCTACAATATATGATCTTCAAAGTTTCTTGAATATCTTCAGAAAATCTACAAAATTCTGCAAATTCCACAAAAGCAGAGAAAATCTAAAAATTCTGCAACATTTGACTGAAACTGAATAATCTGCAAAATTTTACAAAATTTACAAAATTCAGTAAAATTCCACAAAATTTGAGATAAATTAAATCTAAATTCTGCAAAATCAACTAAATTTCAAACAACTACCTTTAGATCTAGTCTAATGAACACATATATATATTTAATATAATCAATCAGTCAGACTATATTGGGAGTCAACATCTTTGGTATACAATGGTCAAACCATTAAACAAACATTCGTAAAGAATTTTTAGGGGAAAATATAGGTGTGGCCTCTACAAGATATTGATAATACAATGGCAAGAAAAATGTGAGAAGAAAGTATGGAACATAAATATACATGTATCACCATGGAGATACCATGGTAACTACAATTCGAAACAATTTGAGAATATAATGTATAACTCATTTATTTAGGTCAGACATTTGTGTACATAACATTATGTCACATAAACATAGCAATTTCTCTTACTTATTTTAGTCACAGATAATGTGTGTATGGGTATGAGTGGCTTTGTGGATAAGGTATAGGTTTTCACTGCCATTTTATCCAATTTAAAAGTTTAAAACAATTTAGAATATAACCTACATTTTGAGCCAATGAAATCGCAGTATTTGGTGGTTAAATGAAAATTTAACAATTAAAATTTTGCTCTCACCAGACGTGACGTCATATGTTGGCACGAATTTCTTCCGACCAATCAAAATGCAGAATGTTATATTCTAAGCCAGTAAGAACATATTAAGAAAATTTTTAATGACTAAAAATGACTTGCTTCGCCTCGCTCGCTCTGCCCTTTTTAATCATTAAAAATTAATTTAATATGTTCTAACTATTACAAAAAATACTATCTTGTGATATTATGTTGTATTCAAGTGACAGACCTGAACAAACTTTACTTCAAAATCTATAAATAAACCTCAATAACTACAGATATCATATAGCACAAGGTAAGTAACTCTTGTTGGCTTTGTACTGAAATATTGTGAGATTACCTCCCTTGTTTAAATACACAGTGGATTTCAGTCGAGATCAAATTAAGTACTAACACAATAACAGTAAAATGTTTTCCTCAATAAATTTGGTCAATTCATTCATACAACAATGTAGATAATTTTAGAACAGGAAAACAAGGTGATTACCGGTACTATAGGGCACCGCAAAAAAAATTGTGGGGCCGTAACAAGGACAGTTTGAGATCCATAGCACATAGTGTGTTGAGGAAGATAATGTAGCAATATATTGGTTCTGGTGTAAAACTTACATTTTGTAACAAAATAAACATACTAACTTAATCCTGTCATATATAGAATACTGTATATGTCAATCAATAGCATCAATTTATCACAATAACACAGATGCCTTATATATAAACATGCAAAGACTTAAACCTCACTTTATTCAGTTCAAATGGGTTTAAAGTTTTATGCCAACACTTTTTTAATGACTATACAGTTGCCAGTTTTTCAACAATGTTACAATGACTACTAGTATACAGTTGTCAGTTTTTCAATGAGCAAACAGTTGCCAGTTTTTCAATGAGCAAACAGTTGCCAGTTTTTCAATGAGCAAACAGTTGCCAGTTTTTCAACAGTTTTTCAATGAGCAAATAGTTGCCAGTTTTTCAATGAGCAAACAGTTGCCAGTTTTTCAATGAGCAAACAGTTGCCAGTTGATCATTCAAGAAATTAATTATCAACCAGTACTAACTAGCTCTCTACAAGAAACTGATAACTTCGCTAGATCTGGAGAACATGACATTTATATGGAAGTTGAGCTGACTATGTGCTGTTGAAACATTTGATTATCAAGGAATCACAAGAACATAACCTGACCAATGTTAGTAAGGAAGCGAGGCAGACCCCTTCAAGCATTTTGCACCTAGGTACTGTTTTATCATAGCACTTACAAAATTCTGAAAAGATACACTCAAATTTAAATCTTTTATAATTATTTTACAACTGCACATTGGGTGACGGATATGGCTCTTTAGGAGTCCATTAACTGAATCATTATTCATATTGAAGCTCCATTTACCACACTTTATAATTGTAGGCAATTTATAAAGACTTTAAATTTGATTGTAGGTTTACTTTCCTCAAGTGCTTTGATAAAAAAGAACCGTGGTATTCAACCCCTGAAACTCCACAGGCTAACTCAATATCTTCTATACATAATTATATATTCTACTTGCAGTGGTGGGGGTCATACCCAAAGCAGTGATGGTCAAATAATCTAAATTCAGCAACTCTTACCACTAGGTAAAGGGAGAGCATTTTATGATTTACAGTCCAAAGATGTTTATGTATAAGGCCCCTGAACACAAATAAACACAGACACAAAATTCATGTTTGGAGATCTTTCTCACGATTTATAACAACATAATGGATAAATTCTACAATGATTTGAAATCGGTCAACTACGAAATAGGGTTCAAATTAAGCTTTAAGCTCAGTTATAACATAACGTGAGAACAAATAAAAAGCTCTGCTTCTTCTCTAAGAAATAGAATTGAGGTTAAACCTCATTGAGCTCAAACTTTGTAGAGCTCAATTGGACAAAAATTGTAGAGTTCAAATATCATAGAGCTCAAACTTTGTAGAGCTAAATTGGACAAAAATTGTAAATTTCAAACATCATAGAGCTCAAACTTTGTAGAGCTTAATTGGACAAACCTTAAAATTCTCAAACATCAAAAAGCTCAAACTTTGTCAAGCTCAAGCCTCATCAAGCTCAAACCTTGTAGAACTCAAACCGTGAAGAGCTCGTATACGAGCAACAACAAGAGTAAGAAACAAAAACAATCACAAAATTGAGCTGAAAACTTTAACAAATAAATTCATTATGAAGTATCTGTTCAGACATAAGCTCAACTTTTTAAGCTTTGCTCAACGTTTTTGTAACAAGCTTTGCACAAGCTTTGGTCCGATCAATATACATCTTGAGCTCATAATGGTCCACTCCATACTTTCATGCACAAATTTCATTCAAAATATAATCAAAAGCTCTGAGCTGTATCATTAAGCTCTAAGCTTAATTTTGTACAATTTGAGCTTAAATCCGAGAAGTTCAGTAAGCACTGCTGAGAATGCAGATAACACAACAACCTTAGTAACGTTCAAGATGAGAGGATTTGCTGATATACCGGAGATCTTAAATGGACTTTCCAATTCCTACAAACAGACAAAAAACACATACAATAAACATTTGACATATGACATCTCAACATGAAAACAATTCTCAATACTATAAAGTCATTAATATTCATGGGAAGTTTAATTTCGTGGATTTTTTTGATAACCTCAATCACGAAACTAGGACTGTTGCCATTTGGCGGACTAATATACCCCCCGTGTGGCAAAAATCAATGCAGCTAATTTTTTGCTTCATTCACATCTACATGTTGAGGTCGTTTATTTGTTAAAGTTTGAAGGAAATGCTGCAAAAACTGTAGGAGAAGTTGTGTCCACAAGAACTATTCACTATATATTGTATCGTCCATAAAAGTACAAAGGGCCATAATTCTGTCAAAAATCGTCTTGGCGCAAATTCTTTCCTTTATGCACATCTACATGTTGAGGTTGTTCATCTAAAGTAAATGCTGCAAAAACTGTAGGAGGAGTTGCGTCCACAAGAATGCGTCTACAGACAGACAGACCAGCTGAATCCAGTATACCCCCCCTTACAACTCGTTGTGCGGGGGTATAATAAAATCCCCAATGAATAATCATACCAATAAATATATCAATTTCATAGTGGCAGCCATACTTGCTTTAAAGTTCAGTCAGGTGTAAGACTGGGTTTTTGGAAAGTTTACTTGCATATATCAACATGTAATAAAACAATTAAATATCTGTTTGATTTTTGAAAGATTTCTGATAATGTGTGTGAATTTTGACCTTGCCATTTGTACCTGTAATTAGAATTCCTTGAAATTATGATCCCAAGAAATGGTCTTTTCCACCAAAACCACGAAATTTTGTCCCATTGAAATTAAATGATTTTAGAATAACTGACATCACGCCAGAGAAGAGATAGTTGTGTTAGATCGAAAATAACTAAACTAAACGCTTAACGTTAATAGATATGTCAATCATGGCCAATACACAAGTTCATTTCATTAACAACTTTTATTATTCAAATGAATCAGGGGCTTCATGCCCAATCATGAAAATCAGCATAATTATCCAGATTTCCTGTTTATTTCAGAATTACACAAACCCCTAAATGAATGATTGAATGAATTAATAATGAATGAATGTACGGGCGTACAAACAGATGGACTGACGGACGAACAAACGAATGAACAAATCATTTTACGATAGCTTACCTTCAACAAACTTTCGGCCAACTTGAGTACATTATTTGCCACCATCAATTCTTCCTTTTTATGAGGTTTCTGTTCCATCTGAAGGTACAGGTTGATCTGTTCCGTTATGAGTACCGACAAGTTCCGATATTTCTTGTTAATACGTAGACCTAACGTCATGAAGCGTAACAGATAGACGCCTAGAGCTAGACTCCACAATAGTAACTCCCAGTTCACCAGATAGTTCAAATATGTCTCTGCTTCTCTCAACAACTAAAAATATACATACATGTATTATAATAGTTTTATACTCAATTCAGTTCAATGTTGGCTTGATAATTGGACTCCAGCCATAACACATAAACAAGTAACATTTACAACAAACTCCAATAGTTGAATTTACCCCATTCAATGATATAGATATATGAGTTCCTTCGACTGAATCCACAATATGGGCAAAATATTCATCAAATTCATACTAACAAGAGATGGCAGCCCAATAGTCAGAAATGGTAAAGGTCACAGTGACCTAGACCTTTGACCTACTGACCAAAAAATCAATAGGGGTCATCTACTGTTGTAAAGTTTGAGGATCCTAGGGTCAAGTGTTCTTGAGTTATTGAACAGAAACCATTTGCTCTACAGACAGACCAACCGACTGACAGACATGTGCAAAGCAATATACCTCCTCATTCAAGGCGGGGAGCATAACCAATAATAGGTATATGTATTTACCTGTAGGCACATAAGAATCAGCATGATAAGTGTAAGAAGAAATGCTGAAGATACGATCACGTCTACAGATCTTTGTGGTCCTCGTTTCTGGAAATAGAATTCAAATGATAATCAGATTTTAACCTCAAACATTGTCTCACACAAAGGGCCATAACTCTTGCAAAATTAATCCAAACAAAACTTCCTGAAAATATGCACGGCTAAGCTTGATCAGCACAAAATCAGTATGTCCCCCACTATATGTGTGAGACATAAATATAATAACTTAACTCAAACCTTGCAAGGGTTCGATCGGAATTAATATTTCAGATTTTGAGTCAAGTTAGTAGTATTTCCAGTCCAGTCACAAAAACTCCTTTAAGTTGGAAGAACTGGACTAAGGTAGGGGAAAGGTCCTAGTATGGGGAAGAATGTGACTGGTCAAGTTTCCCCATGGCATGGACAGTCTTATTTCTATTTACATTCTTGTAAATATTTCTTAACAATAGCCTGAAGTCAGAAGATGCCGGGCCATTGGACTGCTCCCCAAATTCAACCGTCCAATTTTAAAACACGTAACCAGATTAGTAATTTCCAGCACAGAAAGCAGCAAGTTTGTATCACTCACTTACCTTGAGATAAGATCTAAGAGAAAGCCAAGTACGTATGTTCCTGACTTTATTCAGTCGTAGATGTGGTAGATCAAACTTCCTGGCACGTCTTGATGATGTAAGGTAACAGAAATGCTTGGCATACAACAACCGCTGCAAAAGAAACAGGTGATGTTTGTAAAACATGTATTATACAGTATAGTACTGACTAACAACCTAATACTTATGAATGGATTGTGTGCGTGTCAATTAACAATTATAAACGAGAACGGTTTTTGACACAAAAGCGTACGCCTTCAACAAAGGGCCATAAATGTGGCAAAAGTCATCCAACCTAAATATCCTGGCCATATACACAACTAGGATTTGTACCAAGTTTTCATGTGATGTTTCACTGAAATCTGACCAATGGTTAAGGAGTACGAGCACACACAAACTTTGTGACATCCAGAAATTCAGACTTCCAGCAAAAATCATTATGTCTCCCTCACTATATGCAGGGGTGTCAACAGGGTTAAATTAAAAATCAGGAAAATCGAATACGGTTGACAAAATATTAATTAAATTTAAATGGGCGATGTTTATGGTTTGAATAGTAATTACAGAGAAATAGTGTGGACAAATATTGTTATGTAAGGACACTCACTCACTCTGACAGACAGGACCTTAAGCATGACTTCAACATGGCTCCCATTAAATTTGTATCGGGGGTATAAGAACTAGAATTGAGATTGAGAAGGCTTTGTTTAAGCACTTTACTATATTTAAGCACTTTACTACATATTTAAGCACTTTACTATATATTTTAGCACTTTACTATATTTAAGCACTTTACTAACATGTTTAAGCACTTTACTATATTTAAGCACTTTATTAACATGTTCAAATGCTCTAGAAGTGAGACTGAGTGACCATATATTAAAGCACTTTACTAACCTGTTTAAATGTTCTATCAGCTACAGACAACAGGAAAAACAAGATTGCACTCAAACATAGTCTTTGTATAGCAGCATTGGTGTGTATTAACCTCGCTCTGTAATCATAATCACAAAAGATGAATTCATAATTTAGGAAAATAGTGTTGAAATATCTTGCGTGCCTCAACCTTATTTGCTTAAGGTGACTGCATAACTGGGCTGAAACTTGGTTCTAACAATGTGCAAAGAAATCTTCAAATGCTGATAAATATTTTGTCAGTACCATAACCTTATATACTGACATGCACACTGATTCCATTCAAAAAGTGTCTTAAATACCTAATAAGCAGGCACGAGAAATTAGTACAGTACTTATAACATAGTTAAAATAGTTTCAAAGGTAAGAATGACACAACAAAATGTTGATGCCCAAATGGCAACCTGTTAAAAAAGACCACCGCCTACGAGTACTGAATGCGACTTTCTCGTACTTCATAGTACTCTTGCTCATCTGTGAGTGAAGTTCTAAGAGTAACAAGGGAAGATAACTCCATAAACATAGGTCACAGGGTTATTAGCCTTGTCAGTATGGACACCCCAAGTGATGACGAATAACTACCGGTATGTTGAGTTTCAAGTGGATACCTTTGATAGTCTTTGAGAAATGGAAATTTTACAAATAATTATAGGTCACAGGGTTACCAGTCTTGTCAAAATGGCCTCCCCTTGTAATGGTGAACAACTTTGTTGAGTTTCACCTTTAATAGTCATTAAGAAATTGACATTTTTGTGTAAAAATTCAAAGTCAGAAAAAAGGAATAACTCTTCTAAAAAGTGATAAGAAACAAAGTTACACTAACATACCTCCAAGTTTTATTTGAGCTCCATTCCCAGATAACCTCTAGAATATCCCAGCTTAACAAGCTAGGTAAGTCCTTGGAATGAAAGGCCTCAAACAAGAAAGGGAGAGCTGCCATGAGTAGTGAGAATGTCAAACCAATAAATATATAGTCGGAACTTTCTGGAATTTTGTCGACAGTTTCTATGATCGCCCATCCTATATCTAACGCTGTCAGTTCCACTTTCTTACATTCGTTCCTCTCCCAAATAATACACGTCACTACAATGGTATAATGTTTATATATATATATATATAATATATGCATAATTAAAATTTAGGATCCGTCATGAGTCGTCTTTGAAGATTAACATTTCTTAAATGAGTCTAGAAAACACAGGTTTTTAAGCGAGTCTTTACGTGAGCCTAGTAATTTGATTTCGTTAAGAGATTAAGAAATGTTGATCCCAAAGACAAGGAGTGGTGGATTCTTTTTATCACATTACCATAATAACGGAGTCAAAACAACACCAGAAATAACAAATTTAAGCCGGAGACATTACCTTTCCCGCCGAAAAGCGGGTGACGTTACATATTAAAAAAAGTCATTTGTTATCAACACAAGTTTGAGAATATTGTTCCGTGGTTTGTTCTCACATGGAAGATCAGAATATTATGTAATACATATATAACTGGCTTAGACGAATAAGGTTGTAAGTGCTACTTTATAAGACTGTCACTCATACATATTCGAAATCTGCATCAAAAGGTAAAGAGTAGTTTTCAGACAGTTTTTTCTTGTTTTCTTAAGGTGTCTTTTTTGCACTTATGACCTTATTCTTCTAAGCCAGCAATATACTGGTATCGATGTACTACACATTACACCAATTAATTCATCGATATTTAAGTTTGGAGTTTTTAACTATTTTCAGGTTAATATATAAATGCTGGCGTATTTGCAGCATTTATGATTAAACAAGGGGAGGGGGTATACCATTTATAAAACAAAGCAACAACATACCTTTATCAGGGGGATGTGAACTTGCAGAAGACGACTGAAAAATGCAGAAAACAATAACAATAAACAGTATTGTCTATGAATATACAATATCCATAATGTACAACATCTGTATCTTCTTAAGCAAAAGCAGAACATTCATAAGCATTTAACACTTATTCTAAGCAAAGACTTAAATTCAAGTTTAACGAAATACAAAAGATTCCAGCAACTGAGAACAAAACATACAACGATAATAAGATAACCAAAACTCGGAAAACACAGAAACTAGAGCTGTCGCCATTCGGCAGACTAATATACACAGCGCAAATTCCTTTTTTTCATGCACATCTATATGTTGAGGTTGTTCATCTGTGAAAGTTTGAGCGAAATCCTGCCAAAACTGTAGGAGGAGTTGCGTCCACAAGAATGCATCTACGGACAGACAAACGGACGGACAAGCTGAATCCAGAATACCCCCCTTACAACTCGTTGTGCGGGGGTATAATAAATGAAGCTATAACACATGAAAATTTTATGAGAATTTTAAATATGAGGAAACCAAACAATATTGAAAATTCACCATAGGCTGCTTTAATGGAACCCCTTTTAAAAGTGACTTTTTTCAAAGTAATATTTGCATCTTTCTTCATATGAATACAAAATAATATGTTTGTTTTTACTGTGTTTAGTGCATAAACATTCAGTCCTAACTGTTTTTTTCTAGAATTAATTATCAGTACAACCAGTTCTAACTGGTTCTTCCTCAAGCGACTGGCATTTCTTCTCCACATATCCAGGCACTTCTTCGGGCTTTCGTGAAATTCACATGGTCCCTACATTCCGTCCCTGAGACATTATATACTAACGATTGAACTTATGATTATTATGATACTTCATTTAATGAAACAAAATATTTCATTTAATGAAATAAAACATAATATTTCTTTTAATAAAACATTTCATTTAATGAAGAAAAATATAATAAATATCATTTTGAAAAAAGTCACTTGAGGGACTCTAAAATAAGTAAAGATGAGTTCCTTAAAAGTAAGAGTCTGGCTAAAGATGGACTACGCTGTGAATATGTCTGTATCTAAAGAAAGAAGAAAATGTAATATATTCATATTAGTGATCAATGAAATCATACTGATCAATGCGTGTAATGAATACAAAGTGATCAGCCTATAAATGGAGTAAAAGAAATCAAAGGGAAATTCAGAACAGAACAGTCAGAGTAATATCAATACTAGAAAGTCTGGAAGTCATACAAGCTATTCTAGTTATATAAGAATCATACAAAATACCAAAAAGGTCATGAAAAAACTAATTGCTTGACGATCATCCATTTCCTGTACTCATTGTCATTCAATTAACCAACTCATTTACCACAAAACCCTAGAAAACCCGTAACACATGGATGTTTTTTTTGGCTGGCAGCAAAACATAAATCATCATCTCCCAATGTCAACTTAATACAGAAAGAATGGCCGATTTACTTATCGAACAATTTATTTTATAATAACGTAAGCTATTCGAATTATGTAAAGAGTCACTACAATTATGTATCAACTATAACACAGGTAAGGTTTTAATGTAGGTAAATCTGTTCTACTCAATGAATACATGTTAAACATAGGTCTAAGGTTGTAATTCTATATACACCAAATTTAGAATAGTGCCCAGTCACAATAAGTTCCAATTACCCAACTCCAAGTGCTACTGAGTCCTATTGAACATAACACCAGAGTCGAAGCTTGTACCAAACTCCAAGTGCTACTGATTCCTATTGAACATAACACAACAGTCCAAGCATGTACCCAACTCCAAGTGCTATTGAGTCCTATTGAACATAACACCACAGTCCAAGCGTGTACCAAACTCCAAGTGCTACTGAGTCCTATTGAACATAACACCACAGTCCAAGCGTGTACCAAACTCCAAGTGCTACTGAGTCCCATTCAACATAACACCAGAGTACAGCCTTTACCCAACTCCAAGTGCCACTCAGTCCTATTGAACATAACACCAGAGTCCAAGCTTGTTCCCAACTCCAAGTGCTACTGAGTCCTATTGAACATAACACCACAGTCGAAGCATGTACCCAACTCCAAGTGCTACTGAGTCCTATTGAACATAACACCACAGTCCAAGCGTGTACCAAACTCCAAGTGCTACTGAGTCCCATTCAACATAACACCAGAGTACAGCCTTTACCCAACTCCAAGTGCCACTCAGTCCTATTGAACATAACACCAGAGTCCAAGCTTGTTCCCAACTCCAAGTGCTACTGAGTCCTATTGAACATAACACCACAGTCGAAGCATGTACCCAACTCCAAGTGCTACTGAGTCCTATTGAACATAACACCACGGTTGTACCCAACTCCAAGTGTTACTGAGTCCTATTGAACATAACACCAGAGTCCAAGCTTGTACCCAACTCCAAGTGCTACTGAGTCCTATTGAACATAACACCAGAGCCCAAGCTTGTACCCAACTCCAAGTGCCACTGAGTCCTATTCAACATAACACTACAGTCCAAGCTTGTTCCCAACTCTAAGTGCTACTGAGTCCTATTGAACATAACACCACAGTCCAAGCCTGTACCCAACTCTAAGTGCTACTGAGTCCTATTGAACATAACACCAGAGCCCAAGCTTGTACCCAACTCCAAGTGCTACTGATTCCTTAGTATATAACTAACCATAGTCCTTCATCACATTACATCCTTGAACTTGAATGTTTCAAGTAGTATTGTACATGGTACCACATTGGGGTACAGTTTAACTGCCTATACATATGATAACTGATAACAAGTCAGCATGTTTGAGACTCCAGGCATGGCATGTGGTGTCCCAGGTATCCTGGATCATAATTTTGGTTCCTGGATTACCAGAAAACAGATCAGCATTCCAGTTTGGGCATCCAGGAATGTATGCAGAATTTTCTTTGAATCCTGAATAACATAAGCGTTTCATATCCTGGTAAGGCCTATTATATTATCAGAAAACAGATCAGCATTCAAGTTTGGGCATCCAGGAATGTATGCAGAATTTTCTTTGAATCCTGAACAACATAAGCATTTCACATCCTGATAAGGCCTATTGTATCATCTTTATACAGACAGGATCAGCAATATTGGTGACTATATCGAGCCATTTATATAAATCATTAAATATCATTGGTAAGGTCCAGTTCTCTTTAATTGCACTAAATAAGACAAATAAAGTACATGTATGTGGATGCACAGGACCCTTATTTCGGCCCCATTCCCTTCCTAAATGAATATACATTTTCCCCATACTTTCTGGAAAAGTCAATGAAGAGCCTCTACATTCTGTTCAGCAGTTGTTGTAGCTGCTGTTATAGCTTGAAATTGGCTTTTGTACAGTAAATATGTATTACTAAATTAATGTAATAGTATTGCTATTCATAAAAGACAAAATTCCCTTTTTCTTCAAAACGTCACAAAATTCCCCTACCTGAGTGCCACTGGCCCCAGTTCCCATAAGTATAGTTAGAGCCCTAGTGCATATCAGTCAAGCATTTTAATATTCTGATTATTATACTTATACTATAAAACAGTACAATGAAAGCCATAAAACTCAGCATACATATACATTGTATATAAATACATGTGATATACAGCAATATATAACACACTGTGTAAAGTTGAACATGTATCCTTACAGAATTATAAGACAAAGTAACCCTTAATCATTGTCTCAATACTATAAATTTCACTTTTAAACATTTTGGTAAAAGTACAAAGTAATTTACAATCACAGATAGAATGAATTCAATTGGTCATCAAAACCTATAAGCAGTATTTTTTCTATATTTGTATCAAATGCACAGCGTATAAACCTAATGACTGTATCATTTCTTGTGACACTCTATAAATCAACTTGTATGACTTATTGCTAGAAAAATCACCTGTCAAACTTTCAGTCACTGTATGATTAATTGGGAGACTATACAATTCAATGTGTACGACTTCTTGCAATAACTGGAAATTTACTTATTTATAACGTTACACTGTGAAATAAATCAAGGGACTAAGATAATGGAAGATAAATGTAATATTCTAGAAACTGTAGAAGTATACCTATAGGTTTTATCTACATGATTGTGTATGTATTATAATACACTGGCTTTTTATAAGGGATTTAAAGAAGTGAAAAGTAGGATATGTATGAAAAAAATAATGAGTAAACACTAAAGCCATAAAACCAACACTGATACACATTCCTTCTTGAATCAAGGGTCTAGAAACAAGAGATGTTTGTTAAACCTGTATGCCCCCAATTGGCAGTCCAATAGTCAGAAATGGTAGAGGTCATGGCAACCTTGACCTTTGACCTACGGACCTCAAACGCAATAAGGGTCATCTTATGACCAACCTCCATGTGAAGTTTGAGGATCCTGGGGTCAAGCGTTCTTGAGTGATTAAACAGAAACCATTTTGTTCTCCTAGCGGGCCGACCGACAGACGGATGGACATGCATGAGACCGTGAAGTGACTATTAAGTTGGAAAAAGAACAAAGAGCAGCATCAGTCAAGGGAAATACTTCAAAATCTAGCTGGATTATACTATATAGCATGGTCACTTTCAAATTATATGCTCTTGAAGAGATTACATCTGTAGTGGTTGAGCAACTGGATTGAAGCTATGTAGTGACCATGACATCTTCAAAGCCGTATGTCACTATCGCACACAGACTGCTAGGTCTTGAGACGCATAGACAACACTTTCCTGAACATCTTCTCATATGGTGTAAAAATCCGATACTTTTTTGTCAAAATTAATTCATCCCAGCAGTAGAGTATAATATGACCATTCATAAAGGACTAGCAAAATAAAGTGAATTTTAAGGTTTTCATAGTAATAAGCAATTTCATATTTAATTTCAAGTCACTTAGCTAACAAGGTGAACAATGTCAAACTGAATTCATGATAAATGTTTGTAAAGTATCATTTAGGCCAGAGTTCTTTGATTTTTCGTTACTTGGACCCTCCTGCCCTATTTTTTTTGCATTTTTTCCAAAAAAAAAAAAAAATTGGAAATCTAAAATTGTACCATTTTTTTATATCAAATATTTTGATGGTTATGTTACTATATACCTTGTTTTATTATGTATTTCAACATTTTACTAATGATAAGTAGGTATAGTGCTCTCATTTACCACTGTGCCATAGGTATCATTGAAAAAATATATAACTGGAATTTATTTTTAAATAAAATGTACATGTGCACTGTATTTTTTATAAGATAAATTTGCTGTTAGAACTAATAGAGTTGCTTTCAATGGACCGTCATTGACTGCAATACACCATCAACTACATTTTGGGAGTTTTTATTTTTATTTTTTTCCCTCCTCCTGTGGATTTTTTTCTCAAAAATGTCCGAGTAACAAAAAATTAAAAAACTCATTATTGCACTTATTGGCAATCAGTGTTGGTTTGCTACGGTCAATATGTCCCAGACACCTCTAGTACAGAAGTTGTAATACCTGTCTACTGTATGACCTCTATCACAAAACAATCGACACAACTATTATATTCACAGGTTTATAGTACATGTATACAATCAAAGTCTCAATCAAATTGTCCTCTCAAAATTTCTCAAATAATCATAACCAGGAGCTCCAGGGATAGATGTAGGGAATGTTTTCAAAAAGTCACATTTTGACACTCAAGAATAAAATTTAGCCTAAAGTATCAAAATAACCCTTCAGATTCAGAATCTAGTGGAACCTCTGATAACACATATTATGATATATTTGTCAATAAGCTACTGAGGCAAACAGAGGACCTTTTTTTGGGCTCAAAAAGTCACAGGACAATCTGACCTCTGACCAGACAAATAGGTTGTTTAACTTTTGGAAAGGCCCTCATGAAAAGTCTGGAAATTAAGTATTTCAAAAACAAGAAATGTCAGAAATTAAAACAAACAGTTATATACTTTTTCAGGTTGAATATCCAACAATCAGACCATATATTTCAAAATGCCACAAAACAGCTTTCATGTGGGTCCTTAAATTTGTGGATTACAAAACATAGAAGGTGATATCCCTTGCTCAATATTTTGGAGATCATAGAGACTAGATTTCGTGGTTTAGTTCAACCTCAAAGTCAACGAAAATTGAACTGCCAGGAAAAAAATGCTGATCACAAACAGTGTTTTTTCTGGTTTCAATGCCAAAAGTTTCATAAAATGTACCACCAAGTCAACCAATTTCATTTTCTAGTTATGATATGGTTTCCACCTTAACAGTCTTCTGTTATGACTAAGTTTTGTTATGCATATATTGGTCTTAGTTTAACCTATTACTCCATACTTAGTTAGGCATTTCCATGACCATTCAGACTACAGGTGTTAACTGAGGTGTCAACAGAAAAATCCGGAAATTCATATGCTGCTGACCATTTTTGCCAAACAAGAGGCCTTCAACCTTATTGATTCCGTATTTAATTTAGTTTGTATTAAATAAAATAATTCAGAGCAGATTGAGTGTTCATGTATATATTTTTTTTGATTTGGTATGAACGACAGTGCAGTCCCAAATACTCCAAACAAGTGATACAATAGAACCAGTATTTAAAAAGATGCAACACGATCACATAAGGGGATAAAACCCATGCACACAATGACAGAAATATATCGTCACAGCAAAACGCATCCATGTCTAAAGCCATTCCATTTATAACCTGTAGCATTAAATATTTAATTAATGATTCTAACACTGTCTGTATTTTGCTCCTTGTAAAAGTATAGAGCTGTAGCGTTATCTAACGAACGGTATATCACAGTAGAATTTCGGCTTTTTAATTTATCTCCCCGTTATCATTCGCGATTTTTATCAATGAAATTTACGTCTTGTTTATTCCATGACAACAAAAATTGTGAAGTCGCCGTAGAGCGCGACATTTTGCGTAATTTTCATTTCGTAGCGTTTCTGTTTATTTTTTCGATTATTTTTATATTCTAGTAAATTAAAATATGTTATTGCATGTATCAATTCATATGAGTAAACGTGAAATACGTAATAGAAATTTGGCGTTAAATAATCATCAGTTTGGCGATAAATAAAGATAATAGTAAAGCTTAAAAATCCAGGGGCAGACGTTACCATACTTTGAACAGCGGAAGTTGTCTAAAGCAACATGAAAAAGAACTCCTCAAATCCGCAAATAAATTAGTCCGTATAAAATTGCACAAATTACACATGTTAGAATGCATATAGATTGCAGTTTTGCGTGATATACCGGTGAATGGATCACAGTTAGTCGTTCATATGCTTAGTTATTAATCACTCAGGCCTACGGCCTTCATGATTAATTCCTACGCGTATGAACTCTAAACCGTGATCTATTCACTGGTATATCACGCAAAACTGCGATCTATTTCCTAATTATAATATCCTAACCATTCCATAATCATAATGTACACTTTGAATTGTTCATATGTGTTGTAATGTATGGATGGCAGCGGTATCCAAGGTAACAGACACTGCTCACTGGGTAAGAGAAGTTATTCATGCAGACCATTTGCTTTAATATTCAAGTGTTACAATACAGAACGTTGAGGGAAAGTACTGATTATAGTGACACAGCCAGTATACTTAATTAAATTACATACCATCTTAGATTCATACTGTTAGAAAGGGAATAAAATAAACACGATATTGGTTGATGGTTGCTGCCCAAAAAATGAACAAACATTCGACCTGGAGCATTATCATGCCAAAAATCTTTGTTTATTACGTTTCATTGAATTCTGTCCAGTTGTGCAGACACTAATGAGAGATGGTCGCACTGACGAAAAGCACCAATATGCTTCACCTTTTGGGGGAAGGGCATTCATAATTATAATTATATAGCACTTAGTAGAACATTTTATCCATTACAAACAAATAGACAATCATGGTCTGAATTAGAGCAAATTTTAAACACTAAATGACCATACCAAATGTCGAGGGGTAATAAAAGTCTATAATCTTCCTACAAAAAACCCAGACATAATGACCACAGGGTGCAGAGTGGTAAGGGTTATAGTTTGAAAGATTTGACCCGAGACTGATGAAACTTGAACAAAAAGCCTTTTCGACCGGGATGTTCCATGCAGCAGATTAAAGTCTGGTTCCCGTCCCCAATATTACAGTAGTAGCACATGATAGCGCTGTAAGTTTGGGACGGGAACTGTTTTATAACCTACTCCACCAAAACAGCCCAGTCGAAAAGTCTGTAGTCTTCTTGGATATAACCATTGCCTGTTTATGTCATTGGAAATACAGTGACATTTACATGATTAACGAACGGAGATCATAAAATATGTTAATGTCTCGGGCCAATTCTGTCAAACTATATAAATCAGCCCTAAAAATCTGTAAGAGCAATCAACACTGTCCCCACACAACATCCACATTGCTAACAATGCACTTTTCATCATAACCAAAAACAGGCAAATCTTAACAAAAATCCAACTCTGCCTGCACAAAAATCCAACTCCGCCTGCAGTGTCACGGGGTCCCAGCTCTGTTGCACGAGATTTGGATGCCTTTTGAGTTACTATGGGAGTCACATGAAGAAGAGTTTAATTTCCTTGGGTGTAATACGAAGAATTGGATGCCTGTACTGTAGAGTCAAACGTTTTACTCAAAAGGCATCCAATTATTTGTGTGGCTCCTATAGAGATTTGACAGGCAATCAATTCTCGTGTAATAGAGATCAGATGGGACCCTGCAGTGTATACACTTCAAATTGTATAAATTAGTGTCAAAGGTCAATATAAGTTATATACAGAGATTTCAGAGAGAGATATAGTGAATCTATACAAACCTGACGTCTTGTCTGTAAATATGAACCAATCACATGTCGTATATAAAACTTATAGAAAAACTAAATGGCAAACAGTCTGCCAGCTACTGGTATATGGCGAAGCCAGTGTCAATTATATATGACAAACATTGTCAACTATAATTCATAGCAAACAGACTGTCAGCTCTAAAACTTTGTGGAGTTAATTGCCATCCATGAAACAACTATCTTTTTATATAAATTACACAACAGTAGAACCTGTTTCAATAGAAGGTTCAAAGAAAATTCAAGGGCATATAAAACCCTAGTAAACAGGGCCCTCTAGTTATAAATAGTTGGTCCTCTTATCAGTCCTTTGTTACCATGGTAACTCAACATTGGTATCTCTCCATATACCACTGCATCAGTCTATCTCCAATAATTTTCAACAGATGGGCCAAGATCTATCTAGTCACTTTTCAGGAGTCTGTTGGTAACAGATAAACCCAGTAGGCAACTCAAAATAAATGACTTGTGAAACTCAAACTCAAAAATAATACACACACATCACTGTAGATAAGAGATAACCTATATCTGTAAAAATTATATACTAAGGATTCCAAAAAATAATAACGCTTAAAACATGAACTTGTTCCCTAGAAAACTTTGAAATTGATCACTTCATTTGAGAATTTAGGGCCATTAATTATCAGATGCATAATTTCTCTGTATTATTCATAAGCATTAATTTTTACACAATAAACATTTTTAATCAGCCCTCGTATTAATGTGGATGTCTGACATTGATGTGTCTACCATTGACAGTTAATCAGACTCAATGGTGATTCATATCACACTGTGTCCATGAAGTTTTAAGTCCCACTAAACTAGTTGGAAAATTTACCAGATTTACCAAGTTACCAATTCAACACAGGGAGTATTTAGCCCTATGGATTGTAAAATTTTACTGGGAAAACTTTCCTGGACTAGAATGAACTACAATGTGTTTACATTACAGTAAATACATTTGGCAAATTCTGAGTATTGATTGACCTGGCAGAAGTAGATAACAATATTCACAGTACAAAACAATAAATCTATCAAAACAAACACTTGATGGGTGATAAAAAATATCTGGAAAATGCATCTTTTTCTATATAAAATCATAAAACATTCAGAATGTGTTGCATGTTCCAATTAATCTAAAAAGATGTTTATGGGTGGACAACCACTGATAAACACTGGTGGTGATAAATTTTTGATGTTTTTACAATCAAAGAAGTTAACATTTATAATATGCCAAAATGATAACAATTAATTACCTGACCAATTACATGTATCAGCAATTATGGTTAAGTAACTTTTTAACACCCCTCAAATGTAGCATAACTCCAGCACAATAAATTTTAATACAAAACATGCATGCAACAGCCTAATTTGGTTATGAATTGTTCTTATTTTGTATGCTTTCCACTGAGAAAGTGGTAAAAGCATAACCATTCAGTTTCTTCCCTGTTAGATTGGCCAATGACCTCTGAGGGATGGTCATAGATTAAACTCAGGCCAGTGACAGTAATCCATGAAAGCATTCAAGCATACGAGGCAACAACATACTCCTAAATACTAAGAAAAATCAATATGAAGGGTTTTGAAATTGTATTGCAATTTATCACGCTAGGGTTATTGATATTATATTCCATGCAATAATAAGCAATATGTGCACCGCCAACAATATAACAACATAATAATAACCACTTACAACAATAGTGCATGACAATAAATGTAAATAATGTGACATTCTATTGGTCAATGGTTTGTAAAATATTATTTCATTGGCTGACCTCCTGTACATAATGTGACATTTTATTGGTCAATGGTTTGTAAAATATTATTTCATTGGCTGACCTCCTGTACATAATGTGACATTTTATTGGTCAATGGTTTGTAAAATATTATTTCATTGGCTGACCTCCTGTACATAATGTGACATTTTATTGGTCAATGGTTTGTAAAATATTATTTCATTGGCTGAACTCCTGTACATAATGTGACATTTTATTGGTCAATGGTTTGTAAAATATGATTTCATTGGCTGAACTCCTGTACATAATGTGACATTCTATTGGTCAATGGTTTGTAAAATATGCTTTCATTGGCTGAACTCGTCAAAGATAATATTAAATAGACAATACATAAAAATGTATATGATCAGGTAATACAACCAAATCCTATTATTGTACCTAATTCCGAGTAGTTGCAGAAAAACATTGACGATTATTACACACTGTTGTGAAGCCAAAAGGTCAAAACTATCCAATTGCTGACATTCTGTATACAACCTTCACAAATGATGATTAAAGAAATACCAGAAATCAAAGGCTTTCCTATGAAATATTACACACAGGCATAATGCCCAATCCTGAATATTAGACGCAAGTCTGTTTTGAATGCCATAAGTACACATATCTACACCAAAACTCAGTTTCAAACATAGTTCTATTGTCAAAATTTAGCATAAAAAGTTTCAATTGACCATAACTCAGTCAATATTAGGTATATTTCTTTCAAATAACTTTTATTTTCTGCAAAAAAGTTCATTCTTTCTATTGCAGCAAATCCGGAATTCCGGATTAATCCGGAATAATAGGACCCCTGTTTATATAGGGCTATCCTAAAACATAGATTTCAGGAATAATTATGTGTTGCTCTATGTACGACCATCAGGAAAATAACATAAGCATGGAAGGCCCATTTAATGCTATAAGCAATTTAATAATCACTGAACCTGGCAAAATTACAGCATGAAACCAAATCAAGTCTTGAAATCTTACTAAACAAAAGTGGCAACTTAACTCAAGCTGTAAAAAAATCGTAACTTTTTATAAACTAAAGTGGCAACTTCACCTAAGCTGTATAAACTAAAGTGGCAAATTCACCTAAGTTTTAAATAAATTGTAACTTTTTATCAAGCTGTGTAACGCTTGTATTCATTTTCTTCAAAGTTAGACCAAGGGCTGAGTGAGCACAGCAATAGAAACATAGATTTCAATACTTGAACCATGACATGAAGATGTCAATATCTAAAAATTTTAAAAATTATTTTACGAAGTCCTTACCGTTAGTATATTCATCGCATGCATGTTGCTTGCGGTCATTCCAACATTTAATGCAGTATTAGACTGTGTCTCATCCGATTCTGGTTCTGGTGCTTCATGGGTAGAAATCTCCGGATCGGTACCACAACTACTGGATTCTGTTGTAGAGTCAACTTCAGACTGTAGATGGTCACCCCATTCTTCTGAACTGGCTAGATTCTTTAAGTAAGAAAATAAATACATGTACCAGTATAATTAAAAGACAGTCCAGCCTTATTATTCTAACACTAGACAAACCAGTCCTGGAACTAACATTATATGCAACGGAAGAGAGCTATACAAAAGGAAACAACTGAGGTTCAGAAACATTTATTTCTAACCACACTGAGGAAATAGCCAAATAGTAGTGTCAGTCCAGGCATTTAAACAACTAAAACATCTATAGGGTCTGATATGAGATTTCGCAAATATTCTCACAAAACATGAATATTTTAAATGGCTGCTTGTACAAGTTAAACACTGATATTACTAACTAGAAGGGTTTTAGACACAAAGACATAATTATATCACCAACAAACAGCCATAACTCATTAAGGACCAAAAATTATCTGACCAAAAATTCCTGACAACATGCACAACTAGGCATGGTACCAAGTTTCCACCATTGAAATCTGGACAATGGTTAAGGTGAAGAAGCATGGTCCCACTTTGCGACATCCAGCGAAACAGACAGACGTCCAGCATGAAATCAATATGTCTCCCCCAACATTTTGGAGACATAATAAATGAATCTCAGTAATGGATAAAATGCAGAGTATTTACCCTTCTACTTCCTCGACTATGCTCCGAACTCTGACCCTCTGTTTCACCCTCAGATGAACTTATTCCTGTTGTACTGTTTGTTTTTGAATCTCTCAAGTGAAGTGGCTGTCGTCTGTTTCTTAATATACACCCGGGACTATTTGTGTCCGTCGAATCTGGTACCGTTATTTTCCGACGTCTGACGTTAGGTAAATGTTTAGTAGTGGCAAGGTTATTGTCAGACTCAGATTCCGTGTCAGATTTATTATTACCCATAATGCCGCGTTTATTTTGTAACAAAACATCAGATTGTGTGTGAGTAGGAGTTCCCTCCCTTGAGCTTTTTGGAGTGATCTCCCTTAGCTGGACTAAGTCAGTAGTGAAATGAACAGAATTCACCGTGTCTGATGCTGAGCACGTTGCCTTATGCATCAAATTCTTAAAATCATTTTGATCTTTTGTTATAGACTTAGACAGACAAGACTGGTTCTCAGCTAACTTTAGACTAGACTTTTCGTTACATGCACCAATCGAACTAGAAGCACCATCAGTTAACTTTTCAACAGCTTTATCCACGTTATCACCATCATGAATAACTTCTACAGAATCACGACCATTAATCTTTGGTATATGAGCAGCACCTTCATTATCTAACTTTTTGTCACCCACATTGACAGCTACAGATACACCTTCAAATTGTATCTTATGCGCAAGATCATTAGCACCACCACTTTCAATAGGAACTCCATTCTCTTTACCTTTCACAAACTCACCATCAATCGTATCTTTACCAGGAGAACTTTGTATTTGACCGACTTTATCATTATCAGCTACATCGTCATCATTTTCCGATGATATAGACTGACTATTTCTTTTAGATTTATCACAACCGTCACTTGTTACAACAGCTTTTTCGTCTTCCGAATTGGAATCTTTTGGAAAATCACTTTCCTGACTCTCCACACCTTTATTATACTTTTCAACCGTCAACAATCCCTGACCGTTCCCATTCACAGGAAATCTAGGAGAAATATCCAATTTCTTATCCAAAGATTTATTTTTCTTAACACAACCATTAGAATCATGGTCCTGTGAAGATGTTCTATCGACTATAGAATCACTGGCTTCGTGAGTGTGGTAAGCTGATTCCGAATCTTGAGACATTTGTTCCAACTTGTTCTCATTTCTATGACTAGTCCTTTGATTATTTGGCTTCATTCGCACTCGTCTCTCTTTAGTACGTTCTCGTAGTGGCCTTGACCCTGAATGTCCCTTCATGCTAGACTTTGACAGGGTAGGTACGGGGTCATTGGTGGAGTTACCAATAACATCAATATTTGAGACGCTACCCCTGTTCTGAGACAGTGACCTCTTTCTTCGCCAACCATCTCTGAAAAAATATTGTATAATTAAGCATAATGCAATGGTTGTTAATTTAACCCTTGTAAGTAAATATAAGGAAAGCTATACATAGATGAGGCAATTTAGGCTAAATATAAAATATGTGCGGTTCAGGTCACATGATGAAAGCTGGTTGGAAAATATATTCATATTTAAATAAAAAATTTATTTGGAATTTTTTTGTTTCAGCACATTTTTGAGGATTAAGTTTGACAGCATTCATCGAGTGCAGGCTATAATAAGCAAAAATGGCTTATGTCAATACTGATACTTCGAATAACCTCACATCATTTAAGGAAATGATCGTACATGTACCATGAGCAAATAATTTGGTGTTGGCTTGAAAATGGATGGGGTTACCTGAATCATATCATTTTCCCTACGGAAAACCAACAAAGCTAGCACATCATAATATTTTTATATTGTAGCGTTAGACAGAATATGTTTAAATACAAGGATAGGTGAGAATGTTGAGTCTCAACAACCACACCCTCTATTACGGTATATATAAAGATAGACAATATACATGTATGTATTCTTCTGTTATTTTATAAGGAAATTAATCAAACAACACTGAGGAAGGTTTTACACGAATATTTAATGCTGTGACTAAGCATGAAGTAATCATAACACAGTTTTAGTTTCAGCTATTATCACCAGCTTGGCTCAATTTAGATCGACATGAATGTATCATACACAATTTGTAATTAAAGCACACAGTAAATAGTTTGTAATTAGTGAGTGGAAAATATGGCCGCAGAAACAGATAGGTGGGTCGCCTAGAATAAATTAACGAGAAGTTGTAACTAGGCCCAAATCTATCTGTTAAATCCAACCAGCCGAGAGATAGGTGTTTACTGAGGTTCTATTATGAGGTATTAGACTTGCCAGACGCAAAATTCACGTTACAATTTGGTAATTGCTATACACCACACAATTCCTCATCAACTGAAGGATTTACAACATGTGTCCTTGGACGCAATGAGACTGGACGCAAAACGAGGTGTTCCCTGTACACAAAGGGAGACAACCTCGGCCTGTATAGACGCAACATGAGGTGTTCCCTGTACACCAAGGGAGACAACCTCGACCTGTATAGACGCAAAACGCAACATGAGGTGTTCCCTATACACCAAGGGAGACAACCTCAACCTGTATAGACGCAAAACGCAACATGAGGTGTTCCCTGTACACCAAGGGAGACAACCTCGACCTGTATAGATCAGATCTATACTTTGTAACATGAGACACAGTATGTCTGAACGCAACACGCAAAAACCTGCAAGTACACGCAACATGAGGTGACACCAGTACACAAAGAGTGACAACCTCGACCTGTACAAATTAAGTATAACTCCACTTGCAGGAACACGCAACATGAGGTTTTACCAATACACAAAGGGCAATAACCTCTACTTATGAAATATGCAACTATGTGAATTGCGTCGAGCTATCCTAAATTAGAATTTAGTGAACATGTCAGTGACCACCATTTCACTGCAGGGATTGGGGTTAGCTACATAAATTTGTAGCCAGGCCCCATCGACAGCTGCAAGTTGGCCACAGACTTAAACTATTGTAAAATATTGCAATTCACCACAAATGGTGGATTAGATCTGCATTAGAATAAATATAAAGGAAAATATTGGCCTAATCTCTCGGCCGGTTGAATTTTTCCGCGACTAGAAATTCGAAATATTGTTTAACACGTATAGGAATGTTCCATTGATGACGAGTTAACTAAACTATTGGATACAGTTTGTGAATGAATAAATTATCACTTCGATGTCGACTTGACAATAGGATGTCTTGAGCCTGATGTGAATATGTTGAAGCAGCCAGCTGGAACTTTATTTCACTAGCATAAGCGGCATGGGCCTGAAATATATAATATAAAAACCGCAGCAAACAAGTATCACAAAACAAGTCAGTCGGCAATAACCATAGATTCCGCCAAGCACAACACCTAACAAGCTGACAAGGGGTCTGGGAGGGCGGGTTGATTTTCGTGATTATTAATTTTATCGTGTGTTCGGCTACTGCTTGGCGTAAAAAGGAAGTGGTACAGACTGGTATACAGGTTCCAGTGCCGAATGACTAAAAACGAATCCTTTCAGGCGAAAAAGAGAGAACCCGCCAACCTTACTGACTGGGTTACCGACATCACACAGGATCTGCGATTTGCCGAGTTAAACACAGCGGAGCCGTCTACCATTTAAATTCGGATGCCTTTTGTTTACATCCAAAAGCTGGATAAACACGGAAGTAATTTGTGTAGAGGCTACACGAGCGGAGACACAAGTAATTTGCTAAAAATAAGTGTCGTTATGTTTATGCAATCATAACGAATATTATTTTATAAGGAAATTAATCAAACAACACTGAGGAAGGTTTTACACGAATATTTAATGCTGTGACTAAGCATGAAGTAATCATAACACAGTTTTAGTTTCAGCTATTATCACCAGCTTGGCTCAATTTAGATCGACATGAATGTATCATACACAATTTGTAATTAAAGCACACAGTAAATAGTTTGTAATTAGTGAGTGGAAAATATGGCCGCAGAAACAGATAGGTGGGTCGCCTAGAATAAATTAACGAGAAGTTGTAACTAGGCCCAAATCTATCTGTTAAATCCAACCAGCCGAGAGATAGGTGTTTACTGAGGTTCTATTATGAGGTATTAGACTTGCCAGACGCAAAATTCACGTTACAATTTGGTAATTGCTATACACCACACAATTCCTCATCAACTGAAGGATTTACAACATGTGTCCTTGGACGCAATGAGACTGGACGCAAAACGAGGTGTTCCCTGTACACAAAGGGAGACAACCTCGGCCTGTATAGACGCAACATGAGGTGTTCCCTGTACACCAAGGGAGACAACCTCGACCTGTATAGACGCAAAACGCAACATGAGGTGTTCCCTATACACCAAGGGAGACAACCTCAACCTGTATAGACGCAAAACGCAACATGAGGTGTTCCCTGTACACCAAGGGAGACAACCTCGACCTGTATAGATCAGATCTATACTTTGTAACATGAGACACAGTATGTCTGAACGCAACACGCAAAAACCTGCAAGTACACGCAACATGAGGTGACACCAGTACACAAAGAGTGACAACCTCGACCTGTACAAATTAAATATAACTCCACTTGCAGGAACACGCAACATGAGGTTTTACCAATACACAAAGGGCAATAACCTCTACTTATGAAATATGCAACTATGTGAATTGCGTCGAGCTATCCTAAATTAGAATTTAGTGAACATGTCAGTGACCACCATTTCACTGCAGGGATTGGGGTTAGCTACATAAATTTGTAGCCAGGCCCCATCGACAGCTGCAAGTTGGCCACAGACTTAAACTATTGTAAAATATTGCAATTCACCACAAATGGTGGATTAGATCTGCATTAGAATAAATATAAAGGAAAATATTGGCCTAATCTCTCGGCCGGTTGAATTTTTCCGCCACAGGAACTTTAGTTCCCCCCCAAAAATTCAACTATATTTCATCTCATTTCAACCAAACTCACTTGACTCACTTGAGAGGATATGGAGAAGTACATAATCATTCCGAAGATGATATGAGACCAGTTTTAATTCACTTATACTAGGCTTTCCTTAAAAAGATAATCTAAGCTTAACTTTGGTTAAAGCTAACCTGTATAGCCGATGTCTCATGGCATGTGGTAACAAGCCATTACTTGACAACAGGTACACCAAGGGAGATATAATATAAAAACCGCAGCGACAACTGGTACCCCAAATTGGTCTCTACAACTCATCTATTGTTTCTGGCAATTATAACACAACCACAAACTAACCAACGTCTCCTACCTGGATCATACACTTTAGTCCACCCAGGATCATGTGATATTTACAAACATGAATCGGTTTCGGTCAACTGACAAAATTGGTTTTACAAATCACTTAAATAGACATATAAGGCCAGCACTGCACTCAAAACATCACTGACAATTGGTGCACATAATTGTAATCAACCTTTGTGGACTATACCAAATTTGCCCGCCTTTCACACCATACTGGGCGCACTAAACCTTGAATCGACAAATTTTCTTACCGTATTAACTGCTCATCACATAACTCACCAGTTTCGCTTAGCACATGTGCAAAGTACAGAAATAATTAATTGAACATCACATGTACTTTAGACCGGATACATACCCTATTCTAATAATTTAACACACCGATGCCGAAATAAAAATGGTATCAGTTATACTTCTGCACTCAGCAAAAACAGGGAAGCTGACTTCCCTCTCATACCCTCGTGTTGATGGCTGTTGCCAAGAACAAAGTGCAAAGAATGATTTTAACCCAGTGTAAGAACTTGCTACACTTAACCTAGCATTTTAGTATAAGCAAGCACCAAACCAGAACCAGTTTAGTCATCCCTCCTTAGATACACAGGAGACTTACAACGGCATTTATAATTGGAAGTTACACTAAATAATATAACACTGTAACAAACCTCCTTTTTATAAAATTACTGCAACATCAACAGCTATGTAACTAAATAAAATATGCTGACAGATTGAAATGTGGAATATTACCACCTAATAGGCAAAACACACCCAATAAATTTCAAATTCCAGTATATGAACTGCTTAACAAGCTAGAATTTGTGATGGAGTTGGTACATGTAATAACCCCTTGCCTAACATTTATCACTGAAATACACCTGTCCCATTCACACCTAAGAGTAGTGATGATTTCACAACAAAACATCTTCAATTAATCTATGAACTCCCATTCACAAATTGATTCCATCCCGGCGTAGGTCAATATTGACTGCAAACATCATATACCGACAATTAACCCTGATTGTACTGGGCAACATTTTGAGTAAAACTTCCATTTAAAGACTTATTTGACACTCCTATCACAATTCCGAATAGTTAAAATAAATAGACAAACATGCTGAACTAAACTGTTAATACTACCTGATAATCTCCTGACTGACTCAAGCTATCCACACTTCCTGCGCATACACACCCTCAAACAGTCCACACTGCTTCCTGGCGACTTAACATGATGCGTCACACAAGGAGTACTTTAACCCATTTCCTTAGGATTGTGATTAGACACATTCGTGACATTCCCGTCTTGTTTGTGTGTTCCACATTCCCACATTTACTTGTCAGAAACTAAATGGTTAGAACAGATACAGAATGCCATGAAATTTACAACAAACATAATGGCGTTAGATTTTGAATTACGATCAGAAACGTCAAAGTATACAATTTAACAAACTCAAAGCAGGAAAAAGGTTTGTTAATTAATCCTGCTGTCTAATGCATGGCTGCAAATTGTCTCAAACAGCCACTCAATGATGTGTGTGTATATATTCATCAACTTTAGTCTCAAATACAAGGATAGATACCCCCGACTTAATGTGCACAAGCCAAGGCTCTATTTTAGCCAACAATACAGGATACACAAATTATACAACCGACTCCAGCCATCAAAAGAATAAAATTATACACCCTATCCTTCAATTTCATAGATTCTATCCTCCATGATGTAATATCTCCACATTCCGTGTTTCCATCACAATCGTGGTGTCTCAAATACAAGTGTAGATACCGCCAATTTAATGTGCTCAAGCTAAGGCTCTATTTCAGCAAACAATACAGGATACACAAAACATACAACCGACTCTAGCCAGAAAAATAATAAAATTATACGCCCTATCCTTCAATTTCATAGATTCTATCCTCCATGATGTAATAACTCCACATTCCATGTTTCCATCACCATCCACAACTGTTACAATGACTCCCTTCAGTATGTCAGTCACATAACCTTAAGTGACTTCGCCAAATTTTGACAGAAGAAAAAATATAAAGATATAAAAGTATAAATAGAATTCTAACAAAATGAATACATGTTAAAGTTATTTCTCTTCATGTTTAATAAAACTAACACATTATATTGATTAGGTGGCTGTGAAACTAATGCTACGAGTCTAATGTCTAACACAGACCTGTCAAAATATTGTCAACTTTCCAAATTCGCCTGTAGCAATGCTCAGTGTAAAGGCACTGGTTATCACGAACCTATACCTGGCTGCTGGCACTACATCTACCCTATGCACTCGGGTTCATGACATGATTAAGCCACTTAATCAACTGTTAATAGGCCAACAGCATTCACTTGATTGAGTAGGTAAACCTTACTGTCACGCTTGAATGGTTTTAAATACCACGCCGAACTCAGAATATGGCCCTACTGTGGAAACCAATATATTGATATTACCGACAACCTGACCAGGCTAACTACGAGTAAATTTATAACGGGGAACATGCGCTGTATACTTGGCCATCTGTTATTTCGCCGCACTAACAGTTAAAAATAATATTCAAACGCAATAACCAACGTACATCTATTAAAACTGTATATCATCATTTTCTTCCATTCTTTCTACGATGAATACATTACAAATAAGTCATTAAAGTCGCAAATCAAGGAGCATTGCAACTTTGCCCACGACAGGCATCGGCCATGTTTAGTCAATGACGTCATCATTCATTGGTTTCGCGGTACGGGCTAAATTCCAAACAGTAAATTGAACACCAAGGTTAAACACCACTAAATGTTAACCACGCTGTATTTTAATCTATTTGTGGTCGATTACGAAATTTAGAAGTTAAATCCTAAGATACGGAAAATATTGGCAGCAGTTAAAATACTTCATGCTGCCAAAAGATAGACTACCTTCATGGAAGTGCTAGCAATAGTTTGACTGACCAATAAGCATTCCCGATTCAGTTTGATTTTTCAAATTCTCAGAATGTGTGCACCATAAAAAATCAGTTTTAGTGGCCTTTGACCTATTTCAACAACAACAACAGGAAGTTAACTGTAGTAAACACTCTTAGGATTGAGTTGTAGAAATTACCGCGACTCCAATGACAACAAGAAACCAGTGGTATTGAGTATAAGGTATAACTTAGTAATTACTTACGAAATAGTTATATGACGAACAACTTGCGAAACAATGTGATTCTTAGTGACGACATAAATCAGTAAATGACGTCATCCCATATTGATCATTCAATTTCAGGGGCGCAGTTAGTGATTGTGCTTAAGAGCCCTCAGATTGTAAGAATTCCTACTTTAAAGCCATTGGCTGAATTTGTATCTAAATTCTAAACAAATTTATGGAATCACGTGTCAATTCAACTGAGCACAAAATTTACAAAACAATGGAGGGCTCGTCCGTGTCGCTGGCTACGCTCCTTAATTTTTTTTTAATAAAGACAATTCTGAAATATTCTGTAGAATAATCTGCCGTACTTAGCAAAGCAAACTGTATAAACATGCCCACAACTAGAAACTACAGTACTTGTCAACTCCAGCCATCTAGATGATGCAATCGCATTTCGTCTGTTCGTGTAGGCCTACACCACGAATGTTGAAATCCTCTTAAATCAGTTATAAAATAATACCATCCGGACCTGATACCTAGCCGCAACCCGACACATCAGTAGTAATCAAACGTTCATCTGTCAACATCCGCAATAAATACCACAATTTCCAGAAACAGACATGATTTTCGTGATTATTAATTTTATCGTGTGTTCGGCTACTGCTTGGCGTAAAAAGGAAGTGGTACAGACTGGTATACAGGTTCCAGTGCCGAATGACTAAAAACGAATCCTTTCAGGCGAAAAAGAGAGAACCCGCCAACCTTACTGACTGGGTTACCGACATCACACAGGATCTGCGATTTGCCGAGTTAAACACAGCGGAGCCGTCTACCATTTAAATTCGGATGCCTTTTGTTTACATCCAAAAGCTGGATAAACACGGAAGTAATTTGTGTAGAGGCTACACGAGCGGAGACACAAGTAATTTGCTAAAAATAAGTGTCGTTATGTTTATGCAATCATAACGAATATTATTATAGGGAGGTTGCAAAACAATTGTATATGTAGTTACCTGTTTGCATACAAAATACAAGCATGTAAAATCATGTGACAGTTGAAACATGATTTCCTCCTAGAATCCATATAAGTTTTTATATAAACATTGATGGGTCAATGGATAAGGGAATCTGAAGATTCCCATGCTTACACATACTGGTGTGATGCAGTAAACACCCTTATTTCGTTTGTCACACTCTATTTATCTGCAGAAACTGTGCACACATGAATGACAAAATGTTCAAACTATTTTTCACATGCATACACATTGTGTTTTGCAACCTCTCTATTAATCAAAACCATCTTAGGTCTTACAACGAATTGACAGACTGAGATGCAATATATCCATACTTCTTTAATAATATAATTATCATAAACCTGATTTCAATAAATAATAATCAATTGTATTCAATCAAGAGAAGAATAAATACAGTAGAACTTTGGTGCCTCAAGCAGATTTATCTTAAACACCTTGGAAATCTCGAACATGATCTTCACTCCCCGCCAAATGATGATATACTAGTATACAGTAGATGCCTTAAACAGGTAGATGCACTGAACTATTTTTTCCGGTCTGAAAGCAGCTTGAGGCATCAAAGTTCTACTGCAAGTTCCAACATAACATTTATAATATTAAATTCCACCTGAAGTCTACACAATGTTGTTGGGTTACTGATCTTAGCAACAACAGTACCATGGTTCATACACAATGTTCACACCCAAATTCAAGCACTTAAATTGGCATTCATTCATGGCAGCACTAATTTCAAGTACTTTTCCAGGTTGAAACAAAATTCAAGAACTTTTCAAGGCCGTGCATCCTTAAAGTCATTATCTCCATGGATACTGGTACATCAATTCCCGATCCTATCTAATACATCATCAATTATTTTCCAATTATGAGATTGAAAGGGAGATAATTTGATTACAGAAATTAAATTACCGGTAACAAGATATGCCTAATCAAGGGAGATCATCCATGGTATTTGTCACAAAAAGCTGCACATGAGATGTGTACACATTCAAGCTTAACAAATTGTTATCAGAATATCTGACAGTCAATGACTGACACTCCATAAGTAAACATGACAATGATAAAGACTAGTGTGGGAACTTCCTTCCATAAACCACTGTTTTCCATAAACTACTGCTTTCCTTAAACTACTTCCTTCCATAAACTACTGCTTTCCATAAACTACTGCTTTCTATAAACTATTTCTTTCCATAAACTTCTTCTTTCCATAAACTACTTCTTTCCATAAACTACTGCTTTCCATAAACTACTGCTTTCCATAAACTACTTCTTACCATAAACTACTTCTTTCAATAAACTACTTCTTTCAATAAACTACATCTTTCCATAAACTACTTCTTTCATTAAGCTACATCTTTCCATAAACTACTTCTTTCCATTGTTCTCTGCAATTAACCACAAAATCATTATAAAGCTTGTACCATCTCAACAAATGCAAAGTTGCAAAGCATCTTCATGCAAAGCATTTACGGTATCAACTTTAAAACTATAACAATACAACAAACAAACAGAAAGCACAGTTTCTATCAATGATCAAGTTGGGTAATTAAATGCATGTATCACAGGTCATGGTTAAATGTCAAACTAATATTGATACAGGATTTTAATATAAAATGAGGTCAGTGAAAGGAAGAATTTATGAAAGTGAATGTCGTATTTGTGTAAAACATTTCCTCAAATAACCATGCTTAGGCATTAGTAACAAATAAAAGACATAATCATTTAAAATGCATAAAATGCTTGTCTGATGAGGGTTCTCGCAATTAAGGGGCTACAAAGGATCTCGCAATAAGGGGCCAACAACAAGGGTTCATTAATGCCTTACTTACGAGTCACTTGATGAATCACTTTATATGAACAACACAAAAAATTAGCCATATAGTTTGTTTAAAGTTTTACGCAATCTGAGTATTTGAAGTTATAAACATACAGTGGGTTGTTATATCTAACCTGGGTGCTCCTGGGGTAACCAGCCAGTACTAACTCCACTCCTTCACAAAAGCAACACTTAAATCAATGTTTAGAGGTGGAAAACAGATGAGTTTGAATGCCTTATATCTTAAGTCAATTTGTAATTGGGTGAACATACCCATCAGTCACCCAAGATTCAAATCCAACTAGACAGGCATAACATAAAACAAAATTATCAAGGCTTTAACACCATGGAAAATAATATAAATACATTTACAGACATGATACATGTATACAAAACAATGAGTTGTCTACAAAGTATGCATATAACATATGCAGGGGTCCAACTGAGGCATAATGCCCAATCTTGAAAATAAGAAGGAAGTTCTGTTTCGGGTGTCATTATAATACACCCATATACCAAAACTTTTAAACATTGATCTTAACTTAATTCAAATTATGAAACTTCAAATGACCATAACTTCATCAATTCTTTTAATTCTTCCGTCAAATACCTTTTATTTTCTACAAAAAAGTTCATTCTTTATAGTGCAGCATTTCCAGAGTACAACCCACAGGTAGCTGAATTGTTTTTTACCATTTGAGTGATAATAAGTATACTTGTTATTATCTTTCAAGAAATTGTAACAAAAACGATACAGCCATTTGTGGTATGATCAGAATCAATGAATTCCTATATTATGCTATACCATACTGACTGGGGGTTTAAGGTGGGTCAAGTTATCTTACCTTTATTGTCCCCCCTGACTGGAGGTTTAAGGTGGGTCATGATATCTTACCTTTTATTGCCCCCCTGACTGGGGGTTTAAGGTGGGTTAATATAGCTTACCTTTTATTGTCCCCCCTGACTGGGGGTTTAAGGTGGGTTAAGATAGCTTACCTTTTATTGTCCCCCCTGACTGGGGGTTTAAGGTGGGTCATGATATCTTACCTTTCATAGTCCCCCCTGACTGGGGGTTTAAGGTGGGTTAAGATAGCTTATCTTTTATTGTCCCCCCTGACTGGGGGTTTAAGGTGGGTTAAGATATCTTACCTTTTATTGTCCCCCCTGACTGGAGGTTTAAGGTGGGTTAAGATAGCTTACCTTTTATTGTCCCCCCTGACTGGAGGTTTAAGGTGGGTTAAGATAGCTTACCTTTTATTGTCCCCCCTGACTGGAGGTTTAAGGTGGGTTAAGATATCTTACCTTTTATTGTCCCCCCTGACTGGAGGTTTAAGGTGGGTTAAGATAGCTTACCTTTTATTGTCCCCCCTGACTGGGGGTTTAAGGTGGGTTAAGATTGCGTAACTTTTATTCCCCCCCCCCCATGACTGGAGGTTTAAGGTGGGTTAAGATAGCTTACCTTTTATTGTCCCCCCTGACTGGAGGTTTAAGGTGGGTTAAGATATCTTACCTTTTATTGTCCCCCCTGACTGGGGGTTTAAGGTGGGTTAAGATAGCTTACCTTTTATTGTCCCCCCTGACTGGAGGTTTAAGGTGGGTTAAGATAGCTTACCTTTTATTGTCCCCCTGACTGGAGGTTTAAGGTGGGTTAAGATAGCTTACCTTTTATTGTCCCCCCTGACTGGAGGTTTAAGGTGGGTTAAGATAGCTTACCTTTTATTGTCCCCCCTGACTGGAGGTTTAAGGTGGGTTAAGATAGCTTACCTTTTATTGTCCCCCCTGACTGGAGGTTTAAGGTGGGTTAAGATATCTTACCTTTTATTATCCCCCCTGACTGGAGGTTTAAGGTGGGTTAAGATAGCTTACCTTTTATTGTCCCCCCTGACTGGAGGTTTAAGGTGGGTTAAGATAGCTTACCTTTTATTGTCCCCCCTGACCGGAGGTTTAAGGTGGGTTAAGATATCTTACCTTTTATTGTCCCCCCTGACTGGGGGTTTAAGGTGGGTTAAGATAGCTTACCTTTTATTGTCCCCCCTGACTGGAGGTTTAAGGTGGGTTAAGATAGCTTACCTTTTATTGTCCCCCCTGACTGGAGGTTTAAGGTGGGTTAAGATAGCTTACCTCTTATTGTCCCCCCTGACTGGAGGTTTAAGGTGGGTTAAGATATCTTACCTTTTATTGTCCCCCCTGACTGGAGGTTTAAGGTGGGTTAAGATGGTCTGTGAATGTATCAAACCAAGTAGTACCATCAATATAAACGGTACAACAACCTCACTCAATGACTGCTCCTGTAAACATAGTCAATAATGGTTACTCACATACTGTTGAAAGACTACATATTGGTTACTCACATACTGTTGAAAGACTGCATATTAGTTACTCACATACTGTTGAAAGACTACATATTGGTTACTCACATACTGTCGAAAGACTACATATTGGTTACTCACGTACTATTGAAAGACTACATATTGGTTACTCACATACTGTTGAAAGACTACATATTGGTTACTCACATACTTTGAAAGACTACATATTGGTCACTCACATACTACTGGCAATTTCAAACATCTTTGATGTTCATAGTCACTCACAAACAGTTGGAAGTTCATAGTCACTCACAAACTGTTGGACATTCATGATCACAAACAGTTGGAAGTTCATGATCACAAACAGTTGGACCTTCATAGTCACTCACAAACAGTTGGAAGTTCATGATCACATACAGTTTGAAGTTTATGGTCACTCACAAACTGTTGTAAGTCAATCTTGAAAGTAATTGATTTGTTTAAGTTAAAGTCCCATCAACAGTATTTAGTCATATGGAGGCTACCCAGAAATCTCATGCTGATGCTGAAATGATTAGTCTACCTACACGAAACAAGACAGTTTTTAACAAGTTTGGCATGTGGCTGCCTGGGAGCATACATACTGCCAATTAGCACCCATGACCAGAATTAAATAACCAACTATACTCATGCCAATATGCTAGTGTTAGTATATCATGGTCAACGGCATATGGTATAAATGGAAGGAGGTGTGAAAGGTATTAATTTAACTGATAACAGACTCCAATAATCAATAGTTTCATATTATTATAAATGAAATATTGGTTATTACAGAGAACAATCCCATCTTCAGACAATACACAGACACAGTCAAACCTGATTTAATGGTCAAATGAATGTGGCAATCACCTGAATCAAGCAGCCAAAACTAAAGCTATCACTGGAATGATGAATCATACTCATGCAGCATTGCCTTGACACAGGAATATTATTTAAAATAATAGTTACTTTTAAAATCCAGTTGGAACATCAAAATCACAAAGCGGACACAACTTGCATGACTATATAACCTTTGAGCTCCAAGTGTGACCTAGTGCTTTAAGCAGAGACCCGGGTCTTGCCCATGACACACCATCTTGATGTGGTTAACATTTGTAACAAGCAATTTTTTAATCAATTAACAAAATTACAGAGCGGACACAACTTGCATGACTATATAACCTTTGACCTCTAAGTGTAACCATGACCATTGCACTAGGGACCTAGGTGTTGCACATGACACATTGTCTTGATGTGGTTAACATTTGTACTCAGTTTTATAATTATCAAATAAGAAATGGCAACGTTACAGAGCAGTCAAGAATCACATGTCTATTTGAGCCTTCTAACATTTGACGTGGTGAACATTTGTACCTAATAATTTGAAAATCCAATAAGAAACAACGATGTTACAGGGCGGACACAATTTTGCTAACCGACTAACAGACCCATAGAAAGACGGACCGACAGACCAACTAAACAACATGGCGCCTCCAGTATACCCCTATCAAACTTATGAATTTTTCGTATGAAATATACTTGTATTAAACGACACCAAGTTGCCGTATTAGATTAATCCCTTGAGAGCTGCAAGACTGTACACTTTCAAGGACCTAATTGGCAATAACAGATCAGACAATATAACACACACTTACATCCTGGGTCAATTCTTCGCCGACATTGTTGAAGAACACGCATGTTGTTATAATCTGTAGTATATACAGTACAAGCAGTCCCACCCAGAACAGGAACGAGGTCTGCTGAATCCACCTATAAAGTTATTATAAAATGAAGTCTGAAGTTGAACATATCTAAGTACACTTCACACAAGAAAGAACAAGGGCACCACCTACAAGTGCTGGACGCTCAACTTTCTCATACTTGATAGTACCCTTGCTTATCTGTGAGTGAAAATTCTAAGCGTAACAAGGGCAGATAACTCCATAAACATAGGTCACAGGGTTATTAGCCTTGTCAGTATGGACACCCCATGTGATGACGAATAACTACCGGTATGTTGAGTTTCAAGTGGATACCTTTGATAGTCTTGAGAAAGGAAATTTTGGTGTAAAAATTCAATGTCAGAAAAGGGGAATAACTCATATAAATGCTGAATAGATTTATTCCCTCTTGTCAGTAGAAGTAGGTCATCATGTTGACTTTCAAGTTGAAAGCTTTGATAGTGTTTGAGAAAATTCAGTTTATGTGTTAAATTTGCCACTATTTCTATGTACTAAGTTGAAACAAGGGCATATTACTCCATACATATAGGCCACAGGGTTACCAGCCTTGTCAGTATGGACTCTCCTTGTAATAGTTGTAACTATTATGAGTTTCAAATAGATACCTTTGATAGTCTTTGAGAAAATGACTCTGACAATAAACTTAACCAACGCACATGATCCCGTCACGACAATAGCTCTACTTTTTTTTTCTCGAAAAGTCAAGCTAAAACTGATTTTTTGCTTCTGTAATAATATCAACTAAGAACAGTTTCACATTCACCCTCAGGCTAAAAATAAAACAGCCTTTGCTTTCCCTTCCCTACCTACCCGAGAAAAAAGTCCCCTACCCAAAAAATTTTTTTGACCCTTTTTTTTATTTTTTGAAAAAAGTTTGGTATGAAAGTACTAAGTGCAACAGCCTTTGGAGAATGAATCAAAGAGAGGCTTATATTAATGTCTATTTATTCCTTTAGACAGGCAATGACTCTAACAGGTCACCATACACAAAGTCACAATGTAATCAAACTTAATATCAATCAAGACAGTGAAACTAGTCCATTCTGATTATGAAATTTCAAAAGACCATAACTTTGTCAATTCTTGGAATTTTTTCGTTCAATAACTTTTATTTTCTTCAGAAAAGTTGCTTCTTTCTAATACCGCAAATCCTGATTTCTGGATTATTCTGGCATTGTATGACCACTGAATAATTAGACAAATTTTGTTGTGGCAGTAGTTGTTTATTTTTTAACTTACCATTTGTAATGAAAAGGAAAAAGGACAACTCTGCTGAATGTTTTAGCTGTAATGTAAGTCCACGGTACTTGTGGCTTTGCTTTGGTAAAAGTTGAACCTCTCACAAGATCTACGTCTATAAGTTCTGTCTTTGGTCGAACAACTCTACGAGGTGCTTGCTGAATGCCCTACAATATACAAATCAAGACAATGTTAACTCACAGTGGTTCTACTGAGGCATAATGTCCAATCCTGAAAATTTTCGAGTGCCATTAGCAGACACCCCTATGCCAAATTTACTGTTATAAATTTAATACAACTCTGATAGCTGTTTTATGCAATCAACCCATACTATGAATATTTAATGTCAAATACTTGCGACTGGTTGAAAATATGGACAAATACAAACAATTCACTTACGTCTAAAATATGGACTTATACAAACAATTCACTTACGTCTAACACTTTCTGTTCCACTGACTGCTCCCACAATTGTTTGTCGTATGAACCAATCTGAAATATATCCAAATATACACAATTAACCATATTAATTAATAATCTTTCTTGCAACAAGTTGAGATAACTATACACCATATTACTCTCAGTATCCTTGGTAACTAACCAATACAGTGCAGACATATTAACCTGATCCTAAAATTTATGCGTGAATTTTTTTACAATATATCAATGTCCATGAGCATCATGCAATATCAGTACTTTAGATTTGTATTTGCATTCACGCCTCAAACATCATTCAAGTTTGTGATATACTTCCCGCTTGCATGAAAACAAACAACTGCGGTTAATTATGGCTATAAATAAAGCAAGATTGATATCAGTTGTTAAATTATGATAATAGGAGGTTGAAGATCAAGTTAAAATCTCTGCACAATACCGACAGCAAGTTCATAATATAAAATCTCTGCACAATACCGACAGCAAGTTCATAATAAAAGCCAGCTGAAAAAAGAGCTCAAACTGATGACTGGAATCAGTACCATACCCTTGACTATGTTATCCTGACTACGTAACTCGAGTCTGGAAACAACCCTTACACACTGATCACGAGGAGCTAAACCAGTGACCCTCAGGATTGTCATGGCCGGCAGATTTCAAATCTGCAACCTCATACAATTAACATCATAAACTTTGACCAATTTATTTGACAGAGAAAAACTACATTTCATGGAATATTATAAATGTCTAAATGTGTTAACAAATTTGATATTTTCACACAAATTCTGGATGAGCTCCAAGATACAGCATTTTAATACCTGCTTGACATTTTTGCAGCAAAAATACTTTATGTTGCACAAAACACTGAACATACAAATCTGCCAGTCTCACATGACATTTATTTATAATAACATGCATAGCTTGACAGGATAAACAATAAACATAGTAAATAACACCAACAAAAATTACATAAATGTTAAGACCGCAAATGTCAAACCACAAGGGGCTGTAACTACACTGTACATGTATAAAACTTGTTGTTCGTATAGACACCACCTTTCCTCATTTGTTTTGTTGGTTTGATCCTGTTAAAAACCGCTTCTCAACATCAACAACAATTTTTCAGAACTTTATACACAGCAGCAGATTTAACTAACCTGTTTTCCTGGACTGTATCAAAACCAGTACTACCTTCCACAATGCACCAGCAACTTCTCCACATGTGGAGTACAAGACATGGAAATTCCAATAGGACCTTGATCCCATCTTCAATCCCAGGCAAGGTTTTCAAATAAGCTACGTACACAGCAAGTTTCATTATGATATCTCATTCCTAAATTAAGTAATTGAGCAGAAACCATTTTTTCTATTTTTAGTAACGGTGACCTTGACCCCACCGGCCCCACTTTCAAATTAAGGGGGGGGGGTCTTCACACAAGCTACGTACACAGCAAGTTTCATCATGATATCTCATTCCTAACTTAAGTTATTGAGGGGAAACCATTTTTTCTATTTTTAGTAACAGTGACCTTGACCCCACCAGCCCAACTTTCAATCCCAAGCGGAGTCTTCACACAAGCTACGTACACAGCAAGTTTCATCATGATATCTCATACCTAACTTAAGTTATTGAGCAGGAACCGTTTTTCTATTTTTAGTAACAGTGACCTTGACCCCACCAGCCCCACTTTCAATCCCAAGCGGGTTCTTCACACAAGCTACGTACACAGCAAGTTTCATAATGGTATCTCATTCCTAACTTAAGTTAGTGAGTGTCGACTGTTTTTTTTCTATTTTTAGTAACAGTGACCTTGACCCCACCAGCCCAACTTTCAATCCCAAGCGGGATCTTCACACAAGCTACGTACACAGCAAGTTTCATCATGATATCTCATTCTTAAGTTATTGAGCGGAAACCGATTTTCTATTTTTAGTAACAGTGACCTTGACCCCACCAGCCCCATTTTCAATCCCAGGCAGGGTCTTCACACAAGCTACGTACACAGCAAGTTTCATTATGATATCTCATTCCTAACTGAAGTTATCCAACGGAAACCAAATGTTGACGTCCGCACGCCCGCCCACCCGTCCGTCCGCCCGACAAAATCGCCATTCTAAGAACCAGGATTTTTTTTTTAAAAAAACCTGGTTAAAAATCAAAATTGTTGTAAACTTTGTGGAAGAGCATGAACTATTTGTTTACTAAACATGCATTCATAAACAGCTGTATAAACATGCTTTAAGCAGCACCATACATGATGTATCCTTTGTCTGCCTAAATAGAACATTTCTGACTTCTAACCGTTAAAATGTTAACTTTAATCGCAATTGAAACTTTAAATGATTTTCAGTAGCGTTTTATTGATACCATGTTTACATAATTTTTTATAAAGTTTACAAAGGATAAAGATTAAGTACAAAACACAATAGTGTCCTGAAATTGACATATTTTTGTCCTGTGTATAGCACAGAGAATTTGACATGATCCTGACCTTTATGCAAAATTATATTACATGGCTTTTGCAGTGAATATATAAATATCTGCGAGCAAATCATGTAATATCGGTCCTTTAAATTTGTGTTTGTTATTACACCTTGAGCCTCTTCATGATACTCCCAATACAACCTGTATATATAGACAATATATCAGCTGTCAAATTATGCTAATAGAAGGTTAAGAGTTGTGTCAAATTCTCCAGACTATATCAGCTGTTAAAGTATGCTAATAGAAGGTTAAGAGTTGTGTCAAATTCTCCAGACTATATCAGCTGTTAAAGTATGCTAATAGAAGGTTAAGAGTTGTGTCAAATTCTCCAGACTATATCAGCTGTTAATGTATGCTAATAGAAGGTTGAAGATCGGGTCAAATTTTCTGTACTATTATGTACCGGGTAAACAGTGAAATGAAATTTCATTTGAACTTATAATGGGTTGCATGACCAAGAGCCATAAAACTGCCGTAAGTTGTAATAAGTTTGAAATAAAAAGAAAACCAGAGAAGTAAAGGTACTCGCTACACAATGTCTCGGCGCAGCGCTTAGTCGTTAAACTAGTTTCCAGCTATGTTGCACTCGTCAGTAACAAAGACTGAAAAGAAAACCAGTTTTAACGCACCGTGCCAATCTGAACCAATACCTACAAGTCTGCTGACTATACGTGTTACAGTAAGTCAAAATAATGTTCAAGTTGCACACAATAGTTGTTACCTTCAATTCATGTCAAAACTATTCCTGAAATTTGCATAAGGACATATGGAATCAATGAGGGTAGCCGTGGCCTGTGGGGGAGGTCAAGTAAGACAACCTTAGTGGAAAACATTCAAAATACTGTATGTGACAGGTTCGAATCCCAACCCAACCTCCTAATTTCCGTATTTAAAAGCTGAAAAAATGGCCTTATTTTTTGGGGTTAGAGTTGTTTCCTATCTTGGAGTAAAACAACCCAGACCCAATCTATTCCCTGTCTGCCGGTCTCAAGTTCTAGTCACGTCAAAATCCTGGCTGTTAGAAATTATCTGTTGTAACTTGTATATATAGTCCAGAATAAATGTTTGTTGTGACCCCCATCAGGGTCACCCAAATCTGACAGACAGGGTTACAACCCCAAAATCTGACAATCAGGGGTAAAGTTAAAACCCACATCAATCTGATAAGAAGGTTTACACCCAACTCAATCTGACAGGCAGTGGCATTAAGCCAAACAAACATTATTTAAGGATGCCAGTCTAGCACATATTTGGCCAAATGAGACCAATTTTAGCATGAATTGGACAACTATGGCAGTGTTAATGACTTGTTCAGTCTATTGAACTTGCTGTGGCTGGTAATTGAACTTGCTCAGTTTATAGACAATTTGCCTTAAAACACGGTGGCAGACTTCCATAATTGGTTGGACGATATCCATTGCTATATAAATCCCATTAACTGATATATTGCAGTGTTATATAAAACATTTATCGCACTTGATTACACAGCATTCTGCAGCCTTTCCCTTCACCGATTTTATAAGATGTATATTTTCATACCAAACATACCACAAGTCTGATAATAATCCATGTTTAAACATACATACATGTACAAGTTATGATAACATTTTTACAAAAGTATAAAAGTATGTAGTGTTATAGTGTGCCCAGTATAATGAGAAAGGCGGGAAAATTTGGTATATTCCTCAAAGGTTGATTAATCAGATGTGCACGATTTATCAGTGATGTTTTGAGCAAAATACTTTTGTAATTCTTAAAACCAATTTTGCAACAGTTGACCAAACCGATTATCACATTATCCTTGGCACACTATAATATTGGACTTTATACATTCTGTAGTTAAATGGTAACACCAAACCAATATCTGGGCCAATATATAAACTTTCCCAAGAAGCTACTTATAAGTTATTTAGCAAGTAATAAACAAAGCATGAAATATGTTCCAGCCTGCACAAATGCTATGATTGATAATAAACACATGAGATACTGGTTATGATTAAAACACTGACTGTTTTTATCATTAACAAACCATTTCTCATTCTCGTTCACCAGTGCATGCTTTATCTCATGCATGCTTCATCTCATGCACAACTCACTTGATTATAACCACTGATGTATGACCTTGACCTTTCTTACTCAACAGTCAGATAGTATAGTCAGTTTTTAGTCACCTTGAACCCTGTGTAGGGACAAGACTAACCACTGATACATGACCATGACCTTTTCTTACCAGGAGTAGTTTGTAAAACATGAACCCCCGCCACTGGAAGTCAGAACTCAAAAGTCATGTAGTACAGTGCCCTTAAACTTTGACCTGCTGATCTCAAACCCTGTGTAGGGACTTGATTAACCACTGATGTTTTTACCCAGAGTAGTTTGCAAAACATGAAAACTCACACTGACAGTCAAAAAAACAACTCAAGACAGTATTTTTTATTGAAGCCATAGTGACCTTGACCTTCTGACCTCAAACTCAATATGGTAACTTTTCGTATTCTAGAAATGGTTTTGCTCTTTTTAAGTAACCTGTGAGACCAGGATTATTAACCTTCCTACTTTTTGAGGTAATCTGCAAGCTATGACCAACCTTCCCACTAAGACTCAGGACTGTAAAAACAAGTGCTCACCCTCTCAAGCCATTAGGTGTGGTTCATTTTTACTAATGGACCGACTGACAACAGGCGGATATGTGCATAATAAATAAATAAGTGTATAATAAAAACATTAACAATTGAATGCATGTACAGTAGAACTTTGATATCTCAAACAGCCTTCAGACTGAGAAAGTAGTTCAAGTCATCTATTGTAAACTGGGAAAGTAGTTCAAGCCATCTATTGTATTATACTGAGAAAGTAGTTCAAGCCATCGATTGTATTATACTGAGAAAGTAGTTCAAGCCATCGATTGTAAAATGAGAAAATAGTTCAAGCCATCTATTGTAAAATGAGAAAGACGTTCAAGCCATCTATTATAAAATGAGAAAGTAGTTCAAGCCATCTATTGTAAAATGAGAAAGAAGTGCAAGCCATCTATTATAAAATGAGAAAGTAGTTCAAGCCATCTATTGTAAAATGAGAAAGTAGTTCAAGCCATCTATTATAAAATGAGAAAGTAGTTCAAGCCATCTATTGTAAAATGAGAAAGAAGTTCAAGCCATCTATTATAAAATGAAAAAGTAGTTCAAGCCATCTATTGTAAAATGAGAAAGTAGTTCAAGCCATCTATTGTAAAATGAGAAAGTAGTTCAAGCCATCGATTGTAAAATGAGAAAGTAGTTCAAGCCATCTATTATAAAATGAGAAAGTAGTTCAAGCCATCTATTGTAAACTGAGAAAGTAGTTCAAGCCATCTATTGTAAAATGAGAAAGTAGTTCAAGCCATCTATTGTAAAATGAGAAAGTAGTTCAAGCCATCTATTGTAAACTGAGAAAGTAGTTCAAGCCATCTATTGTAAAATGAGAAAGTAGTTCAAGCCATCTATTGTAAAATGAGAAAGTAGTTCAAGCCATCGATTGTAAAATGAGAAAGTAGTTCAAGCCATCTATTATAAACTGAGAAAGTAGTTCAAGCCATCTATTGTAAACTGAGAAAGTAGTTCAAGCCATCTATTGTAAACTGAGAAAGTAGTTCAAGCCATCTATTGCTAACTGGGACCAAAGAAACTGTTTGAGGATTCTAGGGTTAGCCAAAACAGTTTGAGGCATTGAAGTTCTTCAGTACGTTGACACCACTTTCAAATCTGGGTGTTTCCAGACAATTATCACACACATACTGTTATGACTAGACGTGTATAAAAACCATCTCTGACACAAGACGTGTATAAAAACCATCACTGGCAATGACTTACCTTCTGTTGATACCATGCAACTGTTGTTTGTACCTTGTCCATACCGTTATTGGCAGGCAAGTAGCGTTGTCTGTGTTCTATCCTCACAAATGCTCAGGTTTTTGCAATGTTACGCAATCAAGTATAAGAAATATCTGCAAACAAATAAATGAACAACAGTTACACATTATATTGTTTTATCATCACAAATGCTCAGTGTTTTGCAACGTTACGCAATCTAGTATCATACTATCTGTAAACAATTACATTAACAACACATTAGTTAGACGACTTTCACAGCATCCCAACATGTGTTATATACAGTGTCATACTCTTACACTTACTGGGCCGAACTTAAAATATTCTTGGCTTCCCCTTCCCGACACTAGCAGATGTAGAATGGGTAGGTACAATGTAGGTAGGGTAAATATTTTTGTTGGAATTGTTTCAGTATGATAGTTATTGGTTAAGACATACAAATAATGAAATTTAGAATTAACTCTAACTCTAAGGTAAAAACCAACAGTCTTAAATTTAATGGTAAGAAAGAAGCCAGTAAACAAGAAAATAAAATTTTCACTTCCAATTTTTAATAAAAAAATATTATTTCAATTTGGGCAATAAAATATTTTGGGTAGGGCCCTTTTTATTTGGGTAGGTACTAGGTAGGGGATGGGGAAACAAACACTATTTTATTTTAGGCCCAGTGTTTTATGCACTGTACAGTGTTATAGGTCACAAACCACCAAATAAAATTGTTCTTTAGCTCAATGTAAAGTGACAATTGTCAGCCCCAGATTATATCATGTTAAAGTCTATGGCCAGTTGACAGACCTATATCATTGAAAAGCAGTATGTTTCAGCTACAAAATAAGACCAAAAAAACAGGGGGTCATGTTTAATATAAAAAAGATTTTGTTCGTCAAAGGCGGTCGACAAATTTTTACTGACGCGCAGACTGATCCAATGTGGGTTTTACCCTAGTCTACTTTTGCTTTGTCAAATATGCCAAAATCTCAAAATATTCAAGATGAAACACATTCAATCATTCAACTACATGTATACAATACCTTTAAACTCATAAGATGATTCTAGTTCCATTTTGTCAAGGCATATCACCACTTCCAGGCAAACAGAAGTTTCTGTAAGGACTATTTGAGTGTATCCGATTTTGGTCCGCGTATGCATTTAGTGGTTTATGACCTATACACTTACACTTACTGCAGTACAATATTATCAACTCCACATACTAATCTTAAAATATTATCTTTGACTTTCTATAAATAGACAATGATGTGATAGATTAAACTCTTAAGGAATTTACACCTTATTTGAAAAGTGCAATTAAGCAGAAATGTTGCAATGAGGCATAGTTTTAAATTACAATTTCACACAAGGTTTAATAGGCCATATGTATACATGGGTGAAAGTTTGAAAATCTGAAAAACCTGAAATCCTCAAAAAATGAAAATTTATATAGGGAAAATAAAGAAAAACAGGCTTTTTGATACACTCAAAAACCTGAAGTTCAGGCATATGCCTGAAAACTTTCACCCATGTGTATAAAGTAAAAAAAAAAAAAAAATTCCCGGTAAGGTAATGTATTGAATTTTTAGACCGTTTGACGGATATTAATTTTAATGAATAGTTAAATCTCAGTATGAAATACTACCCTGGGGCTGGAGGGGGGGGGGGAGGGTGAAAAATTAAATTACCACAGACAAGAAACCTACCAATCGTTTGTACCCATACTAAACAAACAATTTTATAATGATCTGGCCTAATATATTATACATATGTGTTTTGGGATATCATGATGACTTGCAAACGATAATATGGTTTAACGCAAAGATGCACATCAGTGTATCTGATATGTTTGCCTATTCAATCACATTATTTTGTTACCAATTATCATGCTGTTTATAATGCCACTACCGGTATCTTTAACATCTATAATCACCCAAATATTTCATAACAAGAGGGAGGGGTAGGTGGAATTCATTTTATATGTTCATATCTAATAATAATCTAGGAGTTTATGCATTTCGATCTCACAACCAAGCATTTCATGCGCATACTTCAAATATTTAAAATTATTTGGTAAACATAGAAACAGTTATAATGGCTTGCATAAGGTTTATATGCTTAGGCCAGAGTTCTTTGATTTTTCGTTACTCAGACCCTCATGCCCAATTGTTTGTCATTTTCAAATTTTTTTTTGAAAAACTGGAGAAAAAAAATAAAATTGCATATAATGTTTTGATGATAAATGTACCAGCCTTGTTTTATTATTTCATTATTTTGTTTATAATAAGTTTTATTATATTAGTATTTCACTGCAGTTTACTATTCTTAAGATAAATTGGCTGTTTTCTTGAAAACTTACACTGTTACAGTAGTTGAGTGTTGATTGCTTTTAATCGGACTGTCATAGACTATTCTACCACCAACAGCTCGTGCAAGCTATATTTTTTAGTTTTTATTTCTTTCCATCCTCCTGCAGACGTTTCAAAACTTTCAAACAAAAAAGATATTTAACAAACAAAAGTCATTTGACTGAGCCAGTTGTAATAGTGGTCATCAGTTTTTCTCCCAGCCACATTGGCCAATAACCTTTGACTTGGGAAAGAGACAGTTGGTGGAAATCAGGGTGGGAAACCCTTTGATCTTTCCAAATACATTCTTGACCAGAACACTCGGGCATTTCTGAAACGCTTTTCAGTATTTCCTGCCCAACTAGAGATGAACTGGTCAGTAGGCAAGAGAGGGTCTCATGTATCCTTGTGCTGCACATGACATACACATTGAAGAACCTAGGATATCCCATTCACACCCAGGTTCTTTGTATAAACTATAGCACAACTGTTAAACTGTCTCTTCCCTCCAAGTTGAAGGTAATTGGCCACTGTGACACAGTGACAGTGAAACAACAGAATGACCATGTACTTACGACTGTCTCAGTTGATCGCAAATAAATAAACAAACAAACAATATCAGTTCAGGACTGAACCAGTGGTAGGCGCATTCTGTCCACATATTTAGAGCAACTCAGAAATGTTTGGAATAGTCCCCATCACATGCGGGTTGTCTATGATTTTTTACGGAACTTACCAACAATATACAATATCACAAAAAAGTTACAAAAGCATAGTTTGCATGAAATGACACAGGCAGTGCATTATCTGTATTAAATAATTGCGAACAAATTATTAAGCAAAACATTTTTAATTCATCTTTTACATTTTAACAAAATTTTTCAGTGTTTGAGGTGAAAATCCCAAGAAAAAAATTTTAATACAGAGGATCGAACCTGGAACATTAATATGATAAGTGGATAAACCACATAACACGAGGGTTGACCCAACAGCAAGGCTACAAATGTACACTTAGTGACTACCACTTGTCGGTTTACCTTTTAATAGCTTTCCATCAGCATCATGCTGCCGCCAGGCAGTGAGTTTAGAAGTTGACCTTATTAGTTTCTTTCTTGAATGCTACCTTGCTCTCTTGCAAGAAAATAATATTCACATATGATCATCACCACAAGTGACAAGTAGCTTTCATTTAAAGTTTGTCATATTTTAGTTATGTCTATGATTTATCATGCATTATCCTGTTTATATCTATTTAGTTTGAAGACGGTGAATACATGTGTTCATTTTGAAGAAGTGGAACATATATTCTTAACCAGAAGAACAAGAAGTGCTCAAATTAATTTACAGGTATAAAACACAAATAATGATACACATAATTTTTACATTGAGTTCAAAACATTTCCGCAGGGAATTCTCCCTGAACCCCCAGTTAGTATCTTTTACGGCCTAGTCGCATCAAAATGTTCTTGGAAAGCAGTACTGACACAAATTATACCCCCCCCCTAGCTCCCCCATACAATATCCAGAATCACTTAGTGACTGAATAGTACATGTACCAGGGCTCGACACTAACACTGGTCCAAGACCAGTGAAAATCCAGAAGGACCAGTGAAAATTTTGAAGGACCAGTAACTGTCCTATTTACAAATTGGGCGCTTTTGCCCTGTCGGACCAGTGGCATAAATAGTTTGTGTCTAGACCTGCTGTACTCTGATGTACCAGTACCGTAACAATTACAATTTAGTATTTTATTTACACAGTATACTAAGTTCTAACTATAATAATCTTTAATGTGATATTAAATCATTAATTTATAATAATAACTATCACCTGTATCAGCAAGAAATGTTTCCATTTAGTTAAATCATTTAACTACGGTGTTCATTACAAGACAATCCCCTGTAAGCCAGATCCCGATAGGACTGTGAACTAACAATAGACTATATTATAAGAACCCATTGACCTTTTCACATGTGTTTGTTCAATCAGCTGATAGCAAATTAATTGCAAAAAGTATTTTTTTTTGTTCCAGTTGAACTGACCTAGATTCACATTTTTAAGTAACATATGCATATCAGATATCTGTCAACCATACAATAACATTTTCTTAAATAACATACGCATTTAAATAAACGTAAAACAGGAAGATTTATAGGCAATAATCTATTTATAGTAACAAGCATTATAAACACGAACCTCTTTCTTTTGTGGTCCAGCGATCAGGTAAATAAAGCGTCCGAATTAATGCTCACTTTTAATATTCAGACACACTGTGCTGTAAGTAAGTTCTTCTTACGACAAGTTCACTTTCTTAATTCATGATATTCCTCCTCGGTCTTTCATACAATAGATTATATTAAATCAATTCGTGCTTCTTTCAACCTTGAAGACGTTTTGCAATTTTAGCACTAAAGGGAGGTAATTGTAAGGAGTTATGATAAATGCCGTAATTATACGAACAAAGTCCGTCGTCAGAGGGAGTGGCATATACATCTACATTTTACGTTTGACCACTATACAACGGTGTGCAAGAAAACAGGTAAAGAGTAACAGAATAACATGAACGTGTAAGATAGAAGCGGTCCAGTAAAATGAGTGGTACAGTAATGCAAAAGAGAAAAGAAAGAAATACAAATAGGTTCAACTGCTGAACTCGTCAGAGTGGCTTTGACACTATCGATATTCTTAGCATCCCGCCATTTATATATAAGTTTCCAATGAATTGTGACTCAGACTGGTTTAATGCTTCTAAACGTCTAGGATCAGTGCTGTATTTATAAGGTAATGTTGAGAAAATTAAATTAAACAACGTTTTAGGACTAATCGTAAATCTATAGATGAGGGTGAAACCTCCCCTTTCGGTACGCGGGATTCATGACCTTTTCAGGTGGTATTCGGGACGCTAGGGTGTCGTACGCGGTACGCAATAAAAATGCCTATTGGTATTCAGTACGCAATATTTCAAAAATAAATAAAGCTTTTTAACTAATTTAGAGGCAGTCATACCTTTTAGATAACGCGAAAACTACTGGCCACATAATACCTGGCCTGCCATAAAAAATCATGCAATTGACTGAGATTCTAGCAAAAATTGAATTAAAGCGCGCGATTTCGGCACCTTCAATGTTCTGCGCTTAACGCACGAACCGCCTAATTCAAGTCGCTTAGCGCACAGACACTTGTGCTGTCTTGACCACGCCCCCATCCCGCAGTCGGTCGGTAGACCAAATGGTTTCGTTTCAATAACATAGCACGCTTGTCCTTGGATCTCTCACTCTCACCATATCTTGTACATTTGTGACCCAAATCATGTATAAATTCCCGAAACTGATGAGATATTCAGTATTGTTAGGTCAAGTGCTACCATTGTTAAACACGCTGACAATGCGTTTGTACGCTTGAGCCGCTTTACCGCGAAGACCAGAAATTATTAATATGCAACATGTACGAGAGGTGTTCAACTTATATTTGAACAGAATTGAACATCCAGTATTTTCATAAATTTCACATCGAACTCGAATTGTGTCTATTCAATAGTGTAAAGAAATGTCCCACGAGACATAAACAACAATTGTAGAATATATGTAATATACTTAGAACAGAATCAACTATTGTATCGAGTGTGTTGATTTTGCATTTTTAAGGTCAAAAACCTCCAAGTGCTGATGCTTATAAATCGCTTCTCTAATCGATGTTTCAATATTCTCCAGATTTAAATTCTATTGCTAATTCTAAGGAGACTTCGGTATCCACTGTTTGGGTATATACTTCCCAGTCTAATTCATAAGGTACTTAATGACTTATTTTGTAGGGTGACAGGAAATTCAGTATTGGGGAAATACCCTGAAAAAGGGCTAGTCACATTTTTGTCGAAAAAAAACCTTTTAAGCCGTTTGCATAAATAAAATATGCGTTCACTAGTGTCCCCTTTTCAATTATTTTGAGTTCCGGTTTTCCAACATATCAAACACAAGACCATGTCATGAAAGCGGCCATGAATACACTAAGCTTAACTAACTCCAACTTATGTCTATCACCATGAACCTTTCTAAAATAGCAGACTCTGTCTATGTAATATTTTCCTCTAAGATAAAAACATTAACTCCCCAGGAACGAAACATATTTTCCAATCACTGTTCCGTAGTCACATATACAGCCTCCAAGACCTTTGTCTGCGCTCTTTGTTTTGCTTGGCATTGAGCTAATGAACACCGCACTTTTCTGAAATTCTGTATCTAACATTTTCGAAATAATTCAATTGAAAGTTGCTACTGATACTAACAACTTCGCTGCCATCCAACTTTGAGTTATTAGATCTGTGCTAGATATCACAGAACCAATGGACATGGCGATTACCGGTTTCGACCATTTTTTGTGATTTTTAATATTTGACGCCATTTCGCCAAATTAAGCAGGTGGACGTATATCACCCTTCATATGCCAAATATTACTGAATGTTTTCACTGACATGGGTTATCCATAATATACCAACACGTTTTTATGCTTCTATATGGGCAATTTCTGTTAAAAAACCCAAAACACAATACCCTCTACAAGATGGTTGATTTTGGTTAGAAAAACAATGTAAATATGAAACACACTGAGTGTATTTACTACTTAGACCCCGTTCACACTAGGCTACGCCTTTACTACGACCATGCCGATCTGTCCCGACCTGACTAAAAGTATGAATCGGGACGAGATCGGCGTCAAAACCAAGAAAATATATAAAAAATCTTCACCGGAACGTCTGATCGACGCTTGTGCTACGATTTCGCTACGATCACTGCGTTTCCGATACGATGCTTGTACGCTTACACCACGTTTCCAACGCGATCAGTGCCGATCATCTGCTACGATGTCGCAAGGCTCTGCAAGACCCTAGTACGTTGGTAAACAGACCTAAAAGACTGTAACACGATGTTGCGCCGCTCATGCCGACAATACTACGAAATTGACGTGATCATAGTACGCTTTGGTATGATGCGTACACTAATCAATGAGTTTGGGTCATTTTTTTCACATCACCAATTGCCTGAAAGAGGCATTGAATCCATTGGATGATGTTTTATGTTAACAATGAACAACTTTTTCTACATAGGTGTTATATGCTGAACGAGTTCATGTTGTTCAAATGTTCATGTACTTTCCTGATATCTCGACGATTTTTGGTTAAAATACTTATGTTTTTCCACATAATAATTTGCTTTGGTCTATGTCCAACTGTTGTAAAGGAAAATGACTATCATATATACCGATAGTATAACGCGATTTTACGTGTTTCAATAGAAAACACATTAAATTTGATGCCGATTGTACCACGATGTTATTACGATCATGCAGATCCCGACAAGATGCTTCCCCGATGTTTCTACGATTATGCCGATCTTAATACGACCTTGCTACGTTCTTGCGCCGATTCGTTTTAGCCACGATCCCGCTACGCTTGTTTTGAACATGTTCAAAATAAGCGTAGTAAGGTCGGGAAGCTTCCCAACCTACGCGTTTCCACCACGACTCTACCACGTTCACAAAGATCCTCCCCCGATTGACCACGACTGTCCCACGATTGGTCACGATTTGTACCAATTTTAGATCGTAGTAGAAGCGGGGCCCCAGTGTACGCCCTATTAACAATTGTTCTTACATGGCTCAATAGAAATAAATCGATTTTATTGTTTTATTACGGCAAAATCCGATGTTCAGTTTTGTTCAAATATAAGTTGAACATCTCTTGTACATGCATAATTATACGTATCATACGACTACTGGGGTATTTTATACATACAGTGCAACCTTGTCAGAGATGTCATGTTTTTATTCAATGAGATTTTCTCAAATGAATATTTTGTAAATGTCACAATACTACATGGATGTGAGTGTAAATCTGTTTAGAATATTTGTGTCTGTTGTAACTATTTCTGTATGGAATGTTATAGTAATGTATGTGTGGAGGTGTCGGGAGCAGGTTCTTAGTGATCTAGGCGAAGCCTCGGGGAAGTCGTGAGATACTTTGTGACATCTTTGTGGAAGAATCGGAATAACATCGGTAAATTTCAATGCAAGCGATGTGGCTTCCCCGATGCATCAATAATGTTTCGCTAAGGTGTCGAGGACCATCAGGGATATTTAAACGTTCGGCGAATGTTCGGCAATTTTTCGGCGACACAATATATGTTATTAATATTCGATAACATTTATCTTAGACCATGGTTAGCCGCTATTAGGCAGTCAACGGCTTTTATTACCGTGGTAAATATTATATAGACAGCGTTTATTGAAATCTATTGAAATCGAGAAGCACGCCCTTTCAAATCGAGAATATCGTCCTTTTAAGTCCAGAAAATCGTTGCCAATCAACTGCCCTGCGTTCAGGGGAAAATAACGTGACGCACGTATCGAAACGTGCGTCGCGTGATTTTTCCTTGAACGCAGGGCAGGATTGAATTAAAATTTGGCGAATATTTAACCCCGCGAACTGCTTCAAAATAACAAGTTCGTGAAAGTTTGTGACATCACGCAAATATATGACTTTACAATATTGAGATGAACAACGTCGGTACATCGTGTGACTCGTAAAATTAATGTTCTCTATTATCGAAAATTAACGAGAACCAAAGACGGCACATTCAAACACGTATCTGCTTTATTGTCCACTCAATAACCATAGGGTGAACTGCGTCATTATACAATACAATATACATGTACAATACAAAATGTTTATTGCATAAAACATACATACATATGCTTATAGCAAAATTATATTCATTGATACTTTAAGTAAGACGATAATTGCAATTCGATGTGAATAGTAAATGAGTATTATAGCATAAAAACGGTGATTTTGCCCATACGTTAACGGGACGAAAACTATGCGTAAACATAAAGATTCACGCGCTGTTAACGTCCAGTTTAACGTACGCTCATTTCAGGGCCGCACCGGCGACTATAAAGATTGTACAGCTTCATATGAACAGTTATTCCCATTTTATTTCTAAGTACTAATAAGTACTAATTAGTTTTCTATAATATTTAAATTATGCATTTAAACAAACCCGTAGTATCCATGTTTTCTTGGTATTTGCCGATACCGGAAGTCGGCGTGCATAACAATAACTGGTATGACGTTACGTTTGTTTTCGCGACGTCGTCACAAAATCTCCCGCCAAAATATCATTATTTTGAAATACGATTGCATTAATTGATGTTTTGTATGCTATAATAGCGTTTACGCATGTTTTTTTCGCTTTATAACATATGCAGAGTCCCTCGGAAGCGTTGGTGCCCTCGACCTGGCGGGCTTGGGCACCAACCGTCCCTCGGGACTCTGCAGATGTTATAGCCCGAAAAAGCATGCGTTAACCCTACATTGTTGCTGCCGGCCTGAGCCACAGACTTGCACAACATCACGTACCATGACAATACAAGGCGTCAACGCAAGATAATACAAACATTAATTACAGGAATGTGTTATATGCGCGAGATGAAGAGTTTCGTAAAGCAGTCTAGGGCATTTTTATCGCTAGAAAACTGTGACAATTATAACTTTATTACGTTCTTGGCTTTTTGGACCACATACCACTTGATTTTCAAACAATTTATCCACCCCTTAACGCAGTGAAATTTGGCAAGTGCGGACTGAGTTGATGAAGCATGCTGCTGAGTCTTTTCTAACTGACTCCACTCGCCCAAAATAGGTAACAAATGAATTTTATCAAGTAAAGAACGGGTTTGTAGGCATGCTTTTCAGATAAACAATGAATTTTTTCGAGCTCGATTCGCTCGCATAATTTTTTCTCGGGGTGGGGGTGTATCAACATTGACGCCCACTACACCAATTCCTGTATCCGTCACTGATTTCTATGATGCCGCTCAGATGAACAATGTATTTTAAAACGTGCTTCGCTCACACAACGACTTTATCATTATCAAGTAGAGAAAGAGTTTGTGTCGCAAATTATAAGATAATCAATGCAATTTTCTGACTCGATTCGCTCGCACAAATACTTATAATACGTATATTATCAACTTGATTAAGAATGGTTTTGTGCAGCATACTGCTTCGTTAGCTCATACTACGCCCTTACTCAAATCCTTCTCGTAATTAAAACATCCTTTGAATTCGTATGCTTCTATTAGATTGGTTTTAAAAGTCAATAAGTATGGACTATACGTAATTAATCAGCATGATTTGGATGATTATATCATGTAAAACCTGTCCTCAGGTGGATTCATTGTTTCCTTTTTGCATATCAATCTGTTCGCCATCCTAACACCTAATCAATCCTGTAACCGCCCCTGAATTATACGGGATGGATACTACATACTAAAGTTGTAAGATTTAATGTGTCTTCAGAGCTGTTTTTATGTTTCAAAACTGGCTAAAGGTATTCGGGATTCAGCGAAAAAATAAGGTGGTATTCGGGATTCGCTGAAAAATTAAGAAGTATTCGGGATTCATGGGGTGAGGGGGTGACACCCTTATAGATTATATAATGGACCATAAATTAATAATGGTCTATTAGTCAAATTTTCTTCGGACACCGTCTAGTCTAATCATAAGTGCTGATGATGCACATCCATTCTGAAGAAAACCAACAAATGCATGAATGACTCAATAAAAAACAAACAGCATGCGGACAAATAATGGAGAAATCATTTTCGCCGTATGCAGCTTTCTCAGAATTACCAGAGACCACATATAACAGATATATGTTATCTATAGTCTCTGGAATTACAAGTACGTCTTTGTGCCCCATACCTTCTTAGAGCCACATGAAGTTTTATTCTACATCGCCAATCCGACCCTATTTCGAGTGAATGAAAAAGTAATTACCGATATTTACAGACCTGTCACTTTAGTCAGAGTCTCTGCTAAAAGGTTTTAGGCTACTTTTCTTTAACTTAAAACACATTTTTGTAAAATTACTGTTACCGTCTAGGCAATTCCCAATTCCTGTAGTGAGACTATATGTATTTTAACAGGTCATAAAAAGCACTATTTAAATTACACACAACCAACGAACGTATATTGTAAAATATCCGTATGAATCATGTATAGATCAACCACGAGTTTTGAGCCGTGACGGGAGATTACACTATTTAGTCATGGTGTGTGAATATACTGGTTGGGATGCATTTAAAATGCGTCGATATATATTTTGTATGATATGACATTGTCAGTGTCGCTGGCTCAATCGGTAGACAGCTTGATTTTCAGTCTAAGACATGCGGGTTCAAGTCCTGATAACTGCACTTTTTTTCTCAACTACATTTTTTCTTTTTCATCAAGAACATAAAGTCATTGTTTAAAGTCATTTTATTACTATGACTTTTCAATCAATCTACATGCAATGGGTTTTCATGTTTCACTGTTTTCATTTCTTTCCACGGACAAATTTTTATTTACCTTTTACTTGATCCAATACTTAAACTTGTGTCAAAAGATTATCGACTTGGTGTACAGGTTGGCGACCCGTCTAGCTGTGTCTGTCTCCTAGTCGGATGATGCATTTGAATATATAGTGGGTACTTAAAGACAGTTTATTGCAATATCTAACGCCAGTGTTTGTGTCCTGCTGGCAATACAAGTTCAATACACATAGACTATTTTATATTTAAACTCCTTGCAAATTTTCTGTAAATATGAACCATGTTAAATATTCTTTATCATACGAGCATCTTCACCAGTATTTTTACTAGTCGCAGCCAAAAGTATATAATTACTCGCGATTACTATGACTAAGGACACTTAATTTTGACCAATAAAGACGCGTTATTAAATACATTCCAGGAAATGCATAGCTTTCTTGTGTAAAATTACTTTAACAAGGGATTTGAAAAAAATATAAAAAGCGACTCTTACAAGGATCGAACCTAGAAAAGTAAGTCTTATAGAACATCGCCTTATCCATTGGGCCACGTATTCAGTTACTTAATGAAACAACTTATTTAACTTATGTTGGTATTTCTTATATAAACCTACCCTTTAACGGTGAATAAACTTTGCTGCATAAATTAGTCACGGCTCAAAAAACATGGTTGATCTATACCTACCCGTATCAGCATAAGATGACAACAATTTCTGCTTGTTAGCACGTGTTTTGTATTATATAATAATGTTAGTATATTACATGACCGCATTCTTATTGCTATGGAACAATGTGTAGAATACTGAATATGTTTCAGGGGCATTAACATTCAGCGTTAATTAATCAATAGCGTTCCATAGAATTCGTACAGTATCGTAGACACATAATACTAAAATTAATTGTGATAATAATAATCGTCGTCAACACCCACCCTATCAAAGTCATGTTTAATGGAGATATATACTTTTGGCAGAATTATATTTGCATTTACACTATATTATAAATGTTAGATATAAAATCTTGGAGACTTTTAACTTTGCTGTCGATTTGCGCTATTTAATATTTTATATGAAATGATGTGATGGCAGATTAGTGTAAAGGATGTCATGATCGACCTCTATGCAAAGTCATTTATTTGCGCATGTCCGCCTTTGCAAAGTCATCACTGAGCACGTGTCTACACTAACAAGACCATCTACACTGAGACCGTGTATCCGCCTTTGCAATGCCAATATTGTTTTGTTGTCATTTGCAATTCCGCGACGGGTGTTTTGTCCAGGTTAAAATGTCTTAATAAAGCATCTGCCGACCAAAATAGAGTTATGCTCCATATGCTCTTTTGGACAAAACAAATAAATGTTGTGGTTCTGGTAACATGCAGAAAAAGATTTGGGTCGGTAGGTAGGAAAACCAAATGAAAACACTTTTTAAAATTATTTTGATTTCCAGCAAAATGGCAAATACATTGTTTAGGGTAGGGACAAACATAGGGTAGATAGGTTATACTAGACCCACACTATTATTTTGTGTTGGCCGTATGTCTGCCATAACGTTTGCCGTGTCAGTAATAGGTTACTGTTCAACTTTGCAATACCATATTTGGGTATAAATCAGTGTCCTTTGCAATGTCATAACGGGGGTAAATTGTCCTTTGCAATGTCATAACGGGGGTAAATTGTCCTTTGCAATGTCATAACGGGGGTAAATTGTCCTTTGCAATGTCATAACGGGGGTAAATTGTCCTTTGCAATGTCACAACGGGGGTAAATTGTCCTTTGCAATGTCATAAATGGGGTAAATTGTCCTTTGCAATGTCATAAATGGGGTAAATTGTCCTTTGCAATGTCATAACGGGGGTAAATTGTCCTTTGCAATGTCATAACGGGGGTAAATAATCTTTGCAATGTCATAAATGGGGTAAATTGTCCTTTGCAATGTCATAACGGGAGTAAATTGTCCTTTGCAATGTCATAACGGGGGTAAATCGTCCTTTGCAATGTCAAAACGGGGATAAATTGTCCTTTGCAATGTCATAAATGGGGTAAATTGTCCTTTGCAATGTCATAACGGGGGTAAATTGTCCTTTGCAATGTCATAAATGGGGTAAATTGTCCTTTGCAATGTCATAAATGGGGTAAATTGTCCTTTGCAATGTCATAACGGGGGTAAATTGTCCTTTGCAATGCCATAACGGGGTTTTTGTCGTCTGCTTTGATTTGTTTGTTTGCGTTCCCTTTGATTTCCAAGTTCTATCCAACCAACACTACTTCTTGATCTTATTGTTTACGGAACTGTTATCATTGTCCATGTGACTTGCACGTGTGTGTGTTCTTTCTGTTTTCCTTTGTGTGCGTTCCTTTTCATGCCGTTCGTTCTATGCTGTTTCTGTTGACTGCTACTGTCCTTATCAGTTTAGCAAATACAGTTTGCATGTATGTTCATGTTTGTATTACGCATTTAGGAAAAATATAACCCTAAATACATAGTTGACATCTTTCCATTCATTCCTTAAACTGTCTTAACGATATTTATACTAAATAGGTTAATTTGTTGAAGTTCATTACAAATAATCGCATTTATGATAAATTCTCCTCAAGTTAATACTATTACATTTTCTTATCCACAAATAACCCTTCCCTGATTTAAAAATTAACACAATCGATAAAATCAGTAATAATCGGTCAATATACGTAACATACTTAATTGTAATAGTATAATGTATTGTAGCTCAAAAATGGCCATTGTGATTCGAATGACCGTTTACCCATGTAAATGTTTTATCCTGGGTGAAAAGTTTATATGTCTGGCAAATACATGTAATATACGATTTCAAACTTGAAAATTAATTTATTCAAAGGTGGTCAACAAACCAAAGCGAATTGCATTAAATTTGTGACATGAAAACGGCCATTGGCCTTTAATGATGCTAATACTTTTCACTAACCAATTAAAACTAGCATTAATCGATTTTTAATTTTAATGGATATAGATCTGATTAAATTATCCCTAATTTGGGCCCGTTCCTTTAATCCTTTAAGAATAGAATTTTAAATACATGTATCTTAAACAAGGGATGTTCAAAAAGCTTATACAAAATAGAAATTGTACTGCGTCTTTTAAAAGAAATTGTAAAAGAACATAATGACTGGAAACAACTCTCAAAATCTGAAACAGACTTTGGTATATTCACATTAATATGCATGTACATTTGATACGCGTGTATGTTATTTCGTTTCTTACTATACCATGTGTACTGTAGACTACAAACTGTTTATGGTACTGTTATGTCGCTAATTGGGCTACAAATGTATAAACAGATCAGCAACATATTCTATCTTGCCTCAGGTACAGTCTTAATGACTTAGTAACAAATACCCAAATGTTTAAGGTATAGTCCAGTCAGGATAAGAATACAGTGTCGCAGCGGTCGGATCCACTATTGTGGTGTAAAACCAATTATAATAATTTTAATGCTAAACTAACAAACTATATTCGCACTACCTATTCAGACAATGGTTGGAATCTTCTGAGTACACATAAACGGCTGCGTCACTGTCACCAGATCCTAGGCTGGATTATATACGTATACATTTTGTATTAAAAATGTCTCATTTTTAATTTCCTTCTTGAAATTGTAATTAAATATATTGGGTGCTAGGTTCTCATGTACTAGTACATGTAGCTTTAACTGCTCGCTTCAGGAGACCACTAACACTGGCTGGGTTATGGTGCTAACTATAGTCTTGTCTGGTTCGATTACCTGCGCATGTCTGATTCGGTCTCCATATTTGAGTTTGTGTAGTTTCAAGATGGCGCAGATTAAACCACAGGTACATGTATCATTGCTGAAGAATTTGTTTTGCAGAAATTGATATTTAGTTTATTAGATACATAAATTTTACAATTATTATTCTTTTTGTTAAATTCTTTTTTTCAATGATACTGTTACCTGTGGATTAAACTCGAATAACAACAAACTTACATATTATGTTCTACCATAGTTTAACTATTGACTTTTTTTTCTTGAGTTGAACTATGGTGACAACAAAGATCTAAACACATCTATTTTTAGATCTTTGGGTGGCAATGATCAGCACCAAAACCAGGTCACTGGTTTGAATGTTATAGTGCATGCATTACAAACACATCAATACTAGCAATGAACGGAAACCATATTATTTAAAGCAGTGACGGGTCGGTCTCATAACTTTTTTTATCACCCCTCGATTATGTAAATCATTGTTAATTATATTTGGATTTAATTGTTTAACATGTGTCATGCTACCCGGATTAATATTGAGTATGTAGACGGGTCGTAGTAATAATACGTGTATAGTGTATTCAAATTGCTTACTTTATAGCTTAACTTTATTTTAAGCATTTGGAATTTTCATTTTTCAACTCTGGAAGGTAAGTTGGTTAGATAGTACATGTACACGCTAATTAAACATTTTCATATTAGTACGGAACTATATAACATGTATGCAGTAGTAATACTAACTTATGATGCTACCAATAAACATTTATTGCTTTAGAAACATAACACATCCACGTGTTTTACTGTACATTTTATAATTACGGGCATGAGCTCTGATGTGTAGTACAGGGTGTCAAAAAAGTAAGTTTACAGTTTTAGTGTCTATTTATCAATATGTACATTCTGAAATCTCAAAGAAAACTTAGTCATACCGGATCTTAATGTGACTTCTTTCTGTGCATCCTCATACATCAGTGTTTAGTTAAGTTACCAGATTCACAGGTGAAGAATACTCGGGTGAACGAGAATGTTTTCTGTGGGACTATGTGAAATCTCTAGTGTATGTGCCAAAGCCAAAATACACTTCTATGCTCCAGGGGAACATAAAAATAGAAGGTGGGAAGATCCGTTTAGACACAAATGCAAATGCATTCTATAGTTTCAAAGAACGAGCGCAAGAAGGGAAACGTCAGAAGGGCAGATATCTTAAAAACGTAATAAAGCACTGAATAGACGTCAGGGGCAAAATAAGATAATTTTAGTACATTGTCATTTTTCTAAAATTATAATCTTAAAACTGGTACCAGAAAAAAACTTGCTTCTATTGTCTATGAATGTGAAAGAAATACTTTGCGATTGTGGAATGTAGAGGTTTGATGAATAGACACTGAAACTCGAAACTTACCTTTTGGACACCTGTACATATATGTAATTAAATTCTGAGTTTGTAGCACAGCTCTGTTTTACCCCTTAGTTGGTGCACATTGGTAAAACTGCTGATTGTGTTTGTATTAAATAATAATGATTTATTATTTGAATTAGATAATCCGTCAATAAAAGAAGTAAAGTGATTGTGTTCCGACTACTTTATGCACACATGATAGTTGTCAAATATAGCAAATGGAACATAAGTTGATTCATTAGATATTAAGCAGATATACGTCAAATATAACATACATTATTAAGCTTATAATGTCGTAATAAGTCATTGAATTAATAAAAGAATGAATAAACAATCTACCAACCTAATTCCCGTTCAATGACAAATGATTTGGATTACATCAGAGATTATATAGATAACATATATTGTCTCCGTTAACATGCATCAATTGTCAGATAAATGAATACAAAATCGCACACTTGGCTGTACCTTTTAATATTGTTTGTGTGAATCTGGATATAGATGTTAGAGTTCAGCTTTGGCTTCATTGCCAATATAGGAGGTTGGTGTATGTACATAGTAGAATGGAATACATGTAAAGCCACAAATAATACTAGGCCTATATCATAATATCAAAATATTATCATTTGATAATGAAATTGTTATTTAAATATTTCGACAAAACTTTGTTCAGCAATAAAATATTGGGTTAAACGCTAATAACCTTAATTGATATAAAAACAACACGCTGTCATAAATAATGCTTTATAGTTTTGATAGTGAACGTCAAAACTCCTGACTTTGTATCGTGTATTAGTTAATGACGAGCGTGAATAACAACTGCTCGAAGTAAATTATATAGTACGGAGAATTCGGCCTGATCCTGACCTTTATGCAGGAATATATTACAACGTTCTTGCGTTGACTATATCAATGTCCGTAGACAAATCGTGCATATTAGATTTGTGTTTGTATTACACATCGACCGTCTTCGTGATACTCCCGCTTACGAAAACATACAATTTAAATTATGCTAATAGAAGGTCGAATATCACGTCAAATTCTCTGTACTATACTTAATGCCATAATGGTATAGTTCCTATCGTGACTTTATTTATACATGTTTATTTCAGTGTCCCACTGTAGAGATGTCGGGTCAAGTTCAGTTGGAAGGCATTAATCCAAGTCTGTACAATGGTAAGTCAATACATGGACTTAATCCAGTCTGTACAATGGTAAGTCAATACATGGACTTAATCCAGTCTGTACAATGGTGAGTCAATACATGGACTTAATCCAAGTCTGTACGATGGTAAGTCAATACATGGACTTAATCCAAGTCTGTACTATGGTAAGTCAATACATGGACTTAATCCAAGTATGTACTATGGTAAGTCAATACAGGGACTTAATCCAAGTCTGTACTATGGTAAGTCAATACATGGACTTTATCCAAGTACATGTATGTACTATGGTAAGTCAATACATGGACTTAATCCAAGTCTGTACTATGGTAAGTCAATACAGGGACTTAATCCAAGTCTGTACTATGGTAAGTCAATACATGGACTTAATCCAAGTCTGTACGATGGTAAGTCAATACATGGACTTAATCCAAGTATGTACTTTTGTAAGTAAATAACATGGACTTAATCCAAGTCTGTACGAGGGTAAGTCAATACATGGACTTAATCCAAGTCTGTACGATGGTAAGCCAATACATGGACTTAATCCAAGTATGTACTTTGGTAAGTAAATACATGGACTTAATCCAGTCTGTACGATGGTAAGTCAATACATGGACTTAATCCAAGTATGTTCGATGGTAAGTCAATACATGGACTTAATCCAAGTCTGTATTATGGTAAGTCAATCAAGGGACTTAATCCAAGTCTGTACGATGGTAAGTCAATACAGGGACTTAATCCAAGTCTGTTAGATGGTAAGTCAATACATGGACTTAATCCAAGTATGTACTTTGGTAAGTAAATACATGGACTTAATCCAGTCTGTACGATGGTAAGTCAATACATGGACTTTATCCAGTCTGTACGATGGTAAGTCAATACATGGACTTTATCCAATCTGTACGATGGTAAGTCAATACAGGGACTTTATCCAGTCTGTACGATGGTAAGTCAATACATGGACTTTATCCAGTCTGTACGATGGTAAGTCAATACATGGACTTTATCCAGTCTATACGATGGTAAGTCAATACAGGGACTTTATCCAGTCTGTACGATGGTAAGTCAATACATGGACTTTATCCAGTCTGTACGATGGTAAGTCAATACAGGGACTTTATCCAGTCTGTACGATGGTAAGTCAATACATGGACTTTATCCAGTCTATACGATGGTAAGTCAATACAGGGACTTTATCCAGTATGTACGATGGTAAGTCAATACATGGACTTTATCCAGTCTGTACGATGGTAAGCCAATACATGGACTTAATCCAAGTATGTACGATGGTAAGTCAATACATGGACTTAATCCAAGTCTGTATTATGGTAAGTCAATCAAGGGACTTAATCCAAGTATGTACGATGGTAAGTCAATCAAGGGACTTAATCCAAGTATGTACGATGGTAAGTCAATACATGGACTTAATCCAAGGCTGTACGATGGTAAGTCAATACATGGACTTAATCCAAGTCTGTATTATGGTAAGTCAATCCAGGGACTTAATCTAAGTATGTACGATGGTAAGTAAATACATGGACTTAATCCAAGGCTGTACGATGGTAAGTCAATACATGGACTTAATCCAAGTCTGTATTATGGTAAGTCAATCAAGGGACTTAATCCAAGTATGTACTTTAGTAAGTCAATACATGAATTTAATCCAAGTATGTACGATGGTAAGTCAATACCGAGACTTTATCCAAGGTTGTGGTATGGTAATTAAATACAGAGCCTTAATACAAGTGTGTACTTTGGTAAGTAAATACAGGGACTTAATCCAAGTCTGTAATATGGTAATTAAATACAGAGCCTTAATGCAAGTCTGTACTTTGGTAAGTAAATACAGGGACATAATCCAAGTATGTACTATGGTAAGTCAATACAGGGAATGTGGTTTGAATACGTGTCCGTCGTTTGTGCATATTTTTTTTATGAAAATGTTATTTTACAGTGTATATCATTAAGTAGTAGAAAATTAATAAAATTAAAAGATTTTAAAACTAATTCCAAATTTTATAAATGCAATGATAGCCTAGCGTGCAATGTTGCGGATTCGCGGCCGGGTCATACAAAAAAACCGAAATAAATATGACCAGCAATTCCCTTGCTAGACGCTCAACACAAAAAGGAAAGCTGGCTGCTCTCCCATACCATCATGACAATATGTGTCTTTAGAAATGAGGTGTTCATAGTGATTAATATACTAGTATTAAGTTGTACAAACTTGTTTCACATTTGAACAGTCACTCAGCAATACAACAGAAATAATATTATTTTCAGAACTCAAGGATGCGTTTGATTTATTTGACGCGAATGGTGATGGTCACATCTCTGGGAAAGAGTTGGTTAACGTACTCAGGGCCCTGGGACAGAACCCAACCGATGCTATGGTACATGAAGTGTTGAAAAAAGCCGACAAAGACGGTATGTGAAAAATAAAAGTAAAGACAATTCTGCCTTATACCGGGTATTCCACTTTTTTTTATCGACGTTAGCCACGGACGTCATTTTGTCATTTATCGAAAAAGTGATTTTTTTACAAGAATTTTGATTACGGAGTTGCATTGATAGTAATATGGACATGTTATACATGTATATTGAATAAAACTTAAAATATTAGGTTTCCAATGCTAAATGACAATGTTATATTAGATCAAGCAAGTTCTTATGGTATTGAGTTGTAATGGTAACACATATTATGGAACACCCTGTATGAAGATACAATGTACACATGTAATTGCAAACGTGTAGAACCAAACGGGTTAGCGCATTCACCTGGCAGGTCCTAGATTGAAACCCGGGATTGCCGAGTTATGTGACGTTTTTCCATGACACACATTAGAAAGTTCAAAACATGCCAGTAAGCCAAATCAATATGACTATAGACGCACACCGATATATCGTCGATGGATCTATAGCAATGTATCGATTCAAAAATAAAACATGTTTTGTTCCAATTTTCAATCAGAAAGCGAATAAGATTCGGGCATGGAAGGCAGAACTCTACATAAACAACACAGCACCAAGGCACAAAAAGGAACAGAAACAATAGAAAAATCCCGGACCACATGCACACGCTACAATGACCAACACAAAACACAACAATAAGACTGATAACTAAGCAGATACGAGTACTAAAGTCCAATAGTCTAAGAACTGAAGACGATTTAATCAAAATGTGGTCCCTTCTCTTCAACTTGCACCAAACTTGGTCACATGACCAAACATAAAGAAAATCCATTTCTTACAAATGTTCCCTTCCACAACACTTCAGAATCCTCTTGCATAATAGTACTTGTTTGGCTTCTTGATTTCAGGCGATCAAGTGATTACGTTGGAAGAGTATATGGATTTACTTAAAGACAATTTAAAAGACCCACAAGAAATTGAAATAGAATTACGTGAAGCATTTAGAATCTTTGATAAAAATCGTGACGGCACATTGAACTTGGCCGAACTTCGGAAGGTTCTATGTCACGTGGGGGAATGCTTGTCACCGGAAGAGGCGAAGGAATTTGGTGCACAAATGGATACGAATGGTGACGGTAACCTCGATGTTGAAGGTGAGGTCTTTTGAAATAAACGAATTTTTGCGTTTTGTTTTATGTTTTCATAGTTCTGTTTTATGTTTTCATAGTTCTGTTTTATGTTTTCATAGTTTTGTTGTATGCTTTCATAGTTTTGTTGTATGCTTTCATAGTTCTGTTTTATGCTCTAATTTGCCTTTTATTTGCTTTACATAGAAAATGCAAGTCTTTGTCGGACACCCACTCAACAGCCTGGATACCAGTTGGGTCGGTTGTGGGCAAAAACGGTGGTAATTTGCACAAAATTATTAAGTGGCATGAATTACACTCATTTCGGCTTGAGCGTCGAAAATGTCTCGTTAAAATCGGTCAAAGAATAATAAACTTACGATTGTTTTAAATCATGTAAATGTAAAAGGTATATGAATCCGCGTAAATCAATAAGGGAGCTAACTACGTCAATCTGCGATGCAGTCTATTTGATTTATCTCCCTTGTTCTATAAAAATTATGTTTATGTGAATTGTTATATAATTTTTATGGAAAAGGTCATCATAGCATTCTTCTATTTTTTTTCAGAATTTGTGAAATACATGTGCAACAGGGTATAGCTGTACGAACTGTGTTAGTCATCGAGGTATTGCGAATGTTGCTGTCACTAAGCTCAGTACATCTGTATACGTTGCATTAAATATATGAAAAAATCGTCTCCCTTATAAAAATGTTCATATTTCAGGCTCACTGATCCCTAGCCATACGCTCTTATCCGTACGCATTTATGTTGTGAAATCTCTCACCATGCCGACATTGTAGTCATCTGATTTTGTAAATAAAGTTTTCAAAAGCTTCCTCATTTAATCAGATACTTTGTTAAATGTTTGTGTGTATTTAGTCATATACAGCTGTTGACCTACTCTAGCTAAAAGGTATTGACAAATAACATTGCACGGTAACAGCATAGTATGACAGGCACACAGAACACATGAGAAGAAAGAACACATATCACAAGCACAAACCATCACACCTCTTCGTTATGACAGCTAGAGTCCAGAACATGACCAACCGAGCACAGAAAACATAAACAAACACATACAACACAAGGCACAATGCCCAACAAAAAACGAACAAGAAAATAAACTGCCCAAGTCCCAGCTGTCAAAAAGCTGAGTGACCTAGTTTCAACAGTAAAAACTCTGAATTACCTCACAGACACTTGGGGTCTGGACCCCGCCCCCCCCCCAGCTACACCTTGGCATATTTTTATCATCAACATCGATACCCAGACCCATACATTAATTACACAAACATTATTAAACGTATCCGGACAAATAAAAAATATTCGTAAATGCCTCTCTAGCTTTCAATATACATCCAACAAATGTTTGTGTGATTACTGAATGGGTCTGGATATATAAGAAATATTAAAAAAACATTTCCAGGCGCGTAGCGGGAGGGGGCGTGGTCCAGACCCCAAGTATCTGTGAATTACCTAGCTTTAGCTGTCTGAAGTCCTAGAAGTTCATGGATATTATAGTAATGAAAAGATGAATGCCATAGTGTCAGCTGAATGACCTAGTTTCAGCAATAAAAAAAGCCGAACACCACAATACACCACACCTGTGGTACCTACGACAGCGAATTATATTCAAGAATCGAAAAACTATCCAAAATTAAGATTTCCGCCATGTAGATCGGTATGCTAAGTACCATTTTAGTCACGTGATTCCCCACACTGATATTGTATATAAATTGTGGTTGCCGAAGTATCCCGATGCTGTATCAAAAGAATTAGAAATATGTGAGACTATTGAAACGTTGATGAAACTTACCGGTAACCAAGAGTAGCCTAACGTTAACAAAATCACTTGGAGTTTTTGGCCTCAAAACGGCAAAGACAACTACCTAAAACTGTTTGTTGATTTTGTTCTAATCATATACATGTATTACAGTTCATATACGATTTACGGTGTTTGTATATAGTACTTGATAAATAAATTTACACGACTGAATAGATACAATTCGATTTATTTGTGAAAATAATAACCATATATGATGTTCATTTCTGTCATAATATAAGTTGAATACGTCTCGTAGTCAAGCATCAATACCTGGCATCATGAAAGGCGTTCTATTAGGCATATTTCCATGATTTTGCTAGCTTAGAATTAGAAGGTCGCAAGAACAAAATCGATATTTTGAGAAAACAAGAAAAAGATCTGTAAACTACTCGTAACTTATCATGATTTTTCAACTTCAGTTTGGTCAACATGACAACTTCCGATTTTCATGAAAATAGGCTCATAATAAACGCATTGAGATGCAGATTTCAAATATGCATCAGTACACGTACGACCTTCTAATTCTAAGCCAGCGTATTGCACAATGAAATACCGATATGAAGCATAATGGTTAAACCACTAAGCATGCAGTTAGTTAAAGGGTGTGACTGAATTCTTACATTTTTATATGAGCCAAGCCAAAAAAAAATTCAAATGTATTTTATACATAGCCTTAAAAATATATAAAAAATATTCTATTAACTGTGCTTCACAATTACGTGACACCCTAGGATTCTATAGCTTGAATTTGGTCATAAAATGATGTAGTGTCTACTAACAGGAAGCACACTCGTCGTCTATGATACTCACTATATAGATGTGTTTTCAGTTTTGCTCTAAACATTGCTTGACAGTGAATGTGTTTTCAGATAGCTGGGTAGATCGTTCCTCTATTTAATAGGACCAGTGACGGGACCTTAAATCTGCGCCGTCTAGTACGGTAGTTATGTGAAAGTAAGTATCACAAATTGTGATAGCACCCTGGTTTACTGTGCACGAACATTTTCCTCAGATATAGGGAAACTGTACCACCGAGTCCAATCGTTCAGTGCGGGTAGACCGTATTACACCGATAAAAAGATAAACATTGAGGACACGGAACACAATAACTAGAACTTTGAACTTGACTCTAGATAGCCTTAATGTTACTGGAAGTCAGTGAAATTCTTCCAACAGATCAGCACTGCTTGGTTTCATACAATGATAGGGAAGCAACTAAGATTTAAGCGTTATATATATGTACAGCATTTACATATATTATATATAAATAGAATCATCTCCCTGTGCGTTTATAATGCGTCACATACAGCACCTAGGTATAGCGTGCACCTCCTTAAACTTCATGAATACACGATTCCAACCGAGTTCACGAGTTCAAGATTTCAACTTCATAGTATTAAAAGTTATTTTATACAAAAATGTACTGTTAAAATGTGAATTTATCAAGTTGAATTAGCGAATTCGTGATGTTATTATTATTATTATTATTGAAATCGTGAATTCAATGAAGTTCATGAGTGCGTTGAGAAATAAAAACGATGAAATGAGATAGACTAAAATCTGTGGTCACAATAAATCGAAAATCCCTGATATATTGTGGCAACTTATTCCACAGGGACCACCAATTATAAGCAAAAGATTTGAGTCCAAAACAGTTTATTTTTGGAACTGCAAATAGTTTGCTGTCGTACAGGGAAAGTTCAAGACCCTGAACCTCGTGGGGTAATCATTGACTGTGCTTTCAGGGGTAACTTGCTCACTCGTGTAAGGGGGTGCAATCTTCGAATTAATTTTAAAACATGGCACTGAAGAGTTATTTGGTTAACTCTGCTTACAACTCGTATCCTATTAATAGTTGGAAAATGATCTTTACTAAAAAATAAATATGTAACCTATGACGTAGGTTTAACACAAAGTGCAAGGACAACTGGCTTACTATATCCAGGTCTTGACTTAATTTTCAATGAAGGACTTATTTTTAGAGGACACGAGAATAGCAGAAACATCTACATCTGGAAGAGAAGTGGTCCGAGTATTGACCCTGGGAAACACCACAGGAACTCGTCACCTCAATTCCGGAATGTTCTAACTAAACAAATGAGTTTTGGTAGCGTTGGAAAGTGCTTTTAAATATCTATAACTTTATGACACTGTGATATTAAAGATAAACAATAAATTTACTGTGTAATTTTGTTCTATCTCTTCATCTCTAGTAACTGAGATAGAGAGGTCAAAATCTTTAAAGTCGATTTTCTCAGAATGAACTTTTGTGGACTTAGAACATTCTGGAATTGAAGTGACGAAATATTGGCTGTTGAGGACCAAACACTAGGAACTTTAACTAACTGATGTCTGTCACAAAGGTAGGATGAAAACCATCTGTTAGATGATTCATGGAGACACATAGCTTGAAGTTTCATTATTAAAATAGAATGGTTGACTGTGTCAGCAAATGCTTTTTACAGATCCAGCAGAATCATACCAACAAGATGACGTTTGTCCATCACAAAGCGGAATATAGAAAACCCTGTGATTTGTATTTCGAAAGTCATTTGCCCTTGTTTGGACCAAATAATACGTGCAAATCCGTGTTTGGACTTAAACTTAGAAATTTAATGTTGGTCATTTCTTTTCGTAAAAAATACATTTCTCCATAATTATATCAAATATATTATCTTGAAACTTCAGATACTAGTTTAAGGCGATGACCCCAATGTATAAACAAGAGGGGGTAATTCTGGAATTCGTTTTACATAGTTATTGTCCCCTGACCACTTCGGTTTTTGCTTTTTATTAATTAATCAATATCTTACAGAGGAATTGACTTGTAACTTAACATACTTGATCACGGTGATGAGTCACTGAGGATTGGATTCTGTAGACAAGATGGGGTAACTCTATTAATAGTTTTGATGCCCATTTTTAACTTAGAAGTTTTGCTTTAAATTGGTAACCATTTCTCATTTTCTATCAGTTATTGACTTTAAACTCACCACACTAGGTCACTATGAAGACCCTATTCCATAGACAAAAGGAGACCTAACTCTATCAAGGATTTTGAAGAAGTTATTTATTTTTTAGAAGTACATGTACTAAGAACTTTCGCTCACATATTTATTAAGCAACCTTACAAGACACAAGAAGATTTATTTTACGTCGGATATATATAAACATATAACATTAGCTAATAGCTATTTTCCGACAAACAGAGGTAAATAATATAACATATAGAAAAACAGCTACAAAATTAGAATTACATGTATAAGATTATCACATATAACAAATTCCATCTTTAATAAATAATAATAATAAATAAGATTTTCAAGCATGCAGGATTAAGGAATAGCATAAGAACATATTTCATGCATATATAAGAATTTAGTATAGCACATAAAACAATAAATAGTAGATCACAGGCAATCATGATATATAGTAAATCTCATGCACAATAAAGAATAACATAGTTATTACATAGCAAAGAGTAAGCATAAACGGAGCAGCAAGACAAATTATAAAAATACAGTTCAAGCAATAAAACTGATACACAAGCAAACAATATATAGCACAGTTCAAGCAATAAAAACTGAACACAAGCATAATTAAAACACAATTCAAGCATATAACTGAACACAATGCAAAATTATAAAACACATATCAAGCATTAAAAACTGAACACAAGCAAAATTATAAAAAAGAACACAGTTCAAGCAATAAATAATCTGAACACAAATCAAAATTATAAGGCATAGTTAAAGCAATAAAACTGAACACATATTAAGCAGTAAAATCTATGTACACATGGCACATTTGCATTTGGGGCCTGTCCAGGTGCGCAACAGTCTGACAAATTCTTTGTAGTTATCTACAGTCCTTATATCATTTGGCAGACTGTTCCACACCCTGACCGCCTCAAATGTAAATGATTTTTTGCCATACCTTACAGTCTTCACTCTTGGTACTTCTAATGTATTTACATGTCTGAAATTGTAAGAGGAGTCTTTTTTAGTAATAAGTGGGTTCAAGTATTCTGGTGATATATCATGTATGATTTTAAAGGTTTCGATAGCTATGTTTCTAATTCTGTTTAGGTGGAGAGTTGTCATGTTTACTTTGTTTAGGAGGGTTTCATAAGAAGCAGTGTAGTCATTAAAGACAATTTTTAGGGCCCTGTATTGTATTTTTTCAATTTGTTCCGTATTACTTTTGCTACAAAAGTGCCAAATGAGGGGACAATAATTAAAATTGGATCTAATGAAGGTTTTAAAGATAATAAGTCTGGTATCTAGTTTAAGGAATTTACTAAGTCTCTGGAGAACATTTAATTGTCGAGCTACTTTTCTACAAAGGTTTGTAACCTGGCTATCAAAGTTTAGTTGGTAATCTAGTTCAATACCTAAAAGTTTTACTTCATTATCACATTGAATTTCATTGTTATTTAATTTGAAGGATTTTATTTCTCTGTTTGCTTTCGATCCTACACAGATTGCTTGAAACTTTTCCGGATTAGCTTGCATTTGATTTGTATCAAACCAGTCTATTAGTGATTTGCTTTCAGTTTCTAAGGTTTCTTTAAAAATGTTTATGTTTGAATGGGTAAAAGATAGTGTGTTGTCATCTGCATAATTGTATAAAGTGGACTTATGTACAAAGTAAAAGATGTCATTAATGAAAATATTAAAAATAAGAGGTCCTAGTATAGATCCCTGTGGAACACCTTTAATTATTTCTAACCATTCACTAGTGTTGTTTGTAATATTGACTCTTTGTTTCCTTTCACTTAAGTAGCTTTCCATTGCGTCTTCTGTTAGTCCGTGGATAAGACTACAGTAAAGTCGAGGACATTGCACTGGTAGGCGAACGTTGGTCTTTTTATTGTGTTTGTCATAGTCACTGTCGTGTAACTGCGCCGGACGGGATTTTCCGTGCACCGGTCGAGACACACCAAGATGGCGGACTGTTTGACAGCGAAAAGGTAGGCGCTTGTTTCTTCACTTCTTATAGACTTTTGTAATGCTTTTATGTTTAGTTTTTTGTTGGATACGATGTAGCTAGAATTGCCGCGTTCATCGATATAGGTGCCATGCCTGGTATTGTAATATTATTCAATAAAACCGTGATTGAACCTGGAAATTTCACGAAGTTGAAAAATGAATCGAGAACTGCATTTTTATCCGGTCATATTGTCGCACATACCGTCTTCTATAAATGGTCACTTTGTCAAATGCCCTAGAATCAGATCCCCTTGGCCATATACATACAATTTCGTTGTTTACTGACGTGCAAGCGTCAAAAATAGCATTTTTTAGATTTGCAAACGCACCGGTAGGGATACCACGCACCGGTGGAAATTCTCCGGAGAATATCAGCTAAAAAGTAGCAACGGTTGAGACACACAGGCCTATTTGGCACCGGTTGAGACACACTTTTATATCGTTAGCAGTTCAATGGCGACATATTAGATTTTATTTATTTACCGTGTCTTTGTAGATCCATATACATGTTGTATAGTTACCAGAATTGTATAATTTGGTACTTGCGACATCGTTTGCACGTTCGTTAGAATCTTTCGTCGGGAATATTAATAATAATTCCGTTTCAGATGATTTTGATTTACACTTGTTCGTTCAAATTAACACTGTATAGTAAGGGATGAAAATAACACAAGTGTGGTCTCGTGAGTATCAGTGCCAAACATGACAATGATCGGACGCGGTTGGGTGCGTGTTCTTTACTTCGTGTTCAATTGTTAAGGCTATGCTTTGAAATTCATGTAAGTCGCGCCTGACAGTAAAATGTTACGACACAGACGGAAGGAGACGGTTTCTATAATCCCCTCCCACTTTGAGGCTGGGATTCAAATGGGAGTAATGTATACCAGATGTTAATTTACAGAAACGACACTAATTTCACTAGATATAGTTTCAAGAAACAACTGTCCAACCGGTATATTATTCTTAGTTGCAATTGATAATGAATCGCAAACCATCATTTTAGGGGATTCCACATGACGACGACCGCAGCAAAGGTATATCCCACTAAAGTTTTTGGAAAAACACCTGGTGAAGAAGATGACGGTCAAACAGAAATAAACATTACGGACCTGTCCATAATTAAGGTGAGTTATTTAACCTCCAGTTGACCACCCAAATACATAATGGTCTTTGATAATCCCTTACTGGATAGGATTACATATATATCTTTTTTAGTCTACCTGCAGTATCTGACTAATTTGCCGAGGTCATCCTATTGCACATATAATGTTCTTAACCTTGTAATGTTGTCTTTATCAGTATGTTTTTACTGCAATATTGCTGTCCAGCTTTCCAGAGCAGGTAATACATCAAGTAAAATATTTTCAGTGCTTTGATTACAGCACATTTATGCATTGTAATAGTATATTATTTTCTGAAAATCGCTGGTTATGGTAGAAACCGCGATAAAACGGAAGAATTATGCAGTCAAGAAAAACTAGACCTATCTCCATTTCGAAGACTATTATATCATCGTCTGCAAAAGGGACATTGCCACTCTAGCCAAACAAGTTTAGTTGTGAGTTTTTGAACGTAATCCTGTAGAAAACTCAAGCAGAAGCTCGGCGCATATTAATGCGTCTATGAGTAGACTAACAGCAAAGCTGATGTCAGTTACACGCTCATGCAAACTAGTAAAGCGATTGTATGATGAGTTTAGTTCATTTTCTTTTTACAGGAACCACTATTTCGGCACCGAGGAGAGGGTGCGAGGAAAACGTAAGCGCAAACTTGGAAACGTCGCAAAACCAGAGTATCCTGTATGGCATCCAACCACAGTAAGAGAACATCATAAAGCTCATGAACCTAAAATGTTACCACATGTTCGCCGAGGACTAAACTTGTAATTGCTCAGACATTGTAAATAATCCAGTGCGTGGATGACCCTGCCAATGCCTCTTAAATGTGTAACCAATACATGATACATACTTTACCAACACTATTTTGCAATGAAACTCTCAGTTAATTTATACCTGTAGTAGTATTTTATATTATTCCATTTTCATAGCGTTTCTTCAACTTGATACCAAAGGCATATATTAAGTGTACATTGGACGCAAAGCATTGTTTATAGCATGCATGCATCAAGAACATTATCATGTCAACATAGTTTGTTGAGAGTGAAACATGGAATGGTGGACTGTCCTGTATAAAGCAAAAAATGAGTGTTAATGTCAAATTTCAAACAAATAATGTCTTAATTTGCATGTGTCATTCATTGTTTGTGTTATTGCATTGCTTGGTGTATCAGTACAGTCAAGCACGTTCGTAAAGATCACCCAATCAAATAGTTCAAAATGGCCTTCAATGACCGGTAGTCATACTTGCAGATTAAATGTAATTGACACTAGTCTGAGGGAAGATACTTTTTTAAAGTATTTGAAAACAGGTGCTCTAGGGGTGGACTTTGTTTGTAGATGGTCTTTAAATCCGGTTTGATAGTACTTGAAAAAACTCATGTATATTCGGTGCCTTTAGAGGATGAATGCATCATCTCTATGTAATGTCTCCCATATCATTAAGTGTAATATGCATACATAGATTATCTGCTTGTGATAATATCAAATCACATAAATAATGTACATACTAAGTTATCCAGGGTTCATGTCCTTATGTGCCTAAGTGCTATGAGAAAACTAATCTTTTGGAATCTGACTTTCTCGGAAAAAACACCAACCCCAGACAAGCTACTATAACTTAATTAGCCAATAATGCATGGTCGTAGGACCGTCTGCAACATTGGGGGGGGGGCAAATATTGTTTTCAGTTGGATGGAATTCATCGACATTTAAAGATATTTAATACTAATGTTGTGTGTGTAATAAGTGCAGAAGGTATATCTGCTGTGTTGCCGTTTATAGCTATTAATCATAATCTTATTACTAAGTATATTACTAGGGGTCCAGGGCAGGCTCCCCCGAAAAATGCTCATTTTATATTTTGTCACCATGCACAAAAAACTAATAACCTATTACAAGACTTTTTCAGGCTGAACATTATGAATGTGGGCTGAATTATTGGGGCAAACACTAAGTTGCCCCCTGTACTGACATTGGGGGCCTGGCCCACAGCTCATACGCCCAAGTAATGATGTTTAGTAGTAACATGGTATTTAGGCATGTGTTGTACATGGCAAGGGAATGGTCATATAGGCAAATATAGCTATATGTACTGGCAGAACTTATTCCAGATACAAGCTGTTAGTATTGTAGTATATTGGCTGAAATCTTTGATGTATCACAAATAAATCTCATACATTTTCATAACAATTGTTTACCAAAATGTCAAACAATGTGAAATCAGGAAAAAAGGCTATAGTTACAGAATGAACATTGAAAAAAAACTGATTAATTTTAATTACCAAATAGACATAATCCATGCAAGGACTGATTACGCTGATTACAGAATGTGTCCAAAAATTATTATGCTCGTAGACATTTTCATCAAGTTTGGTGTGGATTGGATCAGAAAAGTGTTACAGAACAGACTATGTCCATTTTCAACAGTTCCAATAATTCAAGGGGAATAACCCATTTTATCTTCATTATTTAGTAAGTAATACTATCATAAACAACTATTTCCATATAACAATTGTAATCTTTGAGTCGAAATCAAATAAAACAGTATGGTATGTACAACAAACACAGTAAAACTTATAACCAGATTTTGTAAATGGATAAAGCTGTATTCTGCGTTTTATGCCAGTAAGAAGTCCCTCATAGAGGACAATTGGGATGTCTCAAATGAAAGAGGCTGGTGGTGGGAAACCCAATGTTAATTGATTAAGGAGCCATTTTCTGAAATTGAGACGATACACCATCCTCTGAATGGCTGGTATCCCAGGCTCGTCTTCTGCTATATATCATTCACGTAACAAACGACAGAAACGGGCTTCATTCTGTGCTCCGATATCTTCCAGTGCCTTTTGTCTTCCAAGTACATTCATCAATCACACGCCTGCGAACTTTTAGTACTTTGCTTGGATGGTTTAAAACCAAATGGTCGACCGTCTCCTGGATGGCGGCTTGAAACGTGCAGTAGTATTGGTCCAGTTCTCTGCAATATGAAAAATAGGAATCACTATTTTTGCAATAGTAACGCAAGCGATTTTTGAACGAGTTGAAACTCTCCAACAACCCATATATAGCCTGACACAGTAATGTCAAGTTCATACGTGATGGTCTTGACACATAGTTACAGAGAAATAACGCGGGAAATGTTTGTGACGGACGAGCACGACCCAAATAAAGCCTGAATAACTGTTCTTAAACATCGGCTGATAATTTTCATCCGTTACTAAACAGTGTTAATTTGAACGAACAAGTGTAAATCAAAATCATCTGAAACGGAATAATTTATAATATTCCCGACGAAAGATTCTAACGAATGTGCAAACGATGTTATAAGTACCAAAGGATACAATTCTGGTAACTATACAACATGTATATGGATCTACAAAGACACGGTAAATAAATAAAATCTAATATGTCGCCATTGAACTGCTAACGATATAAAAGTGTGTCTCAACCGGTGCCAAATAGGCCTGTGTGTCTCAACCGTTGCTACTTTTTAGCTGATATTCTCCGGAGAATTTCCACCGGTGCGTGGTATCCCTACCGGTGCGTTTGCAAATCTAAAGAATGCTATTTTTGACGCGTGCACGTCAGTAAACAACGAAATTGTATGTATATGGCCAAGGGGATCTGATTCTAGGGCATTTGACAAAGTGACCATTTATAGAAGACGGTAAGTGCGACAATATGACCGGATAAAAATGCAGTTCTCGATTCATTTTTCAACTTCGTGAAATTTCCAGGTTTAATCACGGTTTTATTGAATAATATTACAATACCAGGCATGGCACCTATATCGATAAACGCGGCAATTCTAGCTGCATCGTATCCAACTAAAAACTAAACATAAAAGCATTACAAAAGACTATAAGAAGTGAAGAAACAAGCGCCTACCTTTTCGCTGTCAAACAGTCCGCCATCTTGGTGTGTCTCGACCGGTGCACGGAAAATCCCGTCCGGCGCAGTTACACGACAGTGATAGTGGTGTGGTTAAACCAGTAAAATTAAACCTGGTCTTAATTTTGAGATTGTCTCATTCTTTAAATTGTGGTTTTACTGTATATTTTTTAGCCACAGTACAGGGGAGACAATCGTTGCAATTATTGCGTACGGGTTGGTTCGGTTTTTACCTACTCTCTGCTGGTGTTGTAAACAAAAAGGTATGTTAATGTTCTAAAAACTTGTTAGGAAACTAGGACGCACTTCATTCTGTGTCCTGTGATCAATCCCAGGTTATATTTTGAGACAAAGTTTTGTGAAAGGAAGTGATGTCATAACTAAGTCATTGGTATTTTGGTTGTGAATTCGCGCATAACTTTTGCATTCATTTTTGACAAGATGGCTGCTCTCTTGCATTTTGCTGAATAATTCAGAGAGACATCTTCCCAGTCTTTTCTTTTATAGAGTTTGCCAGTTAATGCAATTAATGTTTTGAAAGATGTTGGTATGTATATTGTTTTTTTGCCGCTTTTATGTAGTGTCAATCTACCAATCACTTTCAAAAACATGATTGTTGACAGTTTCTCTTCTGACATTCTGCAGTTCAATAAAAAATCTAATGTCATAGCATTTCAACTTTTGGTTAGCTCAGTCAGTAGAGCCGCATACTTGACTAGTGTTGTTGGTTTGAGCCTCACATCTGTTGCTATGCGTATTTGGAGGTTCGTTTTTTTAATCAGACTCATAAAATTGCAGATCAACAAGTTTTCAGGACACACTCTTTTTCTAACGCACGCCTTTGACCTTGGACGTTGCATATGTTGCATTTAGTAGAAAGTTTTGGCAGAACTATTCGAATCGAGTAATTGTCATGCGAGAGGCGGAATTATTAACTTATTATATGCTTTGATTGACACGATCACATGATGATGAAAAATAATTATCTTGTACTGAGACAGATAATTTTGTAAATACAAACTGTTATGTAAACACATCCAGTATGCTTTAATTGAGTGGCACTTGTTGAATAACAGCCATGGTTAGTAACCCAGAGGTAGTCACACATGTTACATGTACGATGTATTGGTACGTTACACTGGTACATTTTAAAAAGAACCAAGTAGTCTATTCAGAAAGAGCGAGGGTAGCGCACTCGGATTACTTGTATCATTTATCTGTCTCTTTCATCTTGACCAATGTGGCGCGGTGAAAAATGAATGACCATGCACTTAGTGACTGACTCAAAACAAACAAACAAATGACAACAAAAACCAATCTTGTTTCATTTCAGTATGCATGTATTTCACCAAGGACCTAAAACAAAAGACCAATTGTAATGATCTTATTAATAAAACATGTTTTGCATTACAGTTTGATTATGATTTCATAGAAGAAATGTCTTCTTCATCTATAAAGAAGACTGTGATATCGAACTCCGACATTCAGCTCCCTGCATTTAGGAAACTGCCCCCTATTCAGGGCCCTCCGATCATGCCTGGTAGGCAGGTTATGTCTCCTTCAATGGTAACTGTTGACTTTAGTCCTAATGGCATCGTTACCAAGCATGTCACAGATTCCCAGAACACTTCTGCAAGGAGCACACCTTCAAATTCCAAGAAGCCAACCAATCATGCGGCACCTTCTAAGAGCTCTGGTGGAAGTAAGCCATTGACTAAGAGCGGCGAAGTGGCTTTAAGTAACTCGCCGAAAGGCATAGAACTTGTTGGATTTAAATTGATCAACGATAAAAGCAGTCCTGTAACCAGTAAAGATACAAATGGTCCTGTAAGCAGTAATGATGTCAGCACGGAGGCCCGACCCCAAACCAACGGATGGACTCCCCTGAGTAAGTGCAATTCTACCTGTGTAGTGTGACATGTTACTATACTAAATGTACTCATGTAGTCAAACCTGCTAGTAGAAACCATCCATGGGGTTCTATTTACCTCATGAGTAGGGGTTTTGACCCTTGAAATGTCCAAAGAGTCACATTTTGACCCTCAAGATTTTGGTTTGAAGGGTCATTTTCTCATATAATTATGAGTATTTTGCCTATAAAATGGGGAAAATGTATTCATACATATCAAAATGACCCTTCAGATTCAGAAGCTAGTGGAACGACTGCCTGTATTGACAGTTGGTTTCTCTTAACATATCAAATATCTTATCTATTTGGTTTATGACACTCCTACTTTCTGAGCACATTTACTTCCTGACGCCTTAGCTAGTAATACCAGACCCCAAGCTGGTAGGTACATGGTAACCATTAATTAACTAACTAGTGGCTCACCAACCACTTGGCAACCAGTCATACCTGTCTGATTATCAGAAAGGACCGGTATTCAAACCAGGGCATTTGCACCTTTTGCTTTTTAGAAACAGTGTACAGTTGACATTAGGCAAGAGAACTGATCTCTCCAACATATTGTTTGTCAAAGTTGTTCATCGAAGGCTTTAAAGCTAACAAATTCATTGGGCCATGCACTTATAATTTACCATACTATGTTTTTAGGTATTTGATTGAGTCATTGACAACTGGCCTAATTTTGACGAAATGTATTATGTTTTGAATATTTTTTTTATAAATGAGAATAATTTTGTTATTTTAGGTACAGAGTTACCTCCCTGTAAAATATGTGGTGATAAGGCTTCCGGTCTTCATTATGGTGTAAATACATGTGAGGCTTGTAAGGTAATTATATAACAATTCTAATGCAAACTGCAGCTTTACCTATATACACACTGAGATAGCAGAGGTGTGCTTGAATTAATGTTACAGCAGTACTGATCTACTACACCAAATAATGTAGAATTCTGAGGAAATGTTTCGTAAGAGTTATTGTGCACAAGATACACAAAATTCGTTGTATGAACGAAAAAAAATTTTCATTAAAGTAATTTCACTGATGATTGGGTTAATCTTTTAGACTTTTGTAACGCTGAGCCTTGCCAACAGTCTTTTTGTCACAGACTTCAAGATATTTGGCTTGAGCAGAGTATTTCTTTTTGTTTTAGGCCTTTTTTAGACGCACACTGAAGAAAACCAAAGTAGATTTTTTGTGCTCTTGTTCAAAAGAGGAGAAAACATTGGGCATAGAGTTTCCGAGAAAGTTCACCTGTGCAAAATGTCGTTACGAACGATGTGTCAACGTGGGAATGTCAAAAGATGGTACTTTGTACTTTATTTCTTTATGTTGCTGAACTTGAAAAAATATTATGTGATGTTTGGTTATTGATATTCCTTATCAAAGAAGTGTGAATATATTAATCTGTCCGTGCCAGTCAGTTCTTCAAAAGATAAAACTGTATTTGGTTGATAATTAGCGACCATTTGAGCCTTCATTACTCTAAAAAGGTATGCTAATCTCTATCTACATATGAGCCCTGTTGCTTCTGCGGTCTAAGATTACAATGACTGAACATAAACAAATATTTGGGTGCCAGTAGGAGGTGGGAGTACCAGTACATCGTTTATATACATACATACATCTACTTGTTTTTATTTTTGGTGGATTGTAGGTATCTTGGACCAGTGGCCTTATTATATAATACTCACACTTGACTTTGCTAATGGTTATTGCAATGTTCATTTCCATCTTATGTTAACCAAACAAAACCGATTTAGAAAACAATGTGCAAATATTAAAATATCATCTTATCTGCTGCTAAATTTTGAAACATTCATGTGTTGCATTTGACACGCATTGTCAAAATGACGTCGTTTTCCAGGTAACTGATAAGCCCTATTTGCAGGGACCAAAGTGGCAAGAATAACATGGACATTTTTGTCCCATTTTTCTTCTCAAAATGTGTAAGTTCCAAAAAAAGCCAAGAAAAGGACCACATTCTGTTATCACAGAGGCTTAAATGCTTGAATTGAGAATATTTTAAAAGTTTCGACCACTGTTGAGCATATTTTGTTTTTATCTCATAACCTGGGGTCCAAGAGTGCCGTAAAGCTGTGCCGTAAATATCCTTCTGCACTCCCAGACTGTGCAATAAATATTTACATTAGCTAGATGTGACGTTAGCCAATCCATGCATTGATCCGTCACTGACGTCGGGATAATATCAATGTCGCCATGACGTCGCGCTCATTGTACTGCTGAATTTTGGCTGAAACATATGCAGCGTACATCTTCCTTTTGACCAATAATGTGCATTTTTCAAGGTAATGTGATAAATGGAATCTTACATTCGTACTCATTACATACGAATTTTATTAAACTCGTTGACAAAAACAATATGACACTCGGCAAAGTCTCGTGTCATATCATTTTGTCCACTTGTTTAAAAAAACTTGTATATAAGGCCTAAAATAAAATATTGTTTGTTTCCCCATCCCCTACCTACCCGAAAAAAACGGCCCTACCCAAAATATTTTATTGCCCAAATTGCAATAATATTTTTTTTATGAAATATTGGGGATGAAAATGTTAATTTGTGTTTACTGGCTTGTTTCTTACTTAAGTACATTTTGTACAGATTGTTGGTTTTCACCTTATAGTTACATGTATTATTATATTTCACTATTTGTATGTCTTGACCAATAACTATTATTCTGAAACTATTAAAAAAATATTTAACCTACCTACCTACCCATTCTAAATTTGCTTGGGTCGGGATGGGGAAACAAAGAATATTTTAAGTTTGGCCTAATGAGCACTCATGCAAGATCCTCTATATATATGATCATCAAGTTTTGCATGTAATAAAATGGTGTTTTAGTGACAAAATATTGAAAGTAGGTGCCAACTTCTGACAGCTCTTGTCTGATAAACATAAAAATTACAGATTTTTTCACTAAAACACATGTTCATTGATGTTACATAATCAGTAGATTAAAATCATGTGCATATGTATACTATAAATACGTATATTTCCCAGCCATCAAGATTGGTAGATATACAATTACAAGAAAGAGACAGAATGATAGGGAAGTGAAATCATTAAAGGCAGGAACTGGTGGCCGCAGTGAGGGGAGAAAACTGAGTGAAAGTTCATCAAAAAGTAGTTCCTCATTATCACCCTATAGCACTGGTAAGTTGTTCCTATCAATTCACGCTAGAAAATCTTGCATAATCAGTCATTTGGATTTGTGTGTGTTGCATATCTTGAATGTATTCATAATACTGCTTATGAAAATATACAACTTGCGCTAAATAAAGACAAGAAATCAGCTGTTAAATGTAAGAGAAACAGGTTAACGTTCACTTATTTTTTTGTGTTGCCTCTCTAGGTAACATATACTAGGGATTACTTTGGTCGGCGGTGGCAACGGCGTCCCATTTTGCTTGGCCGGAGCATAACTTTGTAACCATTGGTTTGAATGACTCAAAACTTGTTATGCATGTTTCTTGCAATTGGTCGAAGTGCAGTGCACAAGAACCATATCTCTACCTTGCGCCGTTTTTGAATTATATTCCTCTGATTGTTTTTATTACAGCATTTCTTTATCCAAGCATAACTTTGTCACCATTGGTTTGAATGACTCAAAACTTGTTATGCATGTTTCTTGCAATAACATGAAGTGCAGTGCGCAAGAACCATAACTCTTCTTTGTGTCCAGAATTATTTCCCTTTGATTGATCTACATCTCCAAAGGCAACACATGACAGATCCTATTTTATTGCAGTAAAAGCAAGGTTAAGTGCACTTTGTAATATCAATGCTCTTATTTCACGTATGCAGGTGACACAACCGACTCGTGGAGAGTTTATCTTTCTATATGTTCTATTTTAGGACAAAGTGTTAGTTCTCCTGAAGAGTTGTCATCTGACATTACTACGATGAGTCTCCAAAGTTCTATGAAAACACAGACAGCTCGTAAGAGACGTCATGATGACGATAACGATCCTGAGGATGGTTTCCTGTATCGTTCACTGACAAATAGTATTATTCTGTCGTTACTCGAGAACCAGAAGACAGCACCAGTGTCACCGGAAGCATTTCCTGTTGAAATTGTTATGAGTTACAATGATACATCGTCCGAAGAACAGACTGCCGTGGAGCGATTATTGACCAGCAAAACGTCTGTGAATGAGGAGCAGACTGCCATGGAACGTTTATTGACCAGCGACACATCGGTTAATGAGGAGCAGACTGCCATGGAGCGATTATTGACCAGCCAAACGTCGGTGAATGAGGAACAGACATCATTTGAAAAGTTGTTGTCTTCAGAGTTCACTGCCCCTGAATTTCCGGAAATGGCTGATGAAAAATCTATGAAACAGTCATTAGTTGACACTGTCTTTACTGATAGTGTGTTGGATCACTCTCCAATAGAGACACTTCTAATGAATGGTGATTCTCATTTTGAAAACATTCCGATTAAAACTTTTGACCTTGTGTCCGACAACAGTCCTGATGACACATTGAATTTTCATATTGAAGGTCAAGGTCAACAGTCACTGATCCAAGGTCAGTCAATGATTCAAGGTCGTCAAGGTCAACAATCAATGATTCAGATTAAATCAGATCCTAACAACAGGGAGCAAACTTCAATGGTTAATCCAGTTACTCAGTCTATACCTGTTGCCAAAGAATCTCAAATTGAAAGTTTGTTAAAACATGGCAATACTGAACCAGTACAAGTTCAACATACGCCAATAGAGACTTTATTCATGACTCCTGTGGACTACAATTCTCGACCCGAGCATGTGGATGTGACTGACTTAACTAGCAGCATTGACATGTCCAAACCTTTGAAACAAGATTTAGTTTACAATCCGGCGACACAAATTGATGACATAAAATCCTCTCCATTCTCTGACGATGATCAGGTCATTCTGTATGGAGTTAATGTCGGAACTCCTATAAACACAAAAGCAGAAAATTGTCAGGAAAATGTTCTTATTGCAACTAAAATTGATCCATCGTTGAATGAGCCCTTTGAGGTTGCACAAGATTATATCAAACAGGACATGGAAGGCGGGGATATTTTTACAGCTGACAATACGGAGGACTTAGAGATTCAGATACAGCAGTTAAATCGGTTTGAGAACCCAGCGTTGATTGTTGGACAGGGTATTAATTTAGAACAAGCGCAACACATTGTTGTCTCCTTGGTCATGGCAGCATCTGTGTTGTTTGACCCTACCAAATTTTCCTGTCAAGAAATCAAAAAAAGACACGCCGAGTATCTGGTGAGTAGGATTATTTTTGATTGACATAGTTTAAGGAGGATCATGCTACTCTGATTGAAATTATAGTTTAAGGAGGATCATGCTACTCTGAATGACATTATAGTTTAAGGATGATCATGCTACTCTGAAATTATAGTTTAAGGAGGATCATGCTACGGCGGAAATTCAAAATTCGATTTATTTGCCAGTGATAAATAAGAACAAATATAAAGTTTAGTTCCATTGATGGCTTCTTCATGAGAATAAATGATTAAATAACATAATAGTTAGTGCACAATGTTCATATTTTCACTTTTACGCTTTTGAATGTATAAAAAATTGGGTAGGGAACGGTACGATTTAAAAGTATGTAGACATACTATAAGTCGCTATAATTTTTCAAATGCCTCTGCCTATGTAACATATATAGTGTAAGATTTTGTTATTTGAAGTAGCTACACTTTGAAATATTTTTTAAAAAATCATTTCATTCCAATATTCAAGTTAGGTTGATTTATGCAAAATTAGTACTTTTTGATGAATAGCTCCAAAACAAGGCTGGTGAACCCATCTCTAAATATTGATGTTTTTATGAATATTACTTATTCACAAAACACTGACGATGACTTTCTACTGACTCGTAGAAATTTAGATCAATTGGGGTAATATTCTAGCAGTTACTTAAAAAATAATGAGTTTTAAAAAAAAAAGAATATAAATTTCTAAGAACATTACACTGACAATGACTTGGTACTGACTCGTAGAAATTTAGATCAATTGGGGTAATATTCTAATAGTCACTTCACAAATAATGATTTTTTAATTTTTTTATAAATATTCCATATATAGGAACAGTATACTCTAAAGAAGCAGATGTTTGGAAATATGTCGAATGTATCTAAGGAGGAATATTTAGAATTCTACAATCAGACTGGTATCGAGATTGACAACCGACAACAAATCCTTATTGAATCCCTCAAGTACATTGAAGATACTATATCCAAATTGGCCAAGTTTGCAAAATCTATCCCAGGATTTGCTGAGCTACATATTGATGATCAAGTGAATCTAGTGAAAGGTATGTATATATCTATCTTTCTATTTATCTATCTATATATATACGTGGGCTGATCCAAAAGTAATGTCACTGATGCTATTAAATCGTCCACAATGTAAGAAAAACCACCAAATTTTACACAAAGTTACATTAATCTATTTTAAATATGATTGCAAAATTTCATGAAAATGCTTCTAACAGTTATTGAGATATTAGCATATACATGATACATACTAACGGACATCACCCCAAGCCAGACGTCAACGACGTCATAATGACGTTACTCCCGTGGCACTAACTCCTCCCGAATATTTCATCCCAGGTATTCTTCTTAGACTCCTGAATTCATGCAGCCATTTATTTGTCCTTTAAAAATGTTCAACCCAGCCGACACTCGCTATCGACATGTTAAAATTAGTTCTCAGTGTCAGCTGGATAGTCCCACAAGTAAAATCTAACTCTATACACAATTGTCGCATTATTGAAACGTCTAAACTGCATTTACGGCGTCAGAAACAAACCTGGTGTTCTTATCAGAGCTACCACATACCAGTCTTCCGGCCATCTGTTGACATTGATTCGATCAAGGCCGTCCCTTAAAAGCTTATACTACATGTATACGAGCCTATGTCATCACCGTGTGTATCATAAAGTTTCTAAGCTTACTTTAATAACTTGTAGAAAAAAATGCATAACTGCGTGCAGCGTCTTTTTGGCACAAATCTGCATTTTTTTTTGCTTAGTAATCATTTTGTTGATCGTTTATTGCGAGTTTCATAATTGAGTGCTGCCACTGAAATGTCAGCAGCAGACATCAGACAGTTGTAAGGTTACGTTCGATAATTGTCGTCTAATTTGGCGGTTTATTTTTTTTTAACATAACCGGATAATAATTTTGCCTTGCTATGATGGTTATAATATAGGATAGTGGTTTTCAAGACAGAGCTGAGCAAAATTATGCTGCATTTAATTATGCGTTGAAAGCCACATCTTGGAAATTGCACATCTGTTTATGACGTAGTTTATGACGCCATGGTGTCAACATTATTACAGTTATTTACATTAAATAAACTTTATCATAACAGCTTTCAAATGATATATGTGACACACATAACTTGTTCAGGAACAAAAAGTTACAATAGTTTGAAACTGTGACAGATATTATGAATCATCCTGTATTATTAGTATTCATGATAACTATTGCATGTATCCATGGTAACTATTGCTGGTATCCATGGTAACTATTGCTGTTATCCATGGCAACTGCTATTGGTATCCATGGTAGCTATTATTGGTATTCATGGTAAAGATTGTTCATACCTATGATTGGTATCCATGGTAACTATTAATTGTATCCATTCAGACCATGGTAACTATTGTTAGTATTCATGATAACTATGGTTGGTATCCATGGTAACTAATGCTGGACGTATCCAAAGAATGGTATCTTCAAAATCTATGATAACAAATATTTGTATCCATGGTAAGTTAGTATCCATGGTAATGATTGTTGGGGCAATAATTGTCAGGATAATGGCAGTTGATTGTACTGACAATAAATGTTGTTTTTCAGTTTCTAGGTTGGAATTTCAATGCTTGAAAATGCCAAGAGCCAAATTTTGCATTAAAACAGCCAATCAGGTTACCACTACACCCTGGAACAAAGATTATCATTTAGAGGAAATTTCGAAAATTTATCCCCTCGTATTTGTTGAGGCAAAGATGGCTCTTTGTGAACAGATTTACAAACTGGCCTTTACTGAAGCAGAAATGGCCGTCATAAAGGGCATAGTTATAACGTTTCCAGGTCAGTGAGAGCTTGCGTGTGATAAACACAGAAAATAGATCAACCTGCTAACATACACTCATGTACATGTCTAGGTAGTCGGATACTGGTTTTTAGAATGTAATATATTTCATTAAAATAAATCATGGTCCTATGAAAGATATTTCAAGAAAAATAGCATACAGCTGTTTAAAGTTATTTATTTTTAACCAAAAAGTAGCTCCATTTAAAGAAGAATTATATCAAATGCAAAATGACATTGGACTTGGTGGAACTAGGTGGTAGTGATGTAGGGATTAATCAATTTCAGTGATGCTTCAAGTTTTTTGGTTAGTTTTGTTTTGTATTGACTATTACATATAGAACTCAGTATCCGGCTATCTTCCTATTTCACCTCTGTGCTTGTTCATTCAGCATTCCCTTATATAATAAGCCATGCTAGATTTAACTGTAGTGTAATCATGTTTGTTTCAGCCTCTCGTTTTGAGCATGGCATGATTCAATTTGGTAAGCTGGGACAATGTATCCAATCATCTATGAAAATAGCTACACTGCCTTGGAACAAAGAATATCATTTTGATGAAATAAGCAAAATATTCCCGGCTGATTATTGTTCAGTCAAAATTGGTCAAGTTGCGGATGTGTTAGAACTAGGACTAACATTTCAAGAGACTGTGGTTCTGAAAACTATTGTTATTACTTTTCCAGGTCAGTATGGGCTGCCCCCTTTACTCTATTGGCTCTTATTAGGGGCCAATCACCTTGTTCTATTTAACTGTACATTAGGGAAGAATACCTATTCATATGTAAAGTGCTCATCGGTAGTCTATTGGATAAATGAACAAAAAAAGCTGCCATTAAACAATAGCTAGCTGGTAGGCACTTTTGCGTATGAATACTGCTGTATACAAACATGATCTCTCCTATACTCATATGAGACACTATAAGTGATTGAATTATTGACAAAATTTGTTAACATTCCCTCTTGCATAAATTTTGGTTTGTAAAGAATGCTACAATGAAATATGAAAGTCCTGAATATTTCCGCAAGCTTTATGTCTGAAATACAAAATTTGCTACCTTTTACCTTTTCAACCCGCAGACAAATGCACTTAAACAGTCAGTAGTTACTTTGTGAACCTCTGACATGTTAATATTGCTTATTTGAACATAATGGGTGCTGACACTTGTTCTTTAAATATATTATCTACACAGACATTCGGAAAATACACCAAAATAATGTTGATGAGGCAATATTGTGGAGTATAAACTATAACATTCATGTCTGTATGCCTGGTCAATGAGAAATTCCATCTGTACTCCACTCTGTATAATGAGGCAATATTGTGGAGTATAAACTATAACATTCATGTCTGTATGCCTGGTCAATGAGAAATTCCATCTGTACTCCACTCTGTATAATGAGGTAATATTGTGGAGTATAAACTATAACATTCATGTCTGTATGCCTGGTCAATGAGAAATTCCATCTGTACTCCACTCTGTATAATGAGGCAATATTGTGGAGTATAAACTATAACATTCATGTCTGTATGCCTGGTCAATGAGAAATTCCATCTGTACACCACTCTGTATGATGAGGCAATATTGTGGGGTATAAACTATAACATTCATGTCTGTATGCCTGGTCAATGAGAAATTCCGTCTCTACTCCACTCTGTATGATGAGGCAATATTATGGAGTATAAACTATAACATTCATGTCTGTATGACTGGTCAATGAGAAATTCCATCTCTACTCCACTCTGTATGATGAGGCAATATTGTGGAGTATAAACTATAACATTCATGTCTGTATGACTGGTCAATGAGAAATTCTGTCTGTACTCCACTCTTGTATGATGAGGCAATATTGTGGAGTATAAACTATAACATTCATGTCTGTATGACTGGTCAATGAGAAATTCTGTCTGTACTCCACTCTTGTATGATGAGGCAATATTGTGGAGTATAAACTATAACATTCATGTCTGTATGACTGGTCAATGAGAAATTCTGTCTGTACTCCACTCTGTATGATGAGGCAATATTATGGAGTATAAACTATAACATTCATGTCTGTATGACTGGTCAATGAGAAATTCTGTCTGTACTCCACTCTTGTATGATGAGGCAATATTGTGGAGTATAAACTATAACATTCATGTCTGTATGACTGGTCAATGAGAAATTCTGTCTGTACTCCACTCTGTATGATGAGGCAATATTATGGAGTATAAACTATAACATTCATGTCTGTATGACTGGTCAATGAGAAATTCTGTCTGTACTCCACTCTTGTATGATGAGGCAATATTGTGGAGTATAAACTATAACATTCATGTCTGTATGACTGGTCAATGAGAAATTCTGTCTGTACTCCACTCTGTATGATGAGGCAATATTATGGAGTATAAACTGTAACATTCATGTCTGTATGACTGGTCAATGAGATATTCTGTCTGTACTCCACTCTGTATGATGAGGCAATATTGTGGAGTATAAACCGTAACATTCATGTCTGTATGACTGGTCAATGAGAAATTCTGTCTGTACTCCACTCTGTATGATGAGGCAATATTGTGCAGTATAAACTATAACATTCATGTCTGTATGACTGGTCAATGAGAAATTCTGTCTGTACTCCACTCTGTATGATGAGGCAATATTATGGAGTATAAACTATAACATTCATGTCTGTATGACTGGTCAATGAGAAATTCTGTCTGTACTCCACTCTGTATGATGAGGCAATATTGTGCAGTATAAACTATAACATTCATGTCTGTATGACTGGTCAATGAGAAATTCTGTCTGTACTCCACTCTGTATGATGAGGTGTTGTAAGCCAAATGTATTAGATACCTAAAAAGACATGTTAGTCACTTAGCGCTGTTCCAGGACTGACTGACCTTGTCCGTTTTGTCTGGATCATGAGTCTGGGTAGTCTCAAGATGAATGAAATACTGTTGAGGTGGTTTTAAACTTTGCTTCTATATATATTACAGTGCACACTTGTTTTGCCATTTTTTGAATGCACAAGTACAAAAATGTTTAGATTTCTGCCATGTATAAAATACATTTAAATTCAGTTACTTCGATCATTAATCTCCAATTGGTCTGTACACTTTAGCTAGATAATATAAATCATAAAGTTAAAAAATGATGCGATTTTGAAAATCTAGTTTATTATCTTGGAGCTTTGACATCTATTATCTTGGTTTCTGTTGTCACGGTAACATCCATACATACTTACATTGTTTTCTGCTTGTTTGTCTTAACTGGGATCTGCTTTCATATTCAAATCATATTTGGCATAGTTTCAAGTTTATCTGAAGTTGATTATCTTTGATGGAATGTCTTTTAGATCACTCTAAATGTGTTTAAAATTTTGTCCAAATGCAAGTATTTCTTAAAAATGGGCAAAGAGGGGGAAAGTTTTTTTTAATAGAATTGTATTTTAACCTGTAGATGAACAAACGTGTACTCCCAACTCCCTTGCACTTTGCAGTGGCTCTCTTGTTTTTCTTGCATAACCTATAACCTGATCTGATCCTCTATGCACCTTGCAAATGCATGTATATTATCTCATACTGGTCAATTCAATTCTCTAATATTTCCTCTACCTTAAATATTGCCAATATTATTGGTCTACAAAGAACTCACAATCCAAACGTCTGCAATTTAGAATTAATATTTTTCTCATGGAAATATCCACTTATATGTAGGATTTATGATGTTTTAGCAATGTAACCGTAGTATTGGTTGAAGTGCATTTATAATTTTATGATTAGCGAGAAATGTATTTTTCGAGTTTTAAATGACTTGAGTTAACAGTAATAAAGTTGTAATCAGCATTAATGCAATACAGGTACAATGTAATATGTTTGTGATATTGACTGTGCCTCTTCATGAGACTATATATCTATTTTAGAGATACAGAATTTTGTGTTCATATTTTCACATTATTGATACGTGAATCCATTTACAAATGTAGTTTCTCCGGTTAATAATTTCGATAAGTCTCGCTAGTTTTCCAACAAATCTATAGATTAATGTTTTAGAAATAAACATAAACACATACTGGATGGTTTATAACTATTAACTGTATAAGTGGTTAACTTAAATTACGAACATGAAAATATTGACGAATTTCGTGATTTTACAAATTTTTAGAAACTGATGCATTCTGGTCTAACCACAGAGCTTATATTCTCCTTTATGTAATACAATTGGATGTAAAATATTGTGCCACTTCTTTTTTACCATGTATAAAAATGTTCTCAAATTCTTTCATTTTCAGATCGCTGTGTTTTGAAAGACCCACAGAAAGTTGAGAAAATCCATGACAAACTCATCGCATGTTTTCTTCATCTTCTTAGTAAACGTCCACCAGAAAAATTACTTTCAATACGAACGATTATGAGAATATTGTTCCGACTTCGCGATCTCTCGGTGTGGGACACACAAGTAGTTCAAGAGTTGTTTGAGGTGTGGCCAGCATCGTCCAATCATCAGTTAGCTAAAGAGGTGGTTTCATGAACTAACTTCAATTAGCTAAAGAGGTGGTTTTTAACTTACTTCAGTTAGCTAAAGAGGTGGTTTCATGAACTAACATCAGTTAGCTAAAGAGGTGGTTTATGAGCTACCATCAGTTAGCTAAAGAGGTGGTTTATGAGCTACCATCAGTTAGCTAAAGAGGTGGTTTATGAGCTACCATCAGTTAGCTTAAGAGGTGGTTTATGAGCTACCATCAGTTAGCTAAAGAGGTGGTTTCATGAACTAACATCAGTTAGCTAAAGAGGTGGTTTATGAGCTACCATCAGTTAGCTAAAGAGATGGTTTATGAGCTACCATCAGTTAGCTAAAGAGGTGGTTTATGAGCTACCATCAGTTAGCTAAAGAGGTGGTTTCATGAACTAACTTCAATTAGCTAAAGAGGTGGTTTATGAGCTACCATCAGTTAGCTAAAGAGGTGGTTTCATGAACTAACATCAGTTAGCTAAAGAGGTGGTTTATGAGCTACCATCAGTTAGCTAAAGAGGTGGTTTATGAGCTACCATCAGTTAGCTAAAGAGGTGGTTTATGAGCTACCATCAGTTAGCTAAAGAGGTGGTTTATGAGCTACCATCAGTTAGCTTAAGAGGTGGTTTATGAGCTACCATCAGTTAGCTTAAGAGGTGGTTTATGAGCTACCATCAGTTAGCTAAAGAGGTGGTTTATGAGCTACCATCAGTTAGCTTAAGAGGTGGTTTATGAGCTACCATCAGTTAGCTAAAGAGGTGGTTTATGAGCTACCATCAGTTAGCTAAAGAGGTGGTTTATGAGCTACCATCAGTTAGCTTAAGAGGTGGTTTATGAGCTACCATCAGTTAGCTAAAGAGGTGGTTTATGAGCTACCATCAGTTAGCTAAAGAGGTGGTTTATGAGCTACCATCAGTTAGCTTAAGAGGTGGTTTATGAGCTACCATCAGTTAGCTTAAGAGGTGGTTTATGAGCTACCATCAGTTAGCTAAAGAGGTGGTTTATGAGCTACCATCAGTTAGCTAAAGAGGTGGTTTATGAGCTACCATCAGTTAGCTTAAGAGGTGGTTTATGAGCTACCATCAGTTAGCTTAAGAGGTGGTTTATGAGCTACCATCAGTTAGCTTAAGAGGTGGTTTATGAGCTACCATCAGTTAGCTAAAGAGGTGGTTTATGAGCTACCATCAGTTAGCTAAAGAGGTGGTTTATGAGCTACCATCAGTTAGCTAAAGAGGTGGTTTATGAGCTACCATCAGTTAGCTTAAGAGGTGGTTTATGAGCTACCATCAGTTAGCTAAAGAGGTGGTTTCTTGAACTTCAACTGTCTACTACTTTCGTTAGAGCAGCTAAAATGTAGCCCAGCCACTATTGTTAGTGTCTTGGTGGATTTTGTAATTTCCGTGTTTCTTGAATAAGACAGTAGTGTTTTGTACATTATTTATGATGCCTCACGAAAATTTAGAAGTTCACACGAACTACCAGTAGTGCATTAAAGGGCATAATATACCGTTAAGTCATGTACTGATACTATATTAAAGGATGTATGCCTACTTTGTTCACCGTAAACCTGTGTCCAAGTTGTGTCTCACATGTAGTGTCAAGGTGTTGTTTGTTGTACAGAGATTGATGGTACACATTATCACTCTTGTTTGTTTTATTGATCAGTTTATGCAAGTTGTTGATGCCTACATGTAGGTATGACAAGTACATAGAAATGTTTCATTGTTACATCATATTTAGCCTATAAACTACTGTTTTGACCAGTCTTAATTCATTGTGTTCACTGGCCTGTTCGGGCAACTTTCTACAGTTCGAAATGTATTTACTTGCCCGATCGGGAAATTTAACTTGCCTGAACGGGAAAGTGAACATAAAACGCCTAATATCTCAGAATCTAAACAATTTCAAGGAAATTTGAACGTTAGGATTTTTGATATTCCCTTTGTGATATGAAACATGTGTTTAGATTTTTGCTTCGTCAAATATCCTTATCCACAGATAACTTTTTCAAAAGTGGTGGTTTCTATTCAGTATTGCCTGATCGGGCAAGTCCCTTCACTGTACATTGTGTTGGCATATTACAATCTACAGCTTATTAGGTGAATTCTGATATTTTTGTCAAGAATAATCATTTTCAATTGTTGGGGCTTCTGTCTTTTGTCCATGTCTTTGAGTGGTGTAAGACAATTTTAGCTTAATTGAGTGATTATCTAGTGTTTTCATGCCTGTTTTTATCATTTATTGTATTAATTTGTTTAGAAAAATAGCCACTTACCCTAAACTTGTGTCTCTAGCCTGAGCTGTTATACAAATTGACTAATGAACAATGAATTGTAAAGGAACAATGACCAAAGATTCAGCAGAACTATGGCCCTTGTTTAAATCACTGATTTTCATGAAATTGTCTTAGTAAACTTATCGCACATTTTTATTTTACCTATAATGTATTGTTATGGATTTTTATGACACCCCAGCTTTAACATATATTTTATAAATGGTTCTGTGCCTGTACATTTTACAAGGTGGCTTTACACTTATGTAGCTTGCTTCTACTTACTTTGTTATCTTGTTGTGATATTTATATTTTGATAAGAAATTTAGAAATATACATAGAAATGATACGATTATGACGTAAGGGTATGTTCATTAATGCTTGAAGGTGACTATACACTTACGTAGCTGACTTCTACTTCCCTTGTAAATTGAAAAATATACATACAAAATGATAAGATATAGGATTACATATGATAATAACAGAAGTGTCTATAATAAATGCTACCGTCATTTTGCTTCTTAGACTTGGAACATGCATGTAAATTGCCAAACTCCTCTTAGCAAAACATCTCACTAAAAGCTTCTTTAATCACTGCTGTCAGGAAGATTACGTTACAATAAGATATAGAAAAGAGTCTGTTCATCAAAATGGCTATGCAGTGGCGGCGATTAGTCACCTTCAGTGTTTGGTATAATGTGTATAAGCTTGTTTGTCTCATCTAGAGGTAGAATTTTCCAACACCAATGATATTCTGCTCTGTTTGCATGAAGAAACATTGTCCCAATGTTAAATAGATCCAGGATAAAAATTGACGATAATTCGGCTAATATTTTTTCCACTAATTCGGCATTGCACTCAATGTGATATTTTGTTAAAGTTTTGAGATATTTCTCTGTAGATCAAACAGGAGATCTTGGGTAATTTTTTTTTACAAACTCACTAAGTCTTTTTCTGTAGTATTAGGTTCCAGCATTGTCGTTTAAAATGACATGCTTTGTTATCAAGCTAATATTCTGTGCAATGGTAAATTTTGTACACTGCATGGACACTATCTAGTATTTTCTGAATACACATTAGTACATTTGCCATGTTATATGGACTGAGGTAGTTTTAAAGGGAACATATCTAGAAATGTTGCGTAGAATGGACAATCAATTGTATTTGTGGACAAATGTAACACTTGTAAAATTTTGTGGATTTTTGTAAAATATTTGTGAGGTTTTAAAATATTTGGATTGTTAATTTCATTGTTATATCTTCTTCAAATTAATGTGATATATTATTTGTATACTATAGCATAATGCTTATTTTGGTGTACATAATGTATATTGATATACAGTTTTAATCTAGTTTTTGATGCACAGTCTGTTTGTTAAAGTCTGTCACTTGTATACAAACATTGCAAAATCATAACATTGTATTGTTATTGTTTTAAACATTTTAATTGGAGAAAAAGGCAGTGAAAACCAATTATTCGTGTTAATAGTTATTACCATTTATAAGCTTACTACATATTGTTATAATTTAAAGTTTATTTTTGACTGAATGATGCACACACAGCAAGTAATATAGTGTGGGAGTCGTTTGAAAATGTTGTTTGTTGTCGATAAAGGTTTTGATACTGTTGTCATGTAGATGCTGTTGCTATGGAGATAATGTTGTCATGTAGATACTGTTACTATGTAGATGATGTTGCTATGGAGATGATGTTGCTATGGAGATGATGTTGCTATGGAGATACTGTTGTCATGTAGGTACTGTTGCTATGGAGATAAGTGTTTTCTGTGGAAAGGTTGCACTAAAATTTAACCTTGTGTTTTGATGAAAATTGTGTTATACACTGTATATTTATTGTTTAGATATTTTTTCATAAAATGAAATGTTGATGGTTTTTGTTTTATATATTTTAATGTCTCTGTTTCATTGTTGAGTCATTTTTGTTTTATTTCTTGTGCAAAAAGATTTTAGTGCTAATATTTATGAATTCCCAAGTCTCTTGTTAAAATTGTTTACACCCTAGTAGCTGGTCTAGTTCACTAGAAGACACAGGATACCATAGTATTCTACTGTGTCTGAATGGTTAAGGCAATTCTGTTTAAAGATTGGGAAGTTGAATTATGTTTGAATCCTGGGAGGGGTCTGTTATGTTATTATTGAACTACCAATTTGTTACATACAAAGTTCATATTATAGTTTATACATGTATCTGCTTATTGCAAGGCATTTTGTTTCATGCTAATACATGTACATGTTATGCATTGCTTTCTAGCACAAAGATACAAGGATGTTTGTATTTTCGATCTGATAATAGTTGCAGTGTACAGAGATGTAGTGTACATGGGCTGTAATGTACAGTGCTATGTGATTTATGAGAATACTGAATATTTGTTAAACCTTAGACAGTGTACAGTACAAACTCTGTAGAGCAATACCCTTTGGGAAATGCAAATATTGGCTGTTGTTTAGAGATTGTTGCTCTGCAGTAAAAAATCAGCTTAGGGAACTTTTGAATGTGTTATAAAGGCTGTTGCTATAATCGAAATTGTAAGTAATTTAATTGGTCTGCTGATCCAAGGGCAAATGAAGCTTAGAGTCAGTTTACAGGTCTAAAACTACTTATAGGATAATCACACTGCATGCTTTTGTTGGCCAACACCAAATTCAAAGTATTATTAAGCTGTATAGGGAGGTGCACAGTCTGTGGTGTGTCATTGTATAGCTTCCTTGCTTTGATCAGATAAGACTTAGTTTTGCGTAACCGAGGCATTTGGTCACTTTTGGTGTAGCCGAGGCTTTATGGCTTAACTTAGGCCTTTGGTGTAACCGAGGCATTTGGTCACTTTTGGTGTAGCCGAGGCTTTATGGCTTAACTTAGGCCTTTGGTGTAACCGAGGCATTACATTTTGGCACTTATTGAAGGAGTGGGATAATTAACTAAGCCCGCTGTAATATTGTCTCCTACACATTTTATCTGCAAAATTGTCAGAATTTAGATTTTCCAGCACATAACCACAGTTGATCTAGAAATCCAAATACATATATAGGTAGACATACCTGACTTGTGGTAAGACAAAGTCAAACCCTAAAGCTTGGATTTAAACTGGGTACAAGAAATTCGAAACCTGTTACTCTTCTCTACTGTCTATCAACAGTTAAACCAGTAAAAATATATTCTGAATTAAACAAGATAATGATAAATACATGTATACATACCTGTACTGTATAACCTGTTTTGTATGACAAATAGATTTGAATCATTGAATTGTACAAGTGTCTGTACATTGGTATCTTGTAAATATTCTTATATTACTGTAATGAAGCAGCGTAAATAAAACATTGTGATATAAATACTTGTGTTTGTGTTGTACCTGTCTCAGACCTAGCTGCCACTGTGATCCATTGACTGAGTCATCCGGGGTCAAAAACTAGGTCACAAGGTCAAATCACTTCAATATGTCATTGGGTCTAAATGTGATGTAAATTATAAAGCATAAGACAATATGAAAACCTTGTACATGCAATAGAGGCTACCAATAGGGGTGCATGAACTACTAGGACAGGTGAGCGACCTATGGTCCTTTGGGCCCTCTTGTTTACCAATGCGAGAACGTTTGATACCATGTATCGATCAAACACTCAACAATGGTGTTTGATTTACACCAGAAACCAGTACGCTACACAGACCTAGCTACTAGTAGATGTCAAGTTGCATCTTCTGTTTTAAGGTAAGATAACTGATGTGAACACAATAGATGTTGGCTGTAAAATAGACCCATTTCATGTTTGCACACTGGGGTATTCATATGCAAAGTGACATACAGCGAGTTATTGGTCAATAACTATGTGTTATTGTTGATTCAGCCAATAGATTGCTGAATGGCACATTGCGTAAGCCGTATATATATAATAGGCATGTCACACTGAAATGTGTCTGATAGAACGTTTAACTTAATGACCGACACATTTTAATTTATCAATATTATTTTATTTTAAAATACATATTGCACATAACCATGGTAACAGCTTGATAATATTAAATTTAAAAAGATTTCATATTTAACTTGTAAATTCAGTTTGTAAAATACATTTTCATAGAATGATTTATGACCAATCCAAACAACCATTCTAAAATATAAATACAGTTGACAAAATACTATGTAAACAATGTCTATTGGTCCAATGTTTGTAAAACAGAACCTGTAATGATGAGACATACAACAATCAAGATTAACTTATTATATTTTAAATAATTGTTTCCTGAGAAATTCCTTGAAAAAAGTTTTGCACCAAGAATCCAGAACTTCATTCATACAATATCGGTTTCAAATCCAAGTGAATGCGATTTCATGAAACTTCTTCACTACTGTCCAACTCTAAACAATCTTGCAATGCCTTTGTCTCTGGTTGCTTTCTCCTAACACGACATTTGACCTTGACATTAGTCGGTGTCTTTGGTTCTATTTTGATAAATGGAAAGTGTACTTTGTACCCAAACATCATCCCTATGATCATCAGCAGAATTATCACAACCACCGCTAACATTACTGGCTGCCATTGTGATGGTATTTCGGAGAAAAACATTCTGAACGCTCGACCAAGTCCCCCACATAAGTTTTCCAATGGATTAACAATGCAATTTGAGATCACAGAAGTCAACACCTAGAAATAAAGCAGCATGTTTTAAATAGATTATGATTAATTAAATAACTCACACTATCAAACATAAAAGACTGGAAAATACAGGCAGAAATAACAAGAGAATTGAGATGTTTGTAAAACATGTATGTCCCCATGGCTGCCCAATAGTAAGAAATAGTAAAGGTCACAGTGACCGTGACATACTGACATCAAAATCAATAGGGGTCATCTACTGTTGATGACCAACCTCCATGTAAAGTTTGAATATCCTAAGGCAAAGTGTTCTTGAGTCATTAAACGGAAAACATTTGAATAGTCAATAAAAGCTCTGCGAGTCGCATGTGTTGCCTGACGAAATGCACATTTCTCATGGAAAACTATCCAGTATTGGGCTACATATCTGACTCACAAGAGTTCTCGAGTCATCTGAACTAAAAACGACAAAGTTATGCACTGGACAAAACAATGTCCTGATAAAATCAATCAAAAGGGAATCATTCAAACACTACACAAGGTAGAGTTATAATTCTCGTGCACTGCACTTCATGTCACAGCATGAAACATGCATGCCAATTTTGGAGTCATTCATACTCATGGTGACAAAGTTAAGCCCCGGACAAGAAATGCTAATAAAATCAATCAAAGGGAAATATTTCAAAAATGGCACAAGGTAGAGTTATGGTTCTTGTGTACTGCACTTGGCTTTTTTGTCAGAAACATGCATACCAAGTTTCAAGTCATTCAACCGAATGGTGACAAAGTTATCCTCCGAACAAGGTAGAGTTATGGTTTTTGAGCAATGCACTTCGGCTTATTGCAAGAAACATGCATACCAATCTTTGAGTCATTTGAACTTTAGGTAACAAAGTTATGCTCCGAAAAAGAAAAGCTCTAATAAAACCAATCAAAGGGAAATAATTCAAAAATGATGCGCACTGCACTTCGACTAGTTGCAAGACACATGCATAGCAAGTTTTGAGTTGATCAAACCAATGGTGACAAGGTTATGCAATATCAGTCGCTGCCGCAGCAGCCGACCAAAGTAATCCCTATATGTCGCCTAGTCAGACGACACAAAAACATCACATACCACAATTACACTGCACAATGCCCAACACATAACTAAACAAGAAAGTGAACACATAACTAAACAAACAAGAGGACCATTGGCCCTATAGCGCTCACCTGATGACTAGCAGCTTAGGCAGAATCAGTGACCTGGTGACCTAGTTTTTGACCCCAGATGACCCTGTTGCGAACTTGACCTAGATTTCATAAAGCTAGACATTGTGGCCAAGTGTCATTAATATAACAACAAAAGGTGACCTCTTGAGTGTAAACAAGGTTTTTATTTGATGTGACCTTGTGACCTAGCTTTTGACCCCAGATGACCCAGTTACAAACTTGACCTAGATTTTATACAGACAAACATTTTGACCTAGTTTCATATAGATTAGGTAAAGTATGTGACCACTAGAGTGTTTACAAGGTTTTTCTTTGATGTGACCTTGTGACCTAGTTTTTGACCCCAGATGACCCAGTTACGAACTTGACCTAGATTTCATAGCGACAAACATTCTGAACAAGTTTCATATACATTAGGTAAAAATGTGACCTCTAGAGCGCTAACAAGGTTTGTCTTTGATGTGACCTAGTTTTTGACCCCAGATGATCCAGTTACGAACTTGACCTAGATTTCATAGCGACAAACATTGTGACCAAGTTTCATATAGATTAGGTAAAAAATGTGACATCTAGAGTGTTAACAAGGTTTTTCTTTGATGTGACCTTGTGACCTGGTTTTTGACCCTAGATGACCCAGTTACGAGCTTGACTTTGATTTCATAGCAACAACCATTGTGACCAAGTTCCATATAGATTAGGTAAAAAATGTGACCTCTAGAGTGTTAACAAGGTTTTTCTTTGATGTGACCTGGTAACCTAGTTTTTGACCACAGATGACCTATTTACAATCTTGACCTAGATTTCATAGGGCCAAACATTGTGACCAAGTTTCATAAAGATTAAATGAAAACTGTGACCTCTAAAGTGTTAACAGTCAAATTGTTGACCGCGTACGGGTGAACGACGGACAAAAGGGTGATCACAATAGCTCACATTGAGCACTTCTTGCTCAGGTGAGCTAAAAAATTAACACATAACTAAACGAGAAAGTGAACTTCACCAAAAGTCCCAGCTGTCTAAAGGCTGAAAGACCTAGTTTCAGTTACTTTCGCCAAGAAATGATAAATATTAGAATATAATTACGTACCAATAGTGGTGTTACTTGCCACACGGGGTTCACATACAAAGCAGTATGATACTGGTAACAAGCATCTGATGACCAGGAGAAATGCCATCTCATCCATGAGTTCAAATACTGTAAATATGTCATCTTCTCCCATACACATTCATCCGGTATCACCTAAATATGGTAAATGTTACGTATAGTTGTGTATAGTTTTAAGTAAAGGAAATTTTCATTGGTGATAAACAATACGCCTAACCTTTGATAGGCTAATGAAGTTATTTTAACAATTTAGTGTTTGATTGTTGAATCACGTTGTATCACGAGCTCGGATGCAAGTGATTTAATGTGCACATCTATATGATTAAATATTAAACACAGTAACATAATTATTATTTCCATTCTGAGATAGCGAATAGCATACATGATACAGCCCAGTAAGACATGCAGGCCTTTCCCTAGAAATTGTTTAAGGCGCTGGGGCATTACTAGCCTACTAGGATTTGTGCTTACTGAGATCCGCAAGAGCAGCTAAAGGATCTACATGGTTATCCATAGTTTAAAGACAAATTTAAGCTCTTTTTCACACAATACAAGTCATAATCACCCAAATAACACAATACAGACCGAACATAATTATTATTAAGGCCCATACTGATTTAAAGACACCATTCTAGGATTTAAGGCACTGGGGAAAAACTGAATCTTGTTTTGAGGTGCTGGGGTACCACAGCGCCTTCTGACCCTGGAAAGGGCCTGCATGGTATGGTAGAATTACATTCTTTTGTCAGAATTTCATGTTATTAAGCAAAGTCAAAGACTTTAAATGTAACTGCTGTATATAATTACTAAATGACCTGGCCCCGATCTCCATAAGCATCTCAAGTAGAAATCTCACCTCAAGTTTGAACTCATGAAAGTTTCTTGTAATCAAGAATAATGTTTCTGTTTTGTGATGCCAAATTTAAGTCCAGCCTCCAATGGAAATTAACTTAGACATATGGCAATATTTGAGACGAGATCTAGCTCAGATTGAGATGTTTGAGGAGATTGGGGCCTGAAATATAATTTTACAATCAAATGTAGCGGACTAGCGGTCCCGTGTACTTACCTTTGAGATATGTGTGATTTTCTCTGCCACCCTGAATTGATACAGTCTAACAAACTCCCATGGAATGCTGATGAGAAACGCTAAGAATGTTAAACGAGGCAACCACCTCCATATAGATCTCTTTGATGTCCTACCCACAGTAGAGTCGCCTGTATAACAATTACCAACTGAGTCATCAATAGGACTACGAGTCAATTTTGCAATTTGGTTGATCTCTCTTCTCTTCTCTTTTTTCCAATAATACAGAAACCATAAAATAACACATATAGAACTAAATATTAAACAAGCATAAGAGATCCACAGATTAACGTCCACATCAATAGAGCTTAACGTGGTTTTAATTAGTTTGAAGACAAACTGATGAGTTAAAACACAATCTTCTAACACAGAATTATACAGTAGAACATAGAACTGTCTGTCGGTGATAGTTAATTGTCGTGTAGATTCTGTCGTACAAGAAAGTAGTCCCAGATAACACACATCCTCCTCCTGATCTGTCCACGACAGGTGGAAAATGTCAACTGAAATATAATAATGATCTCTTTATTTTCAGAAGGTAACTCATTATGATGATATAAAGGCTACAAATCCAAGACAAAATGTGTCAACATTGGACAACAAAAATAGCCATACATACTTTATTTCTATTCTGATCAAGATACACCAGTCTAAGGAGAAAAATGTAAGCTTTTCACGAAATGGAACCCTCTCAGCAGTTGGGCCATTTTTACAGCACCCTGTGAAACCTTGGAAAAGAAGACAGCTTGAAACTGCAGTCCGATTGCACAGGGTGCTGGAAAAAAGCGTCAAGCTGCTGAAAAAGGTCCTATATTTCATGGAAAGCATTTAAATTCCCCCCCTTGGACTGGAGAATGTTTCAAAGAAATTGATGAAGAAATAAAATACTTATTTTAGTTTTTAAAGCGAAGCAAATTTCATCTCGAATTTGTAACTGTTAGTGATGTCAAAGTCACGTGGTATTGCTACACTGTATAACAGGGGTCCTACTGAGGCATAATACCCAATCCTGAAAACGAGTCGCAAGTATGTTTCGGGTGCTATTAGCCCACATCCCTACACCTTAACTAGGTTGCGAACATTGTTTTATTGTTAAAATTCAGATGATGAAACTTCAAATGACCATAACTTTGTCAATTCTTTGAATTTTTTCATCAAATAACTTTTATTTTGTGCAAAAAAGATAATTCTTTCTAATGCAGCAAATCCGGAATTCTGGATTAATCCAGAATTGTAGAACCCCTGTATAAGTTACAACATATTTTGTAACCAACCAAAAAGGTTAACCTTACTCATGGAAGGGCCACTTTATTTAAGAAATAAAAATCTGTTCGCGTATTTTGTCGGTGAATAAAACATGGGCAAGAGTTCGGATGCGGAAAAATTAAATCACGAGTGCGTAGCACGAGTGATTTAATTTTCCGCATCCGAACGAGTGCCCGTGTTTTATTCACCGACAAAATACAAGAACAGAGTTTTTATTTCGATTCTAAATACGATAATATTCCGCACTATTTAACTGCGCGCATTTCATTTTCACTCATTTGACATTGAACCTAATTCCACGCTGAAATTGAGTGGCTTATTAGCTGGTACAATTACCTCCCTCGTTAATGTAAACGACCTTCGTAATTTTCTGAAGGAAAAAACACATTTTAAACATTGAAACAATTTTAATAACACGAGCATAGTGTATCTATGTCATGAAATGAAAAATATAAATGAATTGATTATCAGAAATTTTTATGAATCTTAATTTCGAGAGTATATAGGAGTTTCTAAAAATAGATGCGTCATAGCTGAAACACTGGATTCTCGTGAAACTCGCGGTCCGTTAAATATTTACTATAAAGTTTACGTTCATTCATTCATAAATAGGTCATGTGATACGGGGCGTAAATTGTAACAGCCAATTTGTTACCATGTTTTATGGGGGTAATAAAACATGGTCAGGTCTTCTCTTTGTTTAATGCATTAATCCGCAGATCGTGTTAGAATTTAAAATAATGTACCTCAGGACTGTTAACATTAAAACTAAACAATGTTTATCAGTTATAAATCAATGAAACATACAAACTTCTTTCTAGAAAGAAGTTGAAACATTCATATACTCACAGCATTTTTTATACAGATAAGCTAATATCATCAATGTTAACATTCCACAAACAGAGAAGAGAGTGGAACAAAGTCTATGTGAAATGGGTTTGACTGAATTATCATCGTCAGTGGCTTCTGAACCCGAGTTGTACTGTTTCGATTTGGAACTATTCTTAGATTGGTCGGTCACTTTTCCACCCTTCTGCCGGCAAGGTTTGGCCATTTTTCTGTATCAACTGCAAAATAATGAAGAAAATCTAAAACATACATGTATAAGACATGCGTAGCATATAACTAGTAAATTTAAACCCTTTTCTAGGTATTGTATAATATATTTAGATTTTCGGAAAACGGGCACCAGGCCCAACTACGGCGTGTAGTCAGAAACTGAATTTTCACTTTTTAATGGTAATAGGCCCCATTCAGCTATTAATTCATTCCTAAGAGTAAGTGGGGTCTTCACATAAGCTGCCTAACATCACAATGGCTCATTCCTAATCAACATGATGAGCCAAAAACAGATTTTCATATTTTCAGACGGTCAGTGTGCGTTTCAGACCGTCAGTGAGTGTTTCATATATATTTTAGTAACAGCGACCTTGAACCCAACAGTGACCCAATTTTCATTCACAAGATGCGCCTTCATACAAACTACCTATACAGCATGTTTCAATTCAATACCTCATATTGAGCTGAAACTGATTTTCTACACTTTCAAGTTCTTTCACAATATCTCAATTCTTAAAAAAAAATAGTAAAATTATAGAGTCAAATACTATAGTATAAAATGCAAACTGCGCCACCAGGGGTAGTGACAGTATCTCTATCTTTGATAATAATGATCACTTGAAACTCCTTATTTTATGCATCAACATGGAAGCCTAAATATTTTATTCATAAGGGCCATAACTCCACAGTCACTGGTCACGCAAAGCCCTTACAAAACAGAAATAAACTTTTCACAATAATAATTCAAGGGCAATAACTGCTAGTCATTCATAAATTTTTGGTTAATTGCATGGGGATAGAAATGCACTTTTATTAAAATCTGTCAGCATCGAGAGTTTAAAAATTAATTAATTGCGGTTCTATATACAATAACGTTTAACTAATGATGACAAAATGATGAGAAATCTCAAAGACCTAAATAATTAATATACAGTAGATCTTTGTTATAAAATATAAATGTTCTCTCGGTGTGGTAAATCACAGGAACAACCTGATATTTTAAAATATATGGTCCAAACACTATCCAGGCCCCGTTACTGACAAGCTCCCGTATACATTGGGGATGTCTGAACTGAACATGGCTCCTAACTTCAGGTTTTATAAGGCCACTGATAAATTGGTCAATTACATATATTTCACTGGCCTCAGGATTGATGGCAGAGTTTCTGTAAGGCATACCCAAAATCAGCTGCAGACTCAGACTTAGATTGCTTACGATTCCCTTTCTATTGGGTTAAATCTACAGTCTAGGACCTCAAGTAAATAAGGATAGCTGTTACTTTTATATGGCGGTATATCACTTAGTAACTTTTGAGCATTTCCCTTTAAACTCATTATTAATTGTTGAGCTTTTTCTTGATCATTCCATTTATTCCAAGCTGCTACATGCTCAAAGTGAACTATGTAATCCCGCCAATCCGTAGAAACCCCATCAGACCGTTCAGGTTCTTTAACCTTTTGCAACCTGTGTCTGAAATTATGTGAATGATCTAGAGTGAGTGAACCAGTGCTCGTTCAAAAAGTGTATATTTTCAAAATTATAACTTACAAACTCTTTAAACTACAGTAAAACAACACATTAAAATAATGACCAAGTCTATTCGGACGAGATGGTAAAAGCGTCCACCTTGACACCGATTATAGGATAAAACAGGTGCGGTGAAGATATGGATCAAACATTAGCAAAATTGTTAGTGACGGAACCAGTGCTCGGTCAGGGGTCTATATAATAACTCCGCAATATAATTTTGTAATAATCAATGGGAACTGTTTGTTTAACATATCAACTGATATAATGTGACATAAAAACAGAAATAAATGCTGATGATACGGGCCAATTGTACCAAACTATTGCTTTACTACCACTCACCTTTTGACGTCTTGTTGAATGACAATGTAATTATGAGTAATGTGTGATGCTAACAATTTCATCAGTGATCATAATTTCTTTCAGCATTATAACACTGAAAAAACTGTTATAACTTTCCCCCTGAGCACAAACAAATGAAAACAATTGTGAACAAATAATTTTAACCGCACCTATTTTATCCCATAGTGCAGATTATGCAGTTTATCCAAGAGCCGCGCAGCTAATAAATGACGTCAGCAGGTGGGTGGGGAATTTGTTTATTGCCTGTTAAATCAGTCACTGTGGATGACAGTTCCTTTTTTTCTGTTGAAACACAAAGCTTACACATTTCGAAGTTTAGGTACATGGAAATAATATTCTAAATGTAAATATCTATGATTTGTCAGTGTGGAAATGTAGTGATATTCGTTCAGTCTTCTTTCGATGACGAACAACTGCTGTCTGCAAAATTATTTTAAAAAATGAAAAAGGACGATTTTCTTGTGTAATTAGGTGCAAGAGGGGTTGAAATAAACAAAACAGTGGTAAAAACATGATTAACAATCTTTATTTCTCATTTAATTTTACATAACAAACGAAGTGACCGAGCACTGGGCTGACCGAGCATTGGTTCCCCCCACTCTATAGGCATGATTGTCTGTAAATAACTATAATTCCCAGTGTAGTAGTCTGTATAGGATTTAATTACTAACAGGGAGAAACTTGTGTAGGCAGCCGGCTAGCTCAGTCGGTAGAGCATTCGCCCTGTAAGCGAAGGGTCCCGGGTTCGAGCCCCGGTCTGGTTGCACATTTTTCTCACCTGGTTACATTTGGCGCCCAACGTAAATGACCCACTGCACCCTTAGAACGTCCCACAGAGGTTCTAGTACTCCATGAATTCGAGGATGAATTCTTCGAAGGAGGGGGTGTATGTAGTAGTCTGTATAGGATTTAATAACTAACAGGGAGAAACTTGTGTAGGCAGCCGGCTAGCTCAGTCGGTAGAGCATTCGCCCTGTAAGCGAAGGGTCCCGGGTTCGAGCCCCGGTCTGGTTGCACATTTTTCTCACCTGGTTACACCAGGACCATGGATATTAGTTGGTTGAGGCTGATACATAGGCATGGTTGTCTCCCTTTGAAAACCAGGATTATTAATTGGTTGAGGTTGATACATAGGCATGGTTGTCTCCCTTTGAAAACCAGGATTATTAATTGGTTGAGGTGGATACATAGGCATGGTTGTCTCCCTTTGAAAACCAGGATTATTAATTGGTTGAGGTGGATACATAGGCATGGTTGTCTCCCTTTGAAAACCAGGATTATTAATTGGTTGAGGTGGATACATAGGAATGGTTGTCTCCCTTTGAAAACCAGGATTATTAATTGGTTGAGGTGGATACATAGGAATGGTTGTCTCCCTTTGAAAACCAGGATTATTAATTGGTTGAGGTTGATACATAGGCATGGTTGTCTCCCTTTGAAAACCAGGATTATTAATTGGTTGAGGTGGATACATAGGAATGGTTGTCTCCCTTTGAAAACCAGGATTATTAATTGGTTGAGGTGGATACATAGGAATGGTTGTCTCCCTTTGAAAACCAGGATTATTAATTGGTTGAGGTTGATACATAGGCATGCAGGGCTCGACACTAACACTGGTCCGCTTGTCCGAAACTAGTGAAAATCCAGAAGGACCAGTGAAAATTCTGAAGGACCAGTAACTGTCCTATTTACAAATTGGGCGCTTTTGTCCTGTCGGACCAGTGGCCAAAATAGTTAGTGTCTAGGCCTGGGCATGGTTGTCTCCCTTTGAAAACCAGGATTATTAATTGGTTGAGGTGGATACATAGGAATGGTTGTCTCCCTTTGAAAACCAGGATTATTAATTGGTTGAGGTTGATACATAGGCATGGTTGTCTCCCTTTGAAAACCAGGATAATTAATTGGTTGAGGTTGATACATAGGCATGGTTGTCTCCCTTTGAAAACCAGGATTATTAATTGGTTGAGGTTGATACATAGGCATGGTTGTCTCCCTTTGAAAACCAGGATTATTAATTGGTTGAGGTGGATACATAGGAATGGTTGTCTCCCTTTGAAAACCAGGATTATTAATTGGTTGAGGTTGATACATAGGCATGGTTGTCTCCCTTTGAAAACCAGGATAATTAATTGGTTGAGGTTGATACATAGGCATGGTTGTCTCCCTTTGAAAACCAGGATTATTAATTGGTTGAGGTTCATACATAGGCATCGAGGTCAGCCTTGGTTCAACATGAGGGGAATTATATGAATGGTATCTTGGGGACAGTAATGGAATCTTAAAGTCACCTTCAGTCGGTTGTGGTCCCCCATAGGGTTGATCCCTAATCCCCTGTGTGTTAGGAAAGCAGGCATGAGGATCATGTTCATGTTTTATTTTGGCCTTGCCAGACATAGAGGAACTAAATCCCTTATTATAAGCTTGCTTAACTGAGGTTTGCTTCAATTTAGGTTCTTCTTTTAAAGGTACCCACCAAGCTTGGGATTTATCCATTATTTATTCTATGACAGTTTAACCCTAAAATATTTCCAATTTACCAATTGTTACAGCAGTGAAGTTCGCCAATTAATTAAGAATATTTAATAATAACCCTGTTATACAGTGCCCCAGCTAGACGTTAATAGCAGGGCGCAACGCCCTGTTGCCCTTTTCCTGCGCCCTGCTGTGCCCTTTTGTTGTCAAATCCGCCCTGCCCTTTTTAATTTCTTATGTGTGTAAAAAATGGGTCAATGGAGTAATAAACAACGTGACAAGTTGTATATTAATCAGATACGTCAATCATCCATAAAACACTCTTAAATTGATAACATCGGAGGCGGGGCTTGTCATCTGCAACGGCTATCAACCAATGAGATCGTGTCTCACGTTCACGCATAATCAACGTGTGAATAGCTAATTGGCATTTATCCGAGTGAATTAGATCACAGATTGTCCGTGAATTTGATAAAGTCAAGTAAAATTCTTAGAGGGCACTTGTCAATTTCGACAGAAATGTTTAACATAAGTCACAGTAATGATGAATTCATTCTTAAATTTCGAAGTTTTATAACGCACATTTTTTTCTCAGGATCTTGCAGGGAAATAAACGCGCGCTATTAAATCATTCTAACTAACCTTTATTTACCAATGTAACCCGTTGACTAGCATGTTTAATCCTCAATAAAAAATATGTCGTGAATCCAAAAAGAATTTTAAAGCACAGAGCACTATTAAAGTCCTCGACGCATCGCCATATAAGGCGTTAATTCACCAGAGAAACGTGTAAACTCAGTGAGTTACATAGTGACGTCATACGGTGTGTAAAACTCACGCGTGTAGAGACTTGGGCGTAGGCCTACTGTAAAGCATCACAGTGTACACGTTATATGTTTTGAAAATGTTAAAATTAATCTTAATGAATTAAATCGCGCCTTAGTCTTTGACCTGGCATATTGGAAAGTTATTGACGTGGATTTTCACGAGATTCACTCATATAATGAAGATCCACCAGCGTTGACAATTCTCGCGTAAGTTCTAAAGTTGGACAATTTCCAATCTCGTTCTTTATGTTAGATTACAATTTTTTTACGCGAAAAGTCCTATTTCCGCAAGTCTATACTACCTTGATATCAAATACAGATCGATGTAGAAAATAGATAGAAATCTATGAAGATTCACGGGCCGGGATTTAAAATTTCGTATTACCCACGTCGATTAATTGCCTTACGCGCAAGTTGGCCGAATTTCGATCTCATTGAGTAGGATCTGAAAACTTTTTTGGAATACTTATTCTTTTCCCTTCTTTAAATCGGTGATTCCGTGATATGATACTAATATCTCTCGGAAATTACTTTCGTTTTCGGTTAGTGATAAAACTCGCGCACCGTCCGTACCGTTGTGAAAGAGAAATTTGATGAGAAAATCGTATTTTTTATGTTTTACATCGTACAATTAAACAGTTAATGAATGCTGTCAAAAGAATAAATATTAACTACTACATGTATGATGTTTGTGAATTGAAAGAACATTGAAAGAACAATCTGAGTTGATTATATAAGTGTTAATTATACATACAAGTAGAGCAATACTTTGGCATAGGGCATTTGTCTGTTTAAATGTTTTGTGATCATTTAGAAATCTATGCTTCATTTTTTTTACAAAATATTTTTTTCCTTTTAATGAAAAGGTATGTTTGCTTACTTGAGAAACACCACAATTTCTGTCAGGAAACACAGGAGATGCCATAAGCAGACACTAAAACTTCAAAATTTTCTTGGGGGAGCACCCCCAATCCCCCCTCAGCCGGGCGGGGGACACCCCCTCCCGAACCCTCCCCCAAAGTGCCCTTTTCACAAAGTTGCACCATGCCCTTTTCAAATCCTAGCTGGAGCACTGTTATATGATGTCACTAATTGCGCAGTATGTTTTTAAACAACTATAAACCCCACTCTTCTCATAAAGACTGTGTTACATGTATGATAGTAAACAAAGTATACATTTTAAAATAGGCAGTGGCTAGAAATGTTTAACATAAGTCACAGTAATGATGAATTCATTCTTAAATTTCGAAGTTTTATAACGCACATTTTTTTCTCAGGATCTTGCAGGGAAATAAACGCGCGCTATTAAATCATTCTAACTAACCTTTATTTACCAATGTAACCCGTTGACTAGCATGTTTAATCCTCAATAAAAAATATGTCGTGAATCCAAAAAGAATTTTAAAGCACAGAGCACTATTAAAGTCCTCGACGCATCGCCATATAAGGCGTTAATTCACCAGAGAAACGTGTAAACTCAGTGAGTTACATAGTGACGTCATACGGTGTGTAAAACTCACGCGTGTAGAGACTTGGGCGTAGGCCTACTGTAAAGCATCACAGTGTACACGTTATATGTTTTGAAAATGTTAAAATTAATCTTAATGAATTAAATCGCGCCTTAGTCTTTGACCTGGCATATTGGAAAGTTATTGACGTGGATTTTCACGAGATTCACTCATATAATGAAGATCCACCAGCGTTGACAATTCTCGCGTAAGTTCTAAAGTTGGACAATTTCCAATCTCGTTCTTTATGTTAGATTACAATTTTTTTACGCGAAAAGTCCTATTTCCGCAAGTCTATACTACCTTGATATCAAATACAGATCGATGTAGAAAATAGATAGAAATCTATGAAGATTCACGGGCCGGGATTTAAAATTTCGTATTACCCACGTCGATTAATTGCCTTACGCGCAAGTTGGCCGAATTTCGATCTCATTGAGTAGGATCTGAAAACTTTTTTGGAATACTTATTCTTTTCCCTTCTTTAAATCGGTGATTCCGTGATATGATACTAATATCTCTCGGAAATTACTTTCGTTTTCGGTTAGTGATAAAACTCGCGCACCGTCCGTACCGTTGTGAAAGAGAAATTTGATGAGAAAATCGTATTTTTTATGTTTTACATCGTACAATTAAACAGTTAATGAATGCTGTCAAAAGAATAAATATTAACTACTACATGTATGATGTTTGTGAATTGAAAGAACATTGAAAGAACAATCTGAGTTGATTATATAAGTGTTAATTATACATACAAGTAGAGCAATACTTTGGCATAGGGCATTTGTCTGTTTAAATGTTTTGTGATCATTTAGAAATCTATGCTTCATTTTTTTTACAAAATATTTTTTTCCTTTTAATGAAAAGGTATGTTTGCTTACTTGAGAAACACCACAATTTCTGTCAGGAAACACAGGAGATGCCATAAGCAGACACTAAAACTTCAAAATTTTCTTGGGGGAGCACCCCCAATCCCCCCTCAGCCGGGCGGGGGACACCCCCTCCCGAACCCTCCCCCAAAGTGCCCTTTTCACAAAGTTGCACCATGCCCTTTTCAAATCCTAGCTGGAGCACTGTTATATGATGTCACTAATTGCGCAGTATGTTTTTAAACAACTATAAACCCCACTCTTCTCATAAAGACTGTGTTACATGTATGATAGTAAACAAAGTATACATTTTAAAATAGGCAGTGGCTAGAAATGTTTAACATAAGTCACAGTAATGATGAATTCATTCTTAAATTTCGAAGTTTTATAACGCACATTTTTTTCTCAGGATCTTGCAGGGAAATAAACGCGCGCTATTAAATCATTCTAACTAACCTTTATTTACCAATGTAACCCGTTGACTAGCATGTTTAATCCTCAATAAAAAATATGTCGTGAATCCAAAAAGAATTTTAAAGCACAGAGCACTATTAAAGTCCTCGACGCATCGCCATATAAGGCGTTAATTCACCAGAGAAACGTGTAAACTCAGTGAGTTACATAGTGACGTCATACGGTGTGTAAAACTCACGCGTGTAGAGACTTGGGCGTAGGCCTACTGTAAAGCATCACAGTGTACACGTTATATGTTTTGAAAATGTTAAAATTAATCTTAATGAATTAAATCGCGCCTTAGTCTTTGACCTGGCATATTGGAAAGTTATTGACGTGGATTTTCACGAGATTCACTCATATAATGAAGATCCACCAGCGTTGACAATTCTCGCGTAAGTTCTAAAGTTGGACAATTTCCAATCTCGTTCTTTATGTTAGATTACAATTTTTTTACGCGAAAAGTCCTATTTCCGCAAGTCTATACTACCTTGATATCAAATACAGATCGATGTAGAAAATAGATAGAAATCTATGAAGATTCACGGGCCGGGATTTAAAATTTCGTATTACCCACGTCGATTAATTGCCTTACGCGCAAGTTGGCCGAATTTCGATCTCATTGAGTAGGATCTGAAAACTTTTTTGGAATACTTATTCTTTTCCCTTCTTTAAATCGGTGATTCCGTGATATGATACTAATATCTCTCGGAAATTACTTTCGTTTTCGGTTAGTGATAAAACTCGCGCACCGTCCGTACCGTTGTGAAAGAGAAATTTGATGAGAAAATCGTATTTTTTATGTTTTACATCGTACAATTAAACAGTTAATGAATGCTGTCAAAAGAATAAATATTAACTACTACATGTATGATGTTTGTGAATTGAAAGAACATTGAAAGAACAATCTGAGTTGATTATATAAGTGTTAATTATACATACAAGTAGAGCAATACTTTGGCATAGGGCATTTGTCTGTTTAAATGTTTTGTGATCATTTAGAAATCTATGCTTCATTTTTTTTACAAAATATTTTTTTCCTTTTAATGAAAAGGTATATTTGCTTACTTGAGAAACACCACAATTTCTGTCAGGAAACACAGGAGATGCCATAAGCAGACACTAAAACTTCAAAATTTTCTTGGGGGAGCACCCCCAATCCCCCCTCAGCCGGGCGGGGGACACCCCCTCCCGAACCCTCCCCCAAAGTGCCCTTTTCACAAAGTTGCACCATGCCCTTTTCAAATCCTAGCTGGAGCACTGTTATATGATGTCACTAATTGCGCAGTATGTTTTTAAACAACTATAAACACCACTCTTCTCATAAAGACTGTGTTACATGTATGATAGTAAACAAAGTATACATTTTAAAATAGGCAGTGGCTAGCCGTCCGGCTCCGGACGACTAGACAGCGAAATTAGTCGTCCGGCATTAGAAATAGAAGTAGTAATGGAACATAGAAAGTTTCAATTACAGTATTATGAGGATGGGGATAGTATATGACTTCATGCTGAAAAAATGAAATTGCTGTGTTAGGTAATTGACAGTTTGTAATGTCACTGGTTATAATAGCGTGAAAACAATGTTACCGTTTATGAATCGTATCATGGTAGGTCCTATTCTAAACTCCCTGATTGTATATTGTATTTAAAATTTACAAAAAAATACAATTGTAATTGTATTGTTTTGTATATATGTGCTGTTAAAACTGCGAATGAAAAGTATAATTAATTGCCATAGCTCTGTTTGTGTTACATCGGCAAATTAACGTGCGTACTTTGTTTGTTTTCCAATATGGCGGACATTATACGGAGATACACGGCCGGTCACAAAATGAATGCAGATAAATGACTAACTTGTCTTGCTTAATTCGTAGTTTATTACAAGGTAGAAACATATGTGATACTTATCACAAGAAAATAACTGAAATTATGGATGCCTAATGCATAGAAATAGAATGACAGTTACCTAGCCAATGCATGTATCGTTTGCTAGTCGTCCGATGACGGACGACTAATTTCGCTGTCTAGTCGTCCGGTGCCGGACGGCTAGCCACTGCCTTTAAAATATCAACACTGATCAAGGGGAGTTCCTGTGGGTAAATTATCATGACATTATTTATTGGCCGAGTTTATGCATCAGATATCATTTCATGATCGATTAATCCATTTAGACCTTTAGGACAAACTGTAGTACTACAATTTTATTATATTAGACAAATAATTTTAAGAAACAAAACAGATGTTACCAATAAAACTTGATTTCAAAAATCTTAATAATGGGCGCCGCCATTTTGTCAAACTTTTTGTAAACCTTGATTTCATTGGCTGTCACCTTTTACTCGTCCTCCGATCTATTCGTACCCAAATCTTGGTTAGCTGTGAAATCATGTGAATCAGCCACACATGTAACAGGCTCACTGGCCCTTGTTAGGCACTTGGCCTGTGAGTATCTGCTTCCCAGGTTTTAATTACATATCATAGTCATTATTAACCACAAATAAAGCAAAGATAACCAATTCATGTAAGGATTCAATGATTTTAATGTTTATAGATATTTGATAAATATAATCAATCTCAAAACAGTCTAATTCAAGTAAGATAATAATAAGCCATAATTTAATATAAAGTAAAGAGTAATTTGGAGTTTACTAATTTAGAAAATCCAGCCAAAAGTTAATAAAATGCCCCCATTAATTAATTCCTAAAGGAGAGCTCAGCTCGTGACAAGGGTAAAAGCTACCGTGTGAATGTCCGTGAACTGAGACAGAAAGATTTCTGTCTCAGCCTTTTTACCCATCAAAAACAGAAAGCATGAGAACTTCATGAAACATGAAGTTTTCATCAAATTAAGTAAGGTTTATATAGTCACTACAAAGTTAAACATGCAGTGGTCACATGGTACACTATAAATACTGTAAACATGGTAAATACTGTACATTGTTAAATTTAATTCTAAAGTTTACATAGGAATAAAACCATTCCTGCCACACACACGTAAAATTTATGACACTAAACTGGAGTTCTATCACTATAGGCCTACGAGATTGATTGAGTGATTAATTGATTGATTGATTGATTGATTGATTCATTCATTCATTCATTCATTCATTCATTCATTGTACTTATATGTTTGATATGTGAGATATGTGTGCATATATGAGATATGTACGAATATGAGATTGTATATGAGATATGTATGCATAAATGAGATATGTGTGCATATATAAGAGATGTGTGCATTTACTAGTTTAATTTTAATTAAGATATGTGTACGTATATGAGATATGTGTGTATATATGATGTATGTGTGCGTATATATGAGATATGTGTGCATATATTAGATATGTGTGTATATATGATATATGTGTGTATATTTGAGATATTTTTGCATTATATGAGAGATGTGTGAATATATGAGAGATGTGTACATATATTAGAATGTATATGAGATATGTGTATATATATATATATATGAGATATGTGTGAATATATGAGATTTGTGTGCATATATGAGATATGTGTATATAAATGAGATATGTGTTCATATATGAGATATTTGTGTATATATGAGAGAGGTGAGCATATATGAGATATGTGTATATATATGAGATATGTGTGCATATATGAGATACGTGTGTATATATGGGTTATGTGTGCATATATCAGATATGTGTGCATAAATGAGATATGGGTGCATTAATGAGATATGTGTGCATAAATGAGATATATTTGCATATATGAGATATGTGTGCATATATGAGAGATGTGTACGTATATGAGACATGTGTGTATTTATGAGATATGGCGGACTGGATCAACCAAACGGACTGACTGAACTGGACCAGACCAACTGAACTGACTGACTGGATTGACCAGATTAACTGACTGACCAGACCAGACTGACTAACATGACTAACTGGCCGGTCTAACTGACTGACTGGCCGGACTAGTCGGGTTGGCAGGGCCAATCAAATTGACTGACTGGACCTGGACTGACAGACTGAATGGACCTACAAGACCAGACTGCCTGACGGACTAACCAACTAATTGGACAGACCAGACTGACTGACTAGACCGGCTGTCTGGACCAACTGACTAGGTGACTGTATCTGACTCATGATCGACTGACTGACTCACTTATTAATTGGCTGACTCATTTATTTAAATGACTGGTCGATTGATTAATTCAAGCATTGATTCATTAATAAATTGCATATAATTACATGTATATGATTGTTTCAATTATGGGTACGTTTTGTCTCGGTGCGAATAACATTGGTTCCATTCAATATGGCGGCGATCGGTCGAGCAAAGTTACTGAGATCAATATTCAAGTTAAAACGCAATGTTTTGAGCGTAAATTGTGCTGAAAATACAGTAAGGGGATATGCACAGATATCGGTAAGCGATTGCATTCACTTGACAACTGAGAGTTCTTCTTAAAACAACAGTTGCAGTTCTTATTACGATGCTGTCAGTTGTTCGTTCTCAAACTAATTCGTAACCAATACAGGCCTATATGTAATACATATAGATGAGACTATTTGAGCCAAATTGATAGTCTTTGCCAAAACATAATGATGTCAAAGATGTTTGAGAAACTTTCTACCTACACTATACTGTCTATAGATCTCTACTGGCATGCGAGGTATTACCGGACAGCAGGTATTACCGGACAAACGGTCCTAGACGCTTATTTTCTGGACCTATGGATTGAAAGTTGTACCTAATCACTCAGAAGCTTTTGAATAAATCTAGAAGAAGAAAAAATTATTCAAGATTAACAAGACTGTCTATTTATCCAAAATGTCGTCCGCGGCTGTGTGTTTACGTTTGCGGCGCTTGGGGAAATCACCATCGTCTGCGCATGCGCAAAATAACACGAGCTGAGCGCGTGCGTCATTGATTTTATACAGTTAAATTAATTAGCTTCGTTTGTAGCAAAGAATGAATAGTCGAGCGGTTAACGTCTTAGATTGTGAAGCGAGAGGACCTGCGATCGGTTCCTCGCGGCATCAAATTTTTTTTTATTTTTTTTTAAAATTTAATTTCGTCCAATTATACCAGCTCTAATTTCAGCAGGGTTTTGTTAATTACGAAATTTGTCAACGGATATCAGTTGAGTAACCCTTTTTACGGTCTTATCCATAAGTCTGAAATACTTTGGGTTGATTTTTAGGCGTTTTAATCGACTTTTGATCGGTAAATTATGTACGGTATATTACGGAATCTGACCTACCATAGAACGCCACCTAGCGGGAAAACATGGCGCGTCACGAGTTGTTATTACAAAAATCGTGTCATATTTTTGCATAAATAGGAAGTACGAACCCAGTATAAATCATTTCCTATAATAAGTTTCCAAATTTTAAGTTAAAAATGGTTGAAAACGACTGTCCGGTAATACCTGCTGTACGCCGTTGAAAAAAGCGTAAAAAGTGCCCCTGTTTGGGCCCCTAAATTTGGATGTTCTGATGACGTCATTTTTCGGGAATTCTATTTTTAGGAAGGCCTTGAACCTAGGTATGTGTCAACATAAAAAATTCTGACTAAAAATCGATTTTTAACTTGACATGAAGCTTTTTATGCCATTTCTGTCCGGTAATACCTCGCATGCCAGTATATGTTCACTTTTGTGGCTTATTGTTGAAGGAACTGACAAACAGAAGAGCTTCCATAACAAGGAGAGGTCTTCCGATTCCCTCAATTTGGCCTCTTCTGTATTTAGAATGTATAGGGTTTAATTACTATTAGGGGAGAAACTTGTGTAGACAGCTGGCTAGGTCAGTCGGTAGAGCATTCACCCTGTAAGCGAAGCGTCCCAGGTTTGAGCCTGGTCTGGTTGCACATTTTCTCACACTGTTAGTAGTTAGTGTTACAAGAAGCCTCTTGTCTCTTCCGGCATATATCATATTCAGAGTATACTTTGCTTCTGGCAAGTCCCAATAGATATTTGAAAGAGCAAAGTAGACATTGCAAAACCAAATGACAATGTCCACCAAGGACTGTGTGCACTGTGCCTTACAGTGTGTGTTCGATTGCCAACCTCCTATATTTGCTCTAGAAAATACTCTACTACTGGTCTCTAATTGGTAGAGACTAAACAAACCAACCATCAGTGTAGGTCTATACATACTGTACAAGTACACGGAATGTCATGACATGAATCACATGATTTGTTTCAGATTGCTGGATTGCCGCCATTCGTGAAGATTGTTGAGGTAGGTCCTAGAGACGGACTACAGAATGAGAAAGAAATGGTACCCACTGATGTGAAGATTGAGTTAATCAACAAACTATCACATGCTGGAATATCATCTGTTGAAGTCACAAGTTTTGTCTCGCCCAAATGGGTTCCCCAGGTAAGTGATCTTATCAGTGATCTCCCCCTACCAAAAAAAAATGCTGAGCATATAGCCTTAATATTTGCCAGTCAGCTTTCTGCTGAAATACAGCAGGTGAGTGCCTCCACCCGTATTTGAACCCAGCAAGCCTTGTCCCTGGTTAAAATCTGACCCCTCTGGTGAGATATCCTTATCCTATACATAGAAGCTCACGGTGGATTCTTATAATTTCATACACAGTGACCTCCCCTTACAGATGGTATTGATATTCATTTTAAAATCTCATTATAAAATGTTTTATTATTTATGTTTCATTTCTTTTTTCACATCAGATACTCTAAATAAACCATGGGGTCAAGCTCACTGTTTAAATACAGTAAAAGGATAAATTGTTTCCACTCAATAAACTTGGAATGAGTATAGTACTTGCCTAAATAGCTGATTTTCAAATCCAGGCCCAAACCATGGATTCTTAAGGATCTTTGCCAAGATGGGTAGATGAAACTACGATATAGTTCTTGTAAATCGGTCTGCATGAGTCTCTTGAAGTTAGCGGTACAATGAAGTTGTGCTGCTTATTTTAAAAAAAAAATTGTTTTTTTAATGAAATTTCTTGTTACATTTTAAAATAGTATTCTTATTTTTTATTCAAGATGGCTGACCATACAGAAGTGTTAAAAGGTATACAGAGGTATCCAAGTGTAGTATACTCAGCTTTAACTCCAAACTTGAAAGGTTTTACTGGTGCAGTAAGTGTTTGTTTATCTTCTTATACATGTCACTTATATTTTGGCTACCGGTAATTCTTGATGTCCCCATGTGGTTTAATGTGGGACCCAATACCAAAGAACATAATTATATATTAACCCAAATCTGAAGAAAAGTCAAATGGAAATCACATGATATCTAACCTGGAAGAAGGTTCTGGAAGAGCAATATGATATATGTACTGTCTTAAGTTGCAGTACTTTAAACATATTAAAGTCAATGTATAAATTGTATGGATCTTCCACCCTCATACTAGCTGAGAGTCGCTATATAATACGCTATATAATACATGTAATGTTGTACCTTAAAATCTGTGTTTCATTGTTTCAGTTGGAAGCAGGTGTGAATGAGGTAGCAATATTTGGTGCTGCATCTGAGTCATTTAGCAAGTATGTACCATATATGAGTATTATACTTATTATTTAAAATTAAACTTTCACTTGCATTTTACATGCTTTGTCTGTTTATTACACTATAAAGATTTGTGGACATGTACAAATATTTAGCAAGCTTCAAGCTTCAAAGTTTATTGCCAAATTGGCTTAACAGTCATACATTTACACCAGCACCATATTATGTAAAAACTCAACAGTCCCCTGGCATAACTTCATTTAATTATCTATAAATTGAAAATCAATTAAGTGTCTATTTTCTCTCAGGTTTTGGGCATTTGCCTTTTTGCCGCCCTCAATATTACTAAAACTAGAAATACAGAACAGAACAGAACAGTTTATTGTCGTAATCAGTACAGTTTCTTGACAAAACAACAAACATATTTACAAAACATTTTTACACAACAGTCACATGATGCATGATATGGTAACATAATAAGTACATAACAGTTACATTTTCAGACAAAATATACAATACTAGTAATAATAATAATAATAATACACAAAAGGGCCTCTCAATATATAATAGATTTTGAAACAAAAATGGAAAAATATTAACATTTTAATTTAAAACTGGTAGATTTGTTAACCCAAGAAATCCTGAAAAAATTGACGATTTTGTTTTATGATTTCATGTTTTACTTTGTTTCAGAAAGAATATAAACTGTACTATTGATGAAAGTTTGCAGAGATTTGAATCAGTGATGACAGAAGCTAAATCTAAGAATATACCAGTTAGAGGGTAGGTAGACAGTGTACATGTATGATAATCCAGGGTGTTAGCACTAGAGACTCTGTGGCAGCACTTTGTTGGTATTTTGAGAATTGGATTTTTGGGGTCTAATTTTGGAAAATATTTCAAAAATAAATATGAGGTGTAATGAATGAAATTTTACACTATTTTGAAGACAGAGCTCTAGAGAAAGGCGTGGAGAGGAAATGGTGCTATTTACGAGTTCAAATACCACTCTGAGTGTAATGTAGTAGTGTGTAGTTACTCCCCTATTAGTAACTAAATCCTACACACACTACTACAGTAACAGATACAAACAAAACAGCAATTTGAATTTTGATCCTTTTCTTTACATGTCTGCATGATTTCATAGTAATTAAAGTGGTCTTATAAGTGGAATTGTACATGAAGTATGAAACTTGTATCTTGGTGTTTTCAGTTATGTATCGTGTGTACTTGGATGTCCATATGAAGGAAATATTCCTGCTGAAAAAGTTGCACAGGTTGGTTACCTTGGTTACAGCAAGTTTATAATATCACTTTGATGAGCTCTGGTCTGTTCCAATAAAAAGGGCTGGGGGCAAAACCTACCGTAAAACAACTAACCATTCTCTGGGTGGGGCTATCAGAAGTGTTTCAATAATTCGTAAGAATGCTAGTTCAGAGGATAGGAGTATTTTTGTACCGGTTCTTTTGTTCTTGCCCCCTGACCTTCTTTCATGTAACAGCCCTTTTTATGCAGTTTCTCTTTCTGCGCAACCTGCAAAAAACAAACATGACATGTAGGGGTTCCACTAGCTTCTGAATTTGAAAGGTCAGTTGATACTTTTTACTTAATTTTACCATTTTATATATATGCAACATTCCCATGATATTAAGGGAAAATGACCCTTCAAACCTAAATCTGTGGCATTTTGGAAATTTCAAGGGTCCTGAGTAAAATGGACTGGTTGCCCTGTTAACTTAGTTAAACTGTTATATCTTTGTGTCTATATGTTTAAGTTTATAAACAAAATACCCAGTACTTTGTATTCATATTCCATTGATTTTAGAGCAAGTTGTTAACTCACAAATACACATGTATGCGTCTGATCACACAATATCTTAAATCATTGATTCCAATTTTTAACATGTTAAAATATCCTCTTATATAGTAATGGTATATAGTACAACCTTATGTAAAGACCAGCTCAATAATAAGACAAAGAATACATCTTTCTAGTACATTTTCACTGTTTTGCTATTTATCCAGCCTCAATATTAAACCAACTCTATGAGATTATCTGTTTTCAAGGATTCCATTTTGTCGATTCATAGACCTACTGTACATGAATTCTGTTCATTGTTCAGGTTGCCAAGTCACTGTATGATATGGGATGTTATGAGGTATCTCTGGGTGACACGATCGGTGTAGGTACACCAGGCGGTATGAAGAACATGGTCGGTGAAGTGATGAAAGTTGTACCTGTGGAGAAGTTAGCGGTCCATTGTCATGATACATACGGACAGGCTTTAGCAAACATTCTCGCTGCTTTACAGGTTTGTTCTGGTTTTCTGTACCTCAGTTGATTAAACCTTTATATCACCTCATAGATCAATTCATGCTCCTATCCCATTTTTGTTAATAATTATTTTCCATTACATGTAATGGATGGAGAGGGGAAATAATCTGATTTTGGAAATGACTAAAACACCTTAGACTGATCAAGGGAGATCATTCATGATATTTCTCCCATCTATAACTGGGTCACAAATGCTATCCAATTGCTGTCTGATGATCGGACGACATACTTTTGTCTAATGTGACTGGAGGCCAGGTCATCAGGCTGCGGCCAGAGCAATTTAAGTCTCTTTTGACGTATACATTTCTTCTCATCGGCTGGTGTCCGCACAATGCTTACATATCAGGTACACATCAGATTCACATACATCAATCGGCATCTGGGTTATTTGTGACTTAAGTATTAGCTGCACACTAGATTTTATACATTTTAGCATATTGCTAGTAATCAGCATTGTTGAGGGACGTGTGTAATAAGGGTTGGAACAAGTGATGTTTCCCAAATTATTGTCAGAATTTTAGACAAAAAACGTTTTCGTTGCAAGAGTTCAAAAACTTTAATCACTTTAAATGTTCAGTTAAACTATCTTTGTGAACAATCTTTTCTTCTGAATTGTGTTGAGGATGTTCATAATGCCATACTGCTGTGTAGTATGGTATGTGTATACATTGTATATGGATATAATATTAATAATAAGTACCGGTATGTATGACTACTTCAGATGGGTGTGAGTGTTGTGGATAGTTCAGTCGCTGGACTTGGTGGTTGTCCATACGCTAAAGGTGCTAGTGGTAATGTATCTACAGAAGATGTGGTCTATATGTTACATGGACTTAACATTAAAACGGTACGTTCAATTTTCAATTCCCATCCTAAGATGGTTATTATGGCATCTGTTGTTTTGAGAAAGTATAATTCCCTAGGTTGGGATTATTACTATCCTGCTGTTTTAAAACATCTAACTAGACTAGACATAATGTGCTTGTTTGATTGGCAAATTCTGCAGGTGGTTGACTGTTGTCTACATTACTTATGGCACACACTGTTGAAATCAGGACATATAATGAGAACACCCTTGGTGTGTTTTGTCTGTACTCTTATTCAAAAAGTTTTCACCTGATCATATTTAAACTTGGTGGCAATGTTTATGGGCATAATATCTAGACCAAGTTAGGTATTGAGCCCAATCGAACCAGGCCTTTTGGTTTGTGGCCCTTGAATTGCCAAAAAGGTGAGAAGTAGGCTAAGTTGGATTGTTTTATTTTCATTCACCATGCCCCCAGACGGGTGTATTGTGTGATATTTTGGCTGTTGTTACTATTTTCATGAAACTTTGCAGAAATGTTTATCAATGGTAAAGTTGTGTATCAGCGGTTCATATAACCCTGTATATATGTTATCGTAACTTCTTCGTCTTGGTGTTGAATGCTACAATTTACAGACATGATATATGATGAAAATCTATATTTAAAATTAAACATGAATTAAGACAATCTGTCTTACATTGTCATGTTACATTTCAGGGTATTGATATACAAAAGTTGATAGAAGCTGGTCAGTATATATCACAGAAACTTGGACGCAATACTCACTCAAAAGTGGCTCAAGCTTCAAGTACTAAATCATCACTGTGAGGAACTGTGTACACATGTTATGGAATTATTGAGTCATCACTGTGAGGAACTGTGTACTCACTATCTGGAATTATTCAGTCATCACTGTGCTGGATAGTGTACTGTTGTTTGACATTATGGCTGTTAAAGATTTGAGAGCTTTTTAGCAGCAAGTGGAACAACTTCACTGTATTGAAATGAGAACTTCCATGAATCCATGTACATGATTGGAGAATGAATCGTATAAACAGCTGTTCATTTAAAAATCTTCATTCAACAGTGATGTGTGAACGAGGCATGTGGTGTTTGGATACCTTGGGTACATAGGTACACACCAATATATGCAACAGATCTGACTTTGAAAATCATATACAAGTAGATTTAGTCCCCCCCCTCCCCAATTCAGTTCAATTTATATGAATTTGTATTACCGGTAGTTTGAGACCTTTGTCAGTTTCAAACTTTATTTGTGATTATTCTCAAACTATTGTGATAGCTAATTAAATTGGGTCTAATACCTTTGTACTTTCCATTGCTAGGCAATGATACTATTCATTATAGGTTGGAATCCCACGATACATGCAAACTATTGAGATTATTCTCAGTTTTAGTCTTGACCCGAGATCATTCTCAGCTTTAATTAATATGAATTTGAGATCATTGTGATATTTTGTCAAATAGGGGAAATGATTTGTGCTACAAATGTAATATGTGCGTCAGTTCTTTCTTGTCCATTGTTGTCAGTAATTATGACCGTGGCGGTCATGATATTCATTGACCTTGTGACATGCATGAAACATGTGAGATTGTTTTATATATGTTGTTGGTAGTGTATACAGGCTGTGATAAGTTTCTGTATTATTGTTTGTAGATTTGTTATTTAATTTACTTTTATTCTCTATGCCATTAATAGATAAATGAAGGGATATTTATGTGTTCAATTGTTCATTTAAGAAATTCAATGAAATAATGTTAAACCAGGCTTTCCAATGGCAAGGTGGGCCTGTGGTTTGTAACCGAGTGATCTGGGTTTGATTCACAGTAGCAACAGGTCATACACTTCCATGAACATTTGACAAAAATGTCAATTTTACTCCACTAGTTGAGATACAATGTTGAGTTTACATGACATGTAGAGAGTCTGTTTATTATGGAAGGGGCAAGTTAGTATAGCCCGTTTGCAGCGAAAAAAATCGTCTAAAATGAAGATTTCACAGTATTTATTGCACCTACAAGTATGAGATTTTGCACGAGTGAATGAAATGTATCTACCTAATGTACAATTAAATCTTAGCAACATCGGGCATGTGTGAAAAAAGTTTTGTTCATAAGTTCTATGTAAAATATTTGTAGTTCGCAATGAAACTTCATGTTAGAAGACTCGATACACACAGTAGTTCAGCCAATTTTATGGTCATGTGACACGTCAAACGGTAGATTTACGTATTTATAACCTATTTAATATAGCATATACGAGGCCCGTCTGTGCATCTGTACTGTTTGTGTGTATCATTTTTTCGGGTCTAAACGTAAACATGGCTTGCGTCTAGCAGCCTCATTCTCGAACTATAAAAACACGGATTTTACATCGTCTTTAAACGATTTTGACTGCTTAATATTGGGCATTCTTCAAACGTGTGCATGTCGATTTCAGACCAATACTAAAGGTTTGGGTAGACGTATACTACTCAATTATTTAGGACTGGTTCAGTCATAAGACTACATGGCATTGCACACATAAACATTACAATGCTTTTATTAAGTTCTTAATTTAACATTATTATATACATGTATGTACATGTATATATGAGTATATACATAGCTTATGTAGCCTAGTGAATAAGGGTTTGGTTTCATTGCTTTTTCGTGATATTGCGTGTATTATATATAATCTATATACACACAAGCAACATACCTTAATAAATCGAGTTATTTGGGCCTCATAAATTTCGCTTTCATCACAGCAATGTTAATCTCGCTGATCACGGATTATAACAGTTAAAAAAATGACAGTAAAACATAAATGGAATACCAGATTACCCACCTGCGTTAAAGTGTCCAAATTCAAGTAATATCAATATGCAATAAAGAATAAACTTGTTTAAATAAGTAATTAAAAATTATGAAATTTAAAATGTGAGTAGGTAGAATGTAATTATGATTCTACGTAAATTTTTATCAACATCTGATGAATAGATTTTTAACAATTCAAAATTTAGACGATTTTTTTCGCTGCAAACGGGCTATATAGGATATTTATAAAGCATCTTAGTAAACATTTTAAGATAAAAAGTAGATAAAAAAGGAAACAACTCTTGACAAAATGAAATATTTTATTGTATATATGGAATGTATTGTCATTATACAACAACCATCATTGAACAATTTCAACTTTCATGTGTGTATATTGCAACAACATAAGCACAATATAAAGCCAATGATGTACAAAATCCACATCTGAACCTGTGTATACCATACTGAATGGCCAAGAGATGAATAAAGTTTAGGCAAATTAGCCCAAAAACTGAAGCACAATTTTTTGACACATCTAAATGAAGCCTCAGCAGAGTACCAAATGGCATATTACTGAAACACTTCCCATACTTTAAGCTTAATACAATAACACGCAAGTAAATAACAAGGTAAAGGGCAGCAGTTTGAATGAATACATGTTAATACCAATTGTAACATATCTAATAACAGGAAATATATTTAACATCCCATACATAAATTCAAGAAAATTATGTAAATATATTTTTATACACAAGTCGCAATAAGCACATCTTTTGCGTTAAGTTAAAAAATAACACAATATTTATATTGAGACCATTTAAAGAAATGCATAAATGTATCACTGATTATATGAACAGTTCAGCTTCAAGCCTCCAGCAGTTGTCTAACAATACTGTCTCCAGTAGATATTATGTAAATACATGTACTTACTATCATTGTGTAAATTCAACATGTGTAAAAAAATGCATATAGTATGTATATTCATAATTATTGTAGATAAACAAATATGGCTCGGATTAGGCAACTACAATACTTCATGATGTTGGCTCGGATTTAACACAAACTTTTCAAGTGTTTTTTTACACAAATATTTATTATTAGTCTTTCTGATGGTCCACAAATGTAAACAAGATAAATATCACAGAAGTATCCATGGTAACAGTTCTTGAAATTATGAAAATATAGTTTATTTCTTTGGAGCAATGATTCCTTCTAACTGGGTCTGAAAATTAAAAAAAAAGACAATAAGTAACATAAAAACATGTAACATGATTGGTTCATATGTAAAACATGTACAGTTGTATTCTTTGTGTGGAATCATGAATACTCATGGTACAGAGGAGTTTCTTTTGAAAAATATATCACAGATTCTGAGAAAGTTCTTGTCAAGTACAGTAAAACCTCAACAATACAGCCACATTTGGTACTGAATAAAGTTGATCTGATTTCCTTAAGTCTTTTAAAAGGTGTTCTTAATTTTGAGGTTAATGAAAGTACAATGTCTTCAAAACAGTCTAATTATAAGTTTGCCTCTTATAAATTGCAACAAGTTCTAGCAAGCGCCAACTCATCAGACAATTTCCTTTGACAGTTTTAAAGTGAATGTTGCTCAAGAGGGGTTAAAATGTTATTGAAACTTCAGGTTACCGATCTAAATAACCAGTGATTTTCTACAAATCAAGATGTTGTAAGTTTGCCTGGATATCATACCTTAAGCTGTTGGTTTGTTCTCTTTAAGAACTGGATTTCTTCTGTGTGTTTCTTCTCCTCCACCTGTCTCTGTTCCTGAGCTCTCTTCTCAATCTGGTCACATTTTGCCTTCAATTCATTAACATTCTTCTCAAGTTCTCGTTTCTCATCTTCAAGTTCTGATATCTGTATAAAGATAATCAATGTTAAAAAGTTGTGTAAGAAATATGCAATATAACCAGGTTAGGAAGTTTGACTGTTACATGTACTTTAGGTAGGTGAGGAATTGGTGGTTAATTATAAGGTTAAATGAGTGAGAAATTGATATATGACGGTGTGAAGTGAGAAGCATTCACAAGCATTTCACATTATGATATTACGTGCATTGCACTTAGGGCAAGTACAATTTTCTGATTTATTCCTCATTTTGAGAGCAACTTGATTTGGTGAAAGAAGTATTCTTGAGCGAGTAGTGAATTTTATATTTTACAACAGTGAGAAATACTGAGCACCAATGACGGAATATCATTTAAAATTAATAGAATTAGTCAAAATCAAATGCTTAACTTCCAAATCTTACTGGATGCAAATCCTATTATTAACTAGTAACAATTGTCTCTCTTTTGTATATCAATATAACATAAACCAAGGGAGGCAATTTCATGTATGACTTATCGTAAAATGACCTTCATCTGGGAAGTGTTTACTTGGATCATTGCCCAATAAAATTTACCTGAAAAATCCCCCAAAATATTACTTATTGTATGACTAACAAGCATTAAGTTCATGTATTCATATTTTTGAACAAATTAAAGAATGATTTTGCAGTGTGGGTAAAACAATGATAAAATACTCAGATAATTGTTTTAGATACAATTTAGAAACAAGAGCTATGGGGGTTACGGGAAGAGCTAAATGAAGTCATCCTTCATGATAATAACAGATCAAACACATGGGTGAAGTTTGTACACATTCTCAGTGATCCACAAACATACATTGTGAAAACAACATAAAAAGTGAACAATATTAAATCACAATGATCATTTTTTCATTGAAGAGAAAGACAGAAACAAAGGACCAACTTAAATGTTCTTATAAAATGAATCTTTCGTACTGAAGATGCAACAAAATTAATTGATGCACTAGTACAGAAATATACATAGGCCTCACAATTGAAGTAAAGCTGATAAAATATTGGCTTCGTCATTTGGTTGTGAAAAGTAATAAAATGTAAATCAGGGCTTTTTCTGTTTATTTTGGGAAGGGGCCTTAGCCTCTAAATTTTGGGGGAAAATATTGGTGTATTTCCTGTTTTGGGAAACAACTTTGGATTTTTGGGGAAACTGAATAATTTTAAAGAATTTTTCAATTGGGAAGGCGCCTATTCTAGGCCTCTTAGGAGAAAAAACCCTGTAAATGGGCTCAATATTTTACATGACAAGAATAAGTTTACCTTTGAACGAGAAGAACTCTGCAGAAATATTTGCATTCAAAAATGTATAATATATGAAACTATGAATTTAAATTTCTTATATCCAGTACTAGTAAGATTTATATTTTTCTCAGTCATTCATTACCATGGAATTAATGTTGGTTTACAAACATATGCTGGATATAATTTTAAATATATATAGTATACAGAGAAGATGGAAGTTACAAATTTAAGCATTTTATAATAGAAACACGGTCAGGGCCGAGTAAAGGAATGTGTTAATAGTTAGTATGTACTTTTATCTATTAATAGTTAAAGATAACATTTTGCATTCCTAAAGCCTTACCCGCTTCTCCATATCAGCTTTGCCTTGTTCTGCTTGAAGAGCTTTACGCATACCAAATGCCACACTGCTTTCATACAGAGTCTGGTAAGCAGCGATAGTCATTCTAATCTCATCTCGAACTCTCAGTAACAACAAACCTCTCTCAGCACAATTGATTGTAACTTGTCGGATAAGTTCATCTGCATTTAAAAAAAGACAACAGAAATTATGATTTCGTTATCAGATGTACTATTGCTAATATATGGTCAATCAAACAATGATGTTAATGTAAGTATGTATGTCATTTCAAATCAAAACTGCAACAGTGCAATATGTGAGATGAAACAACTGCTTTTTTGAGAGATAATTTCTTTAAGGTGATTTATTTGTTCATACTTTTTATACACAAGTTACTCAAATTAATTGACTTACATGGAGAAATTTTGTGCCGACAAAAAACTGATGCAAAACAAAACTTACCAAAACATTGAGAATACAGTTCCCTGCGTACAGGACAAATGCCAGTTTCTCTGGCTTGTCTTTGCTGCAGCCGTCTGTCAAGTTCTTCTTGTAAATTTACAACATCGAGTCTTGTAGCTGGTGTGCTTGAAACTTGCTGTACCCACAACTGTCCTCCTTCGGTCCACTCTCTACAAAACAAACAATTGTATCAGCGAAAGCAGACCAAAAAAGGTTTCATGATTTAGATATTTACGAAAATATAATATGCCAATGATAATAACATTAACCAACACAATAAACATATCTTTGAAGGCATTTGAATATTCCAATAAATCACATGATGTCATATATGAATAAATGTCGGTCATTGGTATAAATATTGTGCCAATGATCCTAAAAACAAAGACTTTTGAAAGAGTTCAGGACCCAAACTTTTGAAACTATGATTCTGATTTCATCAATCTGGACAATCCTGGAAATGCAAAATGAAGGAACAACAAACCTTGGTGGGAGGATGGAATTCAAAATTTCATCTGTTTGCTGTGCTGCCTTGGCATCAACTGGTGCAAGTTTCTGTTTTGCTGGTGGATTTGGTACTGGACCAGTGCCAGATGGTGGAACTGGACTCGCCTTTAATGCTCTTGCCTGAAACAATTCAATAGAAAATGTGAATGAGTCTAGATATTTAAGAAATGTATAATGCAAACTGTCTAAGTAAAGTGAGGTCCTTGTGTAACGAAGTTGTAGTCGTGGGTTGAAACAATGAGAACAGTCAGAATTCACTTTCAAAGTTTATTTCGTATATAACACCCAACATAGTATATGTACAAGCTATAACATATCAGGACCGTTAGTTCTTGGTCCGTCGACCGTTCTCCTATATAACACTCAACATAGTATACATGTATTTACAAGCTACATTTTTACAACATATCAGGACCGCTAGCTCCTAGTCCTGCGACCGTTCTGAAATCTGTTGCTACTGGACCCTCTTATATACTCTTCCAAATGACCCTCGTCATTGGTAATTAGCATATGCATTAATGAGCATACATAAAACATGTCAGTATATTGTCAAAATGTTACTAAATATAATAACATAATTACATATCGTGACAATAAAACTTCTTAGCATGCATAGTTTTGTGTATTAAGCACGTGTTCTCATCATTTCTGTTGACAGTTTTATTGTCATGCACATCATGCAGCTGTCAACAATTGTTTCATAAGGTGGGTTTCTTAAGTAAACAAATTAATCAACATGACAGGCGACAACTTGTGTGTTATGAAATAACACACATCTATTTAACAATCAATTAATAAAAAACAAAATTAAAGCATATTAATTTTGTTACACTTGTGAAGCTTGGACTTTTCAAGTTTCATTGAATCATTTCTTCTATGATTCTAGGTCCTTTCTGCTCACTACATGCTACTTCTGATACTGAGCCAATCAAGGGCTATTATATGATTCTAAACAACAAGGCACTGTGTCTGTCAATCACAAGAAAACCTCCAAAGATGGCAAAACGGGGCAGCTTTGAGTAATCAATAGTATCATTAAGCCAGAGTAGCAGTACACCAGTAGGTAACTTATTTCTTAATTCGTGTATTGAATCGTTGTTACATTGGACACCTCTACAATGGGGACAGCAATGTTCAACAGACCTCTACTGTTGGGCCTCAAATTTGGTAAGGGGGAGAAATTTAGTGATGGGTTAAATATGCAGACCAAACACTGCGCCAGACATACACGTATATTGTTAGTGTAGTGACTTTGCAGACTGACTCGCGTCAGCATCTGGCTATTTGTCTATATATGCTTGTCATTAATGGGGTCTTGGGTAGTATTTTCAGTCTACGAAATTAGCACTTGTTAAGTTGTTTGGTTGTTGTTGATTTGGGCAAGAAACGTCTGCAGTAATTATGAATAGAGTAGATTGGAAAACTATCAGTTTTGCCAATTCCAGGAAGTTGTTTAAAATCCTAAATTCACAGGTTGTGTTTTTGGGGGGATAAATGTAACCAGGTGAGAAAAATGTGCAACCAGACCAGGGCTCGAACCCGGGACCCTTCGCTTACAGGGCGAATGCTCTACGGACTGAGCTAGCCGGCTGCCTACACAAGTTTCTCCCAGTTAGTAATTAAATCCTATATAGACTACTACATACACCCCTTCCTTCGAAGAATTTATCCTCAAATTCATGGAGTACTAGAACCTCTGGGGGACGTTCTAAGTGTGCAGTGGGTCATTCACTGGGGGCTCCATTTGTAACCAGGTGAGAAAAATGTGCAACCAGACCGGGGCTCGAACCCTGGACCCTTCGCTTACAGGGCGAATGCTCTACGGACTGAGCTAGCCGGCTGCCTACACAAGTTTCTCCCTGTTAGTAATTAAATCCTATACAGACTACTACAAACACCCCCTCCTTCGAAGAATTCATCCTCAAATTCATGGAGTACTAGAACCTCTGTGGGACGTTCTAAGGGTGCAGTGGGTCATTCACTGGGGGCTCCATTTGTAACCAGGTGAGAAAAATGTGCAACCAGACCGGGGCTCCAACCCGGGACCCTTCGCTTACAGGGCGAATGCTCTACGGACTGAGCTAGCCAGCTGCCTACACAAGTTTCTCCCTGTTAGTAATTAAATCCTATACAGACTACAACATAAAGGTTCCTGTGACTGTGTCTGTGGATTATAGACAGTTCCAATGCTTATCAGATATCAAGAACTACAGCATTACAAAACCTAATAAATTGTCTGTATATTCCACACTGGTTATATCGTTATACATAAAGCATAACACAGATGGTTACAGAATCATGAATGAGGACAAATTGTCAAAGCAAACGAGACTTGCAGCAATCCGCATGCCAAACAAAATTCTTGAATTCAGTCCAGTTCATCAAAACCCTCTTTCTTGAATTATTAAGATAAATATCTCTCACCTTTGGCGTTTTCTTATCCATATTTCTGCTGACAAGAACAGGGTTGTCATATTTGACGAGTGAAGCGTTTGGTGGGATCATTTTGATAAATAAGAAACAGTCTGAAATGAAAACGACTAAAAAATCAACAACGATCCAAAATGATTTACACTGGTGTCCTTGGAAACGGCGTTCTACGCATGCGTGACAAAATCTCGTACAAGAAAACGTTTCAGTACTTCCGGCGAGATTTCAACACGAGAATGTCGCGACAAATGTCTTGGGAAGGTAATTTAATGATTTAGTCAATGGTTTTACGTTATTCTGTTGGCTGAAGCTTTAGAAATCATCCAACCAAGTTATTAAAATGCAACCTATATTATTTGTAAACACGATTTACTTTTGTTCGCGTTTAACGCCGATAAATAAAATAATCGCATGTCAAAGGGAGGTAACTAATGTTTCATGAATGATTCGCCATCAAAACAATTCGCCTTTCATTTGTTTCCGACAACTCACATAAATGATAATGGATTTTAATTGAAAAAAATAATTAAATGACCTAAATAATACATAATACAAATAAACTTCACACTGTTTCATGCCATTAGATCTAGTGCCTAGTGGTTTTTACAACTAAAACCCCATCAAATTGAGGCCTAACACTGAAACTGGGCCCTATTTTGTGTGAGCTCGCGAAAACCATGAGTTGATTGGTCGAGGCTGTTTGTGGGGATGTGTCAACTTTTTTTTTGTCTTGTCATAAAAAGTTCCACAAGGCTCAGTACTTGGTCCCTTACTTTTTGTCATCTACATTAATGATCTTCCGCTACACATGACAAATTCTGATATATCCTTCTTTCCTATGGTTTCATCCTTTCCTATGGTTTCAGCCACCCCCTTATTTTGAAAAATATAGCACAACCTGTGGAAAATATTATTCCATTATGTGGATTGCATGAAAAAACTACGATACGCTTATTAAAAACATTCTTGAATTTATTTTTACAAAATTAGGCCATATTATGTGATTTTGTAGCCAAAACAAGAAAAATCACGACTTTCTTAGCGGGCCATTTGAAAAAACAGGGCGCTACGCTCTCTGAAGGCATTTGATACAAATAAATGTTTGTATAACATTAGTTGAAATGTTGATTTAAATAACCTACAAATTTTTCACTTTGAATCTTACGAAAAATATAATTTCTTAAACATTCATCTTGGGTGGCTGAAACCATAGGAAACACTATAAAATTAAGGCTTACACACCCCGGGTCATATAAATAGCTATATTTTAACAAAAAAACTTCACAGACAAAAACTTTGGTCAATTTGTGTAGCTTAAATACCAATTATAATGTTCTAAACATTTTTTAAGCTTGCAACAATATTTTTTAGAAACCCTAGAATCTTTATTCTTAAGTGGCTGAAACCATAGGAAAAGAGGATAGATATGTTTGCGGATGATATAAATGTACAACTATCTCGGCATATGGAAATTCTACCCAGATTGTTCATGACCAATTACAAGAAGAGCTAACAAATATTGAGAAATGGTTTACCCAAAATTCAATGTTACCAAGTGTACAAAAAACAAAGTTTATGAACATCTCGGCCTCAAATCATGCCCAAACCCCCACTGACCCTCTTTATTTACAAGGCCAAGTAATAGAAAACAGCTCTGTTGAAAAATTACTGGGTGTGCACATTGACCAAAATCTAAACTGGAAACAACAAGTCAACAGTGTTAAAGAAATGCAACACCTATCTTTATCTATTATTAAGAATAATAAAACAATTTCTATCAATTCCGTCCAGGAAACTATTCTTCAATGCATACATACTACCACATCTTGACTACTGTTGCTCTATATGGGCCAACTGTAGTGGTGACCTCGCAGACAAATTACATTTAAGTTTCAGAAAAGAGCTGCTAGAGTAATTCTTAATCAAGACTATGCAGCACCATCACAAGAACTTTTCTTAGAACTTGGATGGTTAAAATTCAGTGATAGAGTTGAATACAAAAAATCTGTATTAGTGTATAAATCATTACAGAACCAATCACCTGAATACATGGGAAATAAATTTCAATACACTCAAGACAAACATAATGTCAACTTTAGATCATCAGTGCAAAATATACTTCATGTTCCAAAACCAAGAATTGAATTCTCAAGAAAACCATTTTCTTACTCCGGTGCAAAACTGTGGAATAATCTTACCAAAATCAGTGCAAACTGCTAGGACACTTTCCTCATTTAAAAGCAAATATTTAAAGAGGAAAATTCAAATGCACTGGTATTTCATAATTATTGCCAGTACATTTAAAAATTATAATATCAAAATTGTTGTTTATGACTGTTTTCACCTGAATATCTGCTTCAGGTGTTAATATGCATACTTTTACTTGTGTAATTTAAATAATATATTGTTGTAAATATTGTCATTGCATTATTATTATTATTATTAAAAACAGGTCTGTCAATTCTCAATGTTTGTCTCGTAAAAAAAGACATCTGGGGTCAAAAACTAGATCAGTAGATGACTTGGCCAAATTAATTCTAAGAATAAGTTGAACTGTTTAATTAACCTTGTTATCACTTTACTGAAGACCTGCTATCTGACAAGTCTTGTAAACACTTTATTTCAGTCTTGTTACCTGAATTGCCACTTTGATAAAATTATCACAAATGGCGATAATGTAGATTGACAGTGTGAGTCCTGTGTTAGCCCTATAAATAATGTAATGACTCAAAATGAGTGACCCTCAAAAGTCAAGACCCAACTTAACATAGTTTTGAAAGTAACAAATAATTTTTCGCGGGACCTAAATTGCTAATTCATAAGCAATTGAGTTACTCACAAACTATTGCTATGGTTTTGAAGGAGAGTGAATCTCGATTCATCAGATCACAATATTGGTTTCTGTTTTGCAACATCTGCATTTCTGCTTTATATGCATACACCAACGCTATTCTAATTTTGTTTTGAAAAAATGGAAGAATCAATTATTATCATTTTCATGAATCAATTTATTTGGTTACCTCCCTTTGGTAAATAATTCATACTAAATGATACTTGTTGCAGATTTGTGCAAAAATGCCAAAACCGATAATGATTTCACTGTAAACTTATTTTGGAGAGTTACTATATACTAGCCTCCAAAAGTCAAAATGACCCCAGACTCTCAATTTTCAGGAGTCATTAAAATATTGCAAGTAGATTTATATTACAAGTATAATAGATTTGACTTTTCTGCTTAGAGAAAAAAATCATTTGCAAGGGTCAATACTGGTGCTTTTGTGAAATTCAAGGTCAAAATGCAGTTTCAAGAGTCAAATGAAATCCCTGTGTATGTATATATAGATCTGTCAGTGATACAGTATTGACCCCATTTATACCCTCAGTCTTTACTTCTAGATGCCAGAGATGCATTAAGAAAGATACGTGAAGAACAAGTTAGAGATGGGTCCAGGGTTATACAGTTATGGAAACATATTCTTGCCAATTGTGCACACAAACTGGGAGACGAAGGTTAGTTTTAATTTTTTTCACAGACCTCAAGGACTTGGCTCACAGCCAGTAATGTGCTCATTGAGTAAGTAAGTATAGTACTGCTTTACTACAGCATCAATATAATTCCCCATGCCACCAAAAGATTGTTGAAACAAGGCACTAAGGACTGTAAAAGCTACTTAAGTAGCCAACAAAATCATAATGAGTTTTGACTATTTAATTAGTTGTTTAAAACAGAAGTAGTCTTTCTCTAAATGTGAACATTTACAATTTGGATGAATATTTTTAAACTTAAAACATCATTCTAAAACTTGATACTATTTTGACCAGTTCATGTCAATAATTGATCAAATGCAGTATTTATAAAGTACTTGTTACAATGACGTCGAATAATATTTGAATGACGCGACGTCACGCAAAAAGGGTCTGAATAGGGCCTCAACTCAACACCTTTAATTTCCTTAAAAATCATGATATTAACAAAACATTTTTTGCATTTTGCTTCATTAAGATTACTCTTTTAGATAATAAAAATCTCAAAATCAAATGTTTTGTCAGAATAGCAGGTTTTCCTGGAGACTGGCTCATATACATGCTTGTCCAAAACTATTGTAGGTGGAACTACTCCAGGTTTTCAGTCGGTGAGATCATTTCCTCGCATGATTTATATGACCGTACACACTACACAGCAAAGAATGAGGAATAAGCTAATAATTTACAAGATAAATTTAATAACCTTTGTTGCAACTAAACATTTTGCAAGGAAAATAACACCCATCTCTAAACTGGTATTACTTTATGTGATTTAATATGTAATATTATAAATTTATTTCAGTATGGACCGTACAAGAACAAGTCACTGTAGCTGCCCTGGATTGTCAGAACTTTGACCTTGCAAATGTAAGTTATTATCAAATATTGAGCCTAAATTATTACAAGTCTTTGTGAAAGCTGTCTGTCTAGTACAGTTGGGTATATCTTAAACTCATAAAATACTCTTATATTTCTTATATATTTCTATAATTGAAATTTACACTCCAGTGACTCAATCTCAGTATATCAAGTTATCTGCCTGTCATGCTCCTTGTGAACATCAGTATCAGTTTTTACTGCATTAAATAAACCTCAAGGGAACAGCCTGAAATAAATATAAAATAAACTAAATTAAACACCATGTGTGTCCACCAAAGAAGGTAGCGAAGGAGAAGTGATTAATATAAAAACGACAAAGATATTTATCATGTTGGCAGCTTAAGACATGTTGTTGCTTTATTTGGGTGACTGATGTTTCCTTTACACAGGGTTTACTGTAGTGATGAAACCTTGGCCATACTAATTTGAAAAATGAATAGGTTGCACCTATAGTGGGATTCAAGCCTACACTGAACGGTGCATCACCTAGCAAAGCACCTTCGGAACACATTGGACGGTCCGCACAGGCTATCGCATTAGCCCAAAAGAAACTTGAGCAATTGGTTGATATGAATAACAACACTTACTATAATCACTGTATGTATAAATTGTCCAATCAACTATAAGAGTAAAGTCAACAATATGGGACTGATGTTGTAATGTTTGAGATTTTTGGTACATTTCAGGAGTGTATAACATCATTGAACAGAAAGTTTCCTAACTCAATGAGGGTACTACGTTTGTTTGGAATGTATTTTGAATCACTCGGAAGGTAAATTATAATCTCCTGAAATTCAGACTAGTTGCCGAATGGGGCTTGTCCCGATCACCTGAAGCATCTCAAGTAGAAATTTATGCTAAAATTAAGATTTTGCTCAAATGGGAGTCTGATTTTGAAATAAATCTGAAGTTCGATCTCATAACATTTTCCTGTACTCCACTCAGAATAATGTTTCTGTTTTTGTGTTGCCAACTTCAAGTCCAGCCTCCCATGGAAATCAACTCAAAGCGAATGACAATATTTGAGATGAAATTAAGCTGTTTCAGGAAATCGTGGCCTGGTATCAACTAAGTATCTGTGTGGAAAACTTAAATGTTCTGATTTTGATATGTTAAAGTTTGTGCTTCAAGTATTTCTCATAAATTGTAGAATAACCCACATTTTCTTAGTGATGGTTGTAGTTTTTCACACAATGCTTGAACTGTTTAAAATTGGTAATATTTTCTTATAAAGCTGATACACTTTCATGGAAGTAGTTTTAAGGACCCGTCTCTGGCATTGTAGGTTTGCCGGGTCGATACAAGGCGGTGACAGACCCAATTTATTCTAAATGTTACTGGTGTATCTGCTTTTCTTGATGCTTGGTATATTATAAGGGCAGTTCGAGGTAGTTGCTGGTTTACCTGATATAGGGATAATGTGACTGAGTAGTCTCCATATGAGTTAAATACTGTTGACCACAGAGGTTCCAATAGCTTCTGAATCTGAAGGGTCATTTTAATACTTTTGACTAAGTTTTACCATTTTATAGGCAAACTACCCATGATTTTAAGAGAAAGTGACCCTTTAAATAAAAATCTTGAGGGTTAAAATGTGGCTTTTTTGGAAATTTCAATGGTCAAAACCACTACGCTCCAGTAAAATGGAACCCCTGTGACCAGTTGAACTAAAAGCAAGGCTAAAGAAAAAACAAGATTGCTTTAGTTCTTGTTTGAAATCTGTTTTTCACTGAACTTTGAAATTTCTTGTTTGTTCTGGTTTTCATGGAATTACTGTAATTACCATATTTCATGTTTTGTTCTGCAGGTATGAAAAAGCTGTAGAACAGTATGAGAAAATACTTGATGAGGATCCAACCAATATGGTAAGTTAACTTTCAATAGATAGATTTATATGATATCATACCTTCCCTACCTACCTAAGACTCCTATTTTTTTTACCCTTTGAAAAAAAGTCAATACAAAAAGGCTGGTATGTTAGAATGAAAACAAAAAATATTTTACCTACCTTTCCAACCATATTTGACCAGGGTTGGGAAGGGGAAACAAACAATACTTTATTTTTGGCCTAACGCTATTATCTTCATAAAATGCTTTATTATGCAACTAATCAGGTTTATGATTTGAGTTAAGAATATTGCCTTTAAAGCTGCACATATTGCAATGTTTAGTCCAAATTTGTTGAATTAAATGTTACTGAAAGTGCACCTGTGCTGGGTTAAAGATTTAATCAGCCAATTGTAATAAAAGTTTAAAAAAGCTTGAGAGCTGCTTTTAGTACTTTAGCCCTTCAGTCACCCTTTGACATTCAACTTTCCCTGATCATTGGGCTACCTAAGAAAACCTGCATCATTTCTCTCCTGGTTGTGTGCAGACAACATCCAGATACAGCGACCAGGAATATTAAACATGTACATGTACAGACGCATGTACAGACACAACCTCACAGGTCCCAAGTCACACCTTGGTCGAGTGAAGCATTGTGGGTTATTTCATGCTCAGAGAAATTAAGCAGTGGCACAGTCCAAAGCGTGCACGCTACCTGTAGGCAACTGCTCCCTACCTTGCTTTAAAAGGCTATATTTGATGCATCTCTCTACTGCTGTAACACAATGGTAACACAATGATTGTAATATGTTATGGTATATATTTGCAGTTTGCTAGAAAACGACAGATTGCAATATTGAAGGAGAAGAATGAAATACCAGAAGCCATTGAAAATCTTAACAAATATCTGGAAATGTAAGCTTTTGTTGATTGGTTCTTACTCTGATATAGAGGGTTACTTAAGTGACTTGGTTCATGTGCAAATGAATGCTTAACCAAGATTCTAGTCAGGATTTTAAGTTATACCTTATATAACCTTATATATTTTCCTCCGCATTAGTTAGGATACAGTACAGGTAAACTGGTTAGGTAAATTGGTTGCTGTATTTAACTGAAAAATTGTTGGAAAAACCGAATAAGCATGAGCAATGTCTTGAATTACGAGTTATGGATCACCTCTTGTGTATGCTAACTAAACTTACATATTTTCTTACAGGTTTATGACAGACTTTGATGGCTGGATGGAACTGTGTGATTTATACTTACAATTACAGGACTATACTAAAGCAGCATTTTGTTTAGAAGAACTTATAATGTCAAACCCACATAATCATCTTTATCATCAAAAGTATGCCGAGGTAGGTCCTACTGTAACTATTCACGGCTCTGCTGGGGTTCGATTATCTAAGCAGATTTAGTCAGTGGAAACGCACTGGACTGTCAATCCAGAGGTCGTGGGTTCAATCCCCGGCATCGAAACCTGAAATTTCTGAAATTCTATTCGTAGTAATTTCCAGCTATATCGGACCGTGTAGACTGCAAAGTATCTGGTGAAAGATACCAGGAAGCTGTGTATCGGTGCTATACACCGGGCACATTAAAGAACCAGACTGTCTTTTCGAAATAAGAGCTAGACTCACTTCTGCACCGCGGACATGCTTGTATCTAATGTCTCTTTCTCCCTTCAGGGGCTTTCTCTCATTCTGTCCCTCTGGTCAGATCATGCTGTATCTGCACTGGTAGAGGATGCACCTGCACCCTTGTGGCTGCAACACTCTATGTGAAGTTCCTTTGAACGTGCGTTTGCATGAATAGGGCACTATATAAATCTAGTATATTGATTTATTTTATTTATCAAGCTAGGTCCTCCTGTAATTATTCAGGGCTATGCTGGATTGGATTATCTAAGTTATGTGGAAGTATGACTCTTCACCATAGGGTTTAATTCCCAGCTGGTTGGGTCATGTTCTTAACTGACAATTTACTACTGTTTGTCTTTTATCTCTGTTGTCTGTTTGGATGGAATATGAATGTGGATGGGCAAATTTAAGTTGGAATTTTGATTAAGATTTATTATACCCCCGCACAACAAGTTGTAAGGGGGGTATACTGGATTCAGCTTGTCCGTCTGTCTGTCTGTCCGTAGACGCATTCTTGTGGATGCGACTCCTACAGTTTTGGCAGGATTTCGCTCAAACTTTCACAGATGAACAACCTCAACATATAGATGTGCATGAAGAAGGGAATTTGGCTGCGATGAATTTTGGCAGAATTATGGCCCTTTGCTGGCGGGTATATTAGTCTGCCGAATGGCGACAGCTCTAGTTTATTTAGCATTAGCTACGTAGTTACGACCCTTACCAGGGGTTCCACTAGCTTCTGAATCTGAAGAGATATTTTGATACTTTTGACTAAATTTTACCATTTTATTGGCAAAATACCCATGATTTTAAAGGAAACAACAATTTTGAGGGTTAAAATACATGTGCCTTTGGGTCAAAACCCGTACTTCCTAGTCAAATGGAACCCTTGCTTACAATTGTCTGAGATTATACATCCACTATACTGCTATTATATTTCAGACAATGTACACACATTATATGCATGTACCTACTGTTTCAGGTGAAATATACACAAGGTGGACAAGATAATTTAGAGATAGCTAGATCATACTTCGCTCAAGCTTGTAAATTAAACCCTAACAACATGAGAGCACAATTTGGATTATTATTAGTAAGTATGATATATACATGGTACACATATATTTCTTTACCAAAAGTGTTTTTATGCCCCAGTATCTACTGATGCAGAGGCATATAGTGATCTGTCTGTCTGTCTGTTAGTTCATCCATTCGTTTGAAAATGTTAACCAAAACTTTCAAGTTGTTGACACTCAAATATTTCATTTAGTCCATTAAGGCATTACTTTCAAACTTGGCATAATAATTTACCATCATAAACACATAACATTGTCAAAGCTATGTGACAGTATCCAATATTTCAAGAGAATTATGGCCCCTGATAGACTTAGCTAGTTTTTATGGACAGGGCTTCCACCGGGGCGTAATCATTTATTGAACACAGTCTTGTTTAACCATAAATATAATAAAAGGGTGACATCAAACTAAATTAGAGGGATTGGTGATCTAGAGGTAGGGCACATTTTGTCAGAGGTCCAAGGATTGATCCCTGTCTGTGCCACTGCTTGATTATTCTTCAGCAAGATGTATCCACAATGCTTCACTTAACCCAGGTGTATGTATGGGTACCTGAGAGGATCATAAGCTGATGTGTTGTGGTTGCATTCAGCACCAAGTGTCACAGACGTTGTGCAACTCAATGATTACATGTACAGTCAGCTGATCGGACGCATGTCTGAGAGTTACAGAGTAAAGTTTGGATTGGTACTTTACTTGTGTTAAAAACCTTCCGAATTGCATTTTTCTGCATTCATACAAGTTAAAATGTTACACAGAAAAGGTACTTTGCAATTGATGTTGTTTTCACACAAAATCCCTCAAAAGTCAGACTGAAAGTTCAGATTTTATAAATTAATTTGTTTCAGACTGCGAGTAACTTAGCCACAGGATATTCAAAAAGTCAAAAAGAGAAAAATAGTAATAGTAAATATGCAGTATGGGCAGCAGAGCAGATGATAGATAAATATCAGGTATGGTGTTCAATGTATTTGTTATTGATTGTATTAAATCAATAAATTTCCTAATTATTTTATGCACTTACTATTGCAGGGCTTTTGTTTATTATAAGATTGTGTCCGTTATAAGCCCTCTTTCCCTGGAAAAAATCTTGAAAATCATGCAGTTTTTCCCAAAAATGAAGTTTACCTTGACACAATCATTCCCCATATTACCATAATACCAATATTTTCCCCTTAATTAAAGGTAAGGCCCCATCCATAAGGATTGAAAGTATTAGGGGGCATATTGATTCTGTGCTGAATAGATGCCACAATGTTTGTCTGCGTTTAGTTTGATTTCAATGCAGTTTCCCTTGATTAGTTGTTACTAAGCTGAAAGATAATAGAAAGTCCGACAGGGAAGGCAGCACTCAACTTAGTTTTGCATACTCATCAATCCTGTTGAATATAACAAGAGCTATGGCCCTTTGTGGGAGCCATGCGGGTGTTTTTGTCAAAAACCCTTCTTGTTTGAATATCTTCCCAGATGTGGACAAGATGGCACAAATAAAATATTGACATGACCTTGTGTTTTTGAATCTTTTTTTTTTGCAATCATTGATGTTAACCAGTATTTTTATGTCAGACATATTTTATCTGTATCCTAGATAGAAAAAAGTAAAAAGTTCAGATGTTCTTTATTATCATTTATGTCTCCCATGCCCACATAATTATAGTGCGAGAGACATATTGGTTTTATACTGGATTGATGTCTGTCAGTCTGGATGGATGGATGTTACAAAATTTGTCTGCACTTGTACTCCTTAAACATTGGCCAGATTTCAGTGAAACTTCACTTGCGTTCACCAAGCGTAGTTGTGCATATTGTCAGGTTTTAGGTTAGATGATCTCTGTCAGTGCACATTGAATGAGACAATGATGCATGTTTGTGTCAAAAACCTTGTTTAGGAAGTGATTAATCCGTTTTCAGCGAAAATGTCACTTATAATTTTTCCACTATCTTATTTTGCAGAGTACACAGACAGAAGAACAATTACAAGACACCAAAGTGTTGGATTTAATAAAAAAGATGCAAGATAACTTGGTACCACAAGCTGAGAGTTGATGGTAAATGGCGGGCATTAGGTGGTACCACAAGCGGAGAGTTGATAGTAAATATCGGCCATTAGGTGAAGCATTTAATGTGTTCAGTGACTGTTAAACAGTGAGGTGGTGAAGTGATTGTCGTAAAACCAATATCTGGGAAAGCCTAGTGCACAGTGCTTTTAAATGGTTGGAGGTGCACAATGGAAACATCTCTCAGGCTGCTTCTTCTGTTTTTTACCCAGATCAGCTGGTTACATTTTAAACACTCACCTGTGAAGTATACCATATTCGCCTCAGTATTACCCGCTGCCGCATTATCAACCCAGAATCATTACAAAAATAAATGAAAGTTGGATGCATTCTTTACTCAGTGCAATACTGGGTTAAATATGGTAGACTAATAATGCTCATTTGTGGCTCTAGATAATTAAAATGTTAATGCTCCCCAATAGAGCATTGTGCTCTCTAATTGAACATTAAGCTTCCTGCTTGGTTTGTCCATATGTTTGTCCGGTATTTGTGTCAAATAAGCTATGATAACTTCATCATAAGCTTCTCAACAAAACATATACCAGTTCATTGATTATTCATAGACTTGTTTCATGAGCAAACATCTTGGGTAATTAATTCATGTTTTTTGAAACCAGTCCGAAACTAATGCCTCTCATTGGTTGGAAATTAGGCTTCATTGTCAGACTGGTATTAAAACTACAACCCATTATACTGGTAATTGGTTGAAATTGATCCCTTGGAAAGTATTCACTGACTCTGTTTATTGTAACATAATTATACATTATATCAATATTTATAAAATTATATTCAGTAATGGGAGAAACATCCTATGATGTATCCCACTCGTGTTGTGTAAATATCTAAGGTACAACCACGAACCAGGTCCTCCAAACCAGTCTAGAGGTCCAGTTTACCATTTTTAATATCTGTCTTTATTTGTAAAAATTTCCAGCAAACTAACGTATGCATGTTATGTGAGATTTCAAGCTGTCAAGCCAACTTATCAAAATGAATATGGTACCCATAATTATGTTTTCTTCCTGCATTTTTGTACTCCCACATCAGTGAGCCGTACACAAGTTTTGGCTAGATATTGGCAATAAAATATGTTTATACCGGTAGTAAAATCAGTTTTTGTGTCAGATCAAATTCAATTTTTCCTCCACATCATGTGCACAAGTTGCACGTTCCTTGTGGAAGAGTATGTACGTACTGGTTAGGATGCAGTCCAGGGAAACTGTTAGGTGAATCTTTCGCTGTATATTTTATGTCATAAAAATCGTAGGTTCCAGTTATTCAAATTGACTTCATGCAGGTGTAGTATAGCTGGAACAGATCAACCCAGTCCTTCTACCCGTAATGTAAAATAACTTGTTTTCGTGGGCATTGAATTTATTAGATTTTTGTAAAAGTATGATTTTGTGGGGTCGTAAATTCGTGGATTGCACAACATGGAAGGATAAAACCTCGTTCTGTAATTGGGACATCCATCAATCGTGAAGATTAAATTTTGTCGTAGAGTTCAACCTCCTTTATCAACGAAAATTTAAACCCCACGAAAAATATTTACTTTACAGTTACTTGTATTAGCATAATTCTTGTCTATATTAACAATCAGTAATCTTACAGACTGGATTATGAGTGTAATACTATAAACACGATACTCAATGATCAGCACCTCATAACCTTCTCACTGATATTGATATATTCTGTGCAGGAAACGTACATAATTTAATATTATATAATGTAATATATTCATGAATTAAGGTCAAGGACTATGATGATTTGTTCCGTCTATATGACTTAGCATATTTAGATAGAAATTTTAAGACCTACCTGTGTGCATCTTTTATACTGTCATCATTTGTTGATCATGTTATATATAATTATATAGAGGAGATAATAATGTGTGTCATGATCTGATCCAGATAAAATAAACACTTTGTTGCATTTTGAGTATTTATGATATCATTATGAAATGAACATACTATCTTTACAATATGTTTATTATACATGTACTACATTTTATTTAATTTATATAATCATGCATACCTTTACATTTATTTGGATCAAAATTAAATCTAAGAAAAATGTGTTTTTCCATATTTAGCAGCCTTCCAATTTGTGAAAGGAATCTTTGATGATTTCTTTCATTTATCAATTAGCTATGGACACATCTTCCACATGTTGAAAACTTGTCAGTTTCTGGGTGCTAGCAAAAGAGCAAAATAAGTACTGGCCGATAGAAATATTCACGTTCCTTCTATTCCTGATTTGCTGCACTAAAAAGAATGCTTTTTTCTTCAGAAAGTAAAATTATTTGGTGAACAAAATAAAAAAATTAACAAAGTTATGGCCATGTGAAGTTTCATTAGCTGAATTTTAACTAACAAACTATGTTTGAAACAGGGTTTTGGTGAAGGGATGTGTGCTAAATGCACCCGAAACACACATGCAACTCATTTTCAAGATGCTGTCCTTTTTTTGAAAATCAGCATAAATATCTATGAAAACAAAGCCAAATGTTCATTGTTTCTGATCCGTTCATAAATCGTGGAAGAAGAATACACCAAGTATATACAATCCTGTACTTTTATCAGAAGTACAAACAAAACTCATTTGCTGTTTTGTTTTCATTGTGAACTGTCTACAATTTTACTGGTATAACATTTGTCATATTTGTACCGCAAGTCTAGAGGGGAAAGCCATGTTTGCTTGTTGATATATATGAAACATCTAGGATATTATTTGGTAAGCAAGTAAAGCAACTACCAGGTATTGTCTACACAGGTTTTGTTAAAGGCAGGAGCAGGAATTTGCCAAATTCTTCCACAGTGTCTGCACTAACACAAGCATGCACCGCACCCTGTTTATCCAGAAACACTGCTTCATCTTCCACTGGATATAGAGGTTGGTGCCAGACGAATGGGTGGATATGTATCCCGAATGAACCATCACAGTAAAACGCCTGGAAGCTATCCAGGGTAAGATCGTCACCAGGTAAGGCAAGGATAGCTACAAAAGCCTCGCCATTCTTGGGATAAAACACTTGACTTCCATCTGGATGGTAACCAATGTCCTTGACCAGCACATGTGTCCGGTTGCTAGGTGACACATTCTTTGGTAACTTGCCAGTGATGTAATTTCCTTCCTTGACTGCTTCATTTACTGATGTACATAAATCACCCTGCCATTTGTATGTGAAAAGTCCACTGCGTACTCCACCCAGTGTCCCTGTTCCATCACACAGCTTGCGCCAACCTGTCAAATACACCAATTATTTAGCTAGCTAAACAACAAAATATATAGCTAGTTATTAGCTACCAGATATCATATAATCTTGGCAATGTTTGAAACTAGGTCTTCTGGACTCAAAAACTAGGTGAAAAACACCTTGGTAATTAACACTCAAGAGGTCACCGTTTTTACATAATCTTTATGAAACATGTGTTATTTGTTTGCAACTGGGTAAAAACTGACCACATGAGTGTAAACAAGGTGTTTCTTTCATTAGGTGAAGGTCTAGTGACCTAGTTTTTACCCCCAGATGACGCAGTTGCTAACTTGACCAAACCTACAGGGGCATACCTTACAAACGGGTTTCAATAAAGTTGGGTTGTTCAAATCTGTAACCTTAAGAATGATAGCACCCTTTCTCAGGATACACAATCAAGAATGATAGCACCCTTTCTCATGGTACACAATCAAGAATGATAGCACCCTTTCTCAGGGTACACAATCAAGAATGATAGCACCCTTTCTCAGGGTACACAATCAAGAATGATAGCACCCTTTCTCAGGGTACACAATCAAGAATGATAGCACCCTTTCTCAGGGTACACAATCAAGAATGATAGCACCCTTTCTCAGGGTACACAATCAAGAATGATAGCACCCTTTCTCAGGATACACAATCAAGAATGACAGCACCCTTTCTCAGGGTACACACTCAAAACGGGTTTTCGTTTGGTTTAACTTAGTCGGAACTACTTTTTGACCCCAAGATTCAAAGAGACAACATTGTGACAAGATTTTAAAAAAAGGATTTCTAAAATGGTAGCTATACAAAAATGTATACAAGATTTTTTCACAAGGGAGATTTTGCGTAGACGTCTAGCAACGGAAAGATTTGTCGAAAGGAAGAAAGTCGGTCATTGGTGTACAACGAATGTCATACTTAGTACTACCTATTATACAGGCTAAATTCTACACAGTATTCAGCAAGTGTTCAAATAATGTCACAATCGTAAGATGTAACTTTCCTTCAAATGAGGGCAATGAATACAAATTACCAAACATACATATGAACTCTTGACAGGTATAATCTGACAACACTATTTCTGTTACTAGAAATAGAACACAAAATATCGACCGACTTTCATCCTTTAGACAGATCATGGTCATCAGGTAACCTTGAACTGGCCATGGTACTATCTCCACGTCCTCTGCATCAAAATCTCTCACTATAGTACCATATCCTCTCAGCGTTTCTTTGTTTGCCATGGAGATAGGTACAGGATGTGGTTCACCATATTTCGGATCAAAAGCGTGCGTGAAATCTCCATACCCATTTGTTTCTAGCCAGAAATTCGTCATTATGACAGCAATTAAACAGCACACTTAAAACTTCAATGTTACCAATATTTATTCGAGTTTTCTGAAATATACAAATATAATCCACACAGCGCATTTAAAAGGTATGTCAAAGATAATTACTTGATGACACTGACTTCTAAAACGTTCCTGTCTCAAGTATTCATTAAACGAATTTTCTGAAAATTAGGTACAAAAATAATGATGGCATGCAGATTTATTATTCCCGAAGGGAATACTACATATTAATACATGTACACTATATACACTTACTAACACTACCAACGCAACACCTACATTTTTCATGATTTCTCCACTATTATTCAATGAATATAGTATAAATCTGGACTGTTAACGAACCAATATTCTTTGTATGTGTCTTATAATTTATATGCAAACCAGTTCATTGAAAGATGAAAAATGAACCCGACAAATAATGAACATCACTGCAAAACGAAGTCACAAAAATGACGCCATGTAAAAATATTGCAGGATGGAGCTCCCGCTCATATAGCACATGCAACACAACCATTTCTGCTTAATCACAACATACAACAGTTTCCGTTATCATAAAAATCTTCGGATTTCAAGATTATTTAGAATTTAAGGGGACTGTGCAGGCGACAGACGAGACCACCACCAACCCCGCAAAAACGACAGAAACAGGCTGTTTTTCAGGAAATGGGGACCATTCCCTTATTGACACGAAATATGTGCTCTCGATGGGACAGAAGAAAAAATATATCATAAAATACATGGAAGGACATATTAGATACTAATTAACAGAATGTTTCATGGTGTATCTTTGTGATTTCAATTTGCAGTGATGGTCATTATTTGAAATTATTTTCATCTTACAATCAATCGGTTTGGATAAAGGACCATAAAACTCCAGTTAGATATGTATCTATTAATATGCCCAATTTTAACCAAATCGAATCATAACTAGTAGAGAAATTATGAAAAATAAAGATGTTGCGTTTGAAGTGTGATTGAGTGTAACCCCCGACATGACAGCCATTCTCCCAGAATTGACACATTATATAAATGGGTAACACCGATAAATGAACTTTCGAATTAAGCCATAGTTATGATTGATTCTGAAATATACATATTTTGAGAATCTAGTCTCCAATTTTCCTCCACACCATTTTTACCATTTTCTTGTTATCAACGTACACGGCAATGGTGTTACTTGCTATATAGTACACACCATTTCTATCCACTTTGGTCATTAAATATTATACAATGGATACAAATTTCCCAAATACTGGTACAGTACTTTGATAAAAAACGTATAATTGGTGAAACATCGTCACATATTTTTCATGGTGACTAAATAAAAACACAAGGCTTTTTTCCACAAACATTGTTTAATTCACATGTAACTTATCAATTAGTGTAATTGTATTTTACAACTTAACAAACTTAAGTACCTAACATTTAAACAAACGTGTCGACCATTTGTTTTAAGCAGTAGTACTTTTACTGTAATTTATAGCATTATTAGAAATACAGGACTGCTTTGAAGTAAACAGCTATTTATGTTACGGAACATAGATCTCTGTACACAAGTATGTCACACAAGTATTTTGGCAATACATAAGTAACATATATTGATGAAAAGCTACCAATATCGCATTATAACACTTTTAATACATTAAACTATGTATTAAGAATGTTATAATACATTCTTGAAAAATACAATATGATACCAAACATATTTTGCTCACGTAGGATTGACAAATAATATATATTACAGAACATGTTAAACACGATTATTATAAATAAGTGTTTCAATATTGTCACAAACAAATAATAAACTAAGTTCCAGAACATATATCACGTATTATATGTCTTACACATGTTCATGCCGTGTATAGATATGTTGAAAGTCCATACAACTAACGGCGTTACGGAACATATTATCTATGTTACGGAAAATATATTGAATACATTTTAATGATTACAACTTGCATCTTTGACAAACGTTGTACGCTTGTCAATAATGTTATAGTCATCATGTTTTCGAAGTCTTTTCTAGCATCGCCTCGATTTGTCAGTTTCTTTCATATAATAAACTGTCGTTTGAATGTCGGCACACATGTACATTTCATGTCTCGTATTGTTGATATAACATTGGTACTAACTTCCATTCGTTCCCATCCTTGTCAGAAATATAACTATATATAACATTAATCACTATCAAAATGCATGCATTTCAATTTTGGCATTTAAAAAAGCATTGTACCACCCGTTATATTTATACCCTCCTTATGAACATTACAAAATTCTGATTTTATGAGCAAGAGTTAGAACAACAATTAACTAGTCTGAATGCACAGCTTCTCGGTATGTAAGGTGGTTTTAACTAAAGCTTTTAGGAAAATTAATTTTTCTATAGTTAAATGATTGGTAAAATGTTGAGAATAAAATTCTGATATAGCTTTCCATTTACATAATATATGCATAGGCATTTATGACATGTTCTTCATTTGAACATCTCACTTACTAGGAAGTACGTGCTGTTTGCTGCTGTTTGCTCTTTCTGCTATTCTTCAATCTGAGCACTGTACTGGTATTCTTAATCATTTGGGGGACCGCCTTTAACTTTAACAGCTCAAGAACTGTTTGTACATGTTTAAGCTGTCACTTTTCCTTTATTGCATATCAATTATTTGCAATTACACCGAATTTATATGAACGTGATGTACTGTTGGTAACGGTTCTTTATTTCCCTATCGTATTTGTTTCTTGTTGTTTACGAAATATTTTTTCTTTCACCCCAGTTTGTTAATTGGAACGTATTTTTTGTCCTCTTGTTGCAAAATCTTCCTGGACAAAATTCTTTATCATTCACTTTTCGCCGATTTGTCATCGTTGTTGCTCAGCATTTGCCAATGGAACCCTGAAATTGTATTTTCTTGCATAATTTTTACCATAATATAAAATGTATTTGCATTAATTATATGCCTTCTATCAATAAAAGGGACGACCTAACCTATGCTCAGAATGTTGTATTCACATTTTTAACAATTCCAATTAAACAAGGCATCATATTTGACAAATAGATTCGATTGTCTTTTAGATATATGTTCTGTAACAGTTTACTATTCTCCGTAACTCATAATTAATGGTCTCTTTAAAGCACGTCTTTGAAGTACTTTAATTGTTTGATATGTCAGTCATTAATTTGTACCTTTAAATTGATGGTGTAAAAATACTTTAAGAATTTTAGTAGATGTGACGTCGCACTACAAAGTACCATAAACATCAATCATAGTCTAACATATTCTATGTTCCGTAACCTCTTATACAGGACAATATTCATACATTAGTTTATTTTAGGCTCAAAATGGCATTGTTTTAAGATAATAAGTTTACAAAATAGAAAACATATTGTTATGTTGTACATTACACTAAATTCTAACACCAATGTTGCATCATCTATATTTAAGAATAAAAGCTATGTGCCGTAACAGTACTTTGAGACGAGCATCATTTAACATCATTATTGTTAAACGTGGTTATGTATCATTTTTTCTAATAAGTAACACTGTTGGTAAAAGAAAATATATTAATTAGAATATAAATGTCATGTTTGAGTGGTCACCTTTCAATGAATCACAAGGAAAGGAATTTTAGCTTACATTCATAGCTCCAAATGCAAAATAAAACCAAAATTCTCAAGTGCGGGGAGGCTATCATTCAACCTCCGGAACCCATAACGTTGTTTTACCAATAAAGAAACATTCGTATCGTTGATATTGTTTGTGTTTCCACAATAACTATGTTTCGTTACGGAAAATAGGTGTTACGGAAAATAGAGAAAACGCTGAATATCCATACGTGTATCGATCTTTTTGTGACAGAATAGAATAAAATGTGGTTTGATTTGTTCAATCTGGCTATGGTCATTAACTAGTAACCCTGCTTAACTTCTAATAGTACCATACTATGAGAAATCACCGTTACGCCAGCATAGTATTTTAAACCGGACATTTCGAATTCTGTCATCATCCTTCGTTCTTCAAGTGCACGCCACCGAAGGATTTGTTTATATGGTTCCATGTCATTATTTGAGGTAACAACATCATCATGAAACATTTTTAACATAAGTATAAACCATTTGAAGAGAAATAAGTTGGCATTGAAAATCATTATGCTACCATAGTTCAATTCTGGAGACAGACCTATTTAGTTTCAAAATTTTAACTATTGCATTATAAAGAAGCCATCACATCGTAATTTGCACAAAGGAATGTCATATCTATAAAATAAATGCGCTTTGTTAACATTCAGGCATATGGCTTTGTCCAATATTACCACGTGTATGTACTAAAAACTGCTGGCGACATGGCAAATATGCAAATATGGCAAATTTAAATATAGAATGATGGAACCAGAAGACAGTAAAAGTCATAAGCGTACGCAAGTTTGTATCACGTCACTCATATGGTCTGTATGGTACATTACTATGTCTTATGTTAAGTACCATACGTGATAATCATCCACTGAAACACATGCGACAGGTGTTTTACAAAAATGAGTCAATTCTGGGAGAATGGCTGTTAAGCACCCAGTGCCATTTGTCGCTGTCCGTACCAAGGCGGAAGCCCTTTGGTCAACCTTCCTCTATGTATGTATTGTCAAATTTATAGTAACAATACAAGATATTTCGCCATTGTGCCTTTTTGTTAAACTTTGTTCATTTTTTATGTGCCATTCTGCAATTTCGTTGTCCAGCACAAGGCTGCTTCGTATCTTTCAAAATTGCATGTACACTATATATATGTTGTAGATTGTCCTTGTGATGTGTAATGTCCAGTTGTTATTGTCTCGTTACCTGGCTCTCGTTCCGTTTTAGTTTGACTGACTGAGGCGGCAAACTTTCGGGACGAGGCGCCGTGTTTTCAGTGCTTTGTGTGTTTTTAGTGTTTTCTGTTCTCGGCTGGTTGGGCTAAGTGCTGCCTTCTCTGTCTGACTTAATATAATCTTTTGTACATGTATGTTATTCACGCACATTATTTTGTACAAAAATGTATATGCATGCCTTAGATATATGACAATATCTCATATTACTGGTACATATGGGATATATATTACTACGTGGGACGTTCAAAAATAAACAGGACTGGGGCCCTCACGGCTACAGTTTTCAATACTATACAAATATTATTACATAATATCGAATCGGAATTCAATTGCGAAATTTCGATATCTGCTTTATCGAGTTAGACTATCACGTCCTCTCATAATAGTCCATTTTGAAACCATGGTAACGAGCACCCGGCGCAGCCCAACAATTACTATTAATGGCGACTACGTAATGGGGTGTATCTTTAATACTATCCCATCGTTTGTTTTCCAATTTCGTCGTATCATTACATATTACATGTTGGACGATGTCTGCAAAAATGACGACATTTGGACGTTAGGTACTGAAATAAACAGAAGTTGAACTGCAAGCGTGTCATATTCGTGACGCAAAAGTGACGTCACCAGAACGTAAAGAAAAACGGACAAACACAAAATTCTGTCAAATGCAAGATGATTATGTCCTCTGAATCGTATATAATTATCGTAACTACGTTTTGGAAACAGTTCTGCAAGTCGTTTTCAGTTTTAGAATGACACAAATGCTTTAGAGTTAATGGTTCAACTTTGAAAGACAGGGAAGTAATAGGAAATCATAAGAAACTTTGTAACGTCAGTTACCGAGACTTTTTCAAAATACCAATGTTTCATGGTACGGATTCTCGCCTAGATATGCGATGTAAGATCTGGAAAAACACTTGCGATTCTCACCAACGCAATACGTGTGTGGCTCAGTGTGGTGCTGGAATGTATTCATCACCCTTATCACTATAAACTTCGTATTTCATAGCCCTATGCGAAGCACTAACGCCGTGTAAAATAATGCGACGTCATTTTGTGCGCCGGGTCAACGTTAGTGAACTCGTTTAGTCACCTGTAACTCTCGGACCGCGTATTTGTTTCAGTTCATATCTTTACAGTAGGTAGAAAAAGGATTCCGATTTCTGATGGTATATAATTTGATTTATTTCGTTTAACCATGCGGGTATTGTGACAATAGTCCTGTTTATTTTTGAACGTCCCACGTATATACAGTAATATGAGATATAATAAATGCAAATATATATACATGAACATAATATGCGTCAATTGATACCATATGGTTCATTGTGTCACAGGAACTTGCATAATTTAAAAAAAATGAAACAAATGTTTAAATTATGCAAGTTCCTGTGATTGTATCAACGCAACTAGCACCTGAGCAGTAGCATGAATCAACATGTACCCGAACGTGACAATAATAACTTATAAGGAATTAGCTTATTCTCGTCACCACCAGCCAAATAGTACTATAACATTTAGCCTCATTGATATACAGTATTACTAACGCATTTAAAAACGCGACAGTGGGGTTACGTTCTTTTTTACCAGGAAAACAAAATTAGTTCTTGGAACTACATGTATATGCATCATATTAAAGGTGTACGAAATGTCGTCATTATGGTACCAAGAAAACAAAAATGGGACAAGTATTTAATAACAATTTGCGTGATAAAACATCCCTCCTGAAAATGAAATCCACACTTTTGACCAATTGATAAGGACGTAACTTCAAAAGTTGTGACCCATAAGCGTAACACAAAACGCGTAACGTCGAAATTGTGCGAAATTCTATAGTTTGTACACGGTAAAAGGGGTCACCTAAATGCTATAATTTTACAAGGGGTCACCTAAATGCTATAATTCTACATCAGGCATATTTTTATCTCATGATATATTTTTAATACATAACATATTAACATTAAATCATATTTCAAATGTGATACAAATACTAAGGAAGAACATATTTTTTGCTTTAATAACACCTAAATATAAGTGTTTTTTTTTTCTTTCAAATGGCGTCAATTGTTTTAAGGTGGGACAATTTTAAGTACTCCCTCATCTGTATATAGAAATGTCATTATTGCAGGTATTTCAAAGACAAGACCCTTATTTTACACAGGAAAGTAAGCGAAATTGATAAAACAAATTAAAATACAAAAAGCAAATATGGAAAAGTGTTTATTTTTGTATATTAAAATACTTAGCGTATTTTTTTAGTTGTTTTTTTTAAAGTGGGACAATTTTAAGTACTCGTATTCCGGTCACTACAAACAATGCAAATGCTTATATTTCGTTTATTATTTTTTATACTGATTCTGTGAAGAAAGCGAACGAAACTTCAAACGAAGCTCCGGAAAACACATCCATTTCGTTTATTAACGTTTTCACAGCCGTCAAAATTACACCACTAACGTATTCACGTTCCAAGACCCCGCATGCAAAATTTGCCGAATTTTTAGTTCCGCTCAATAGAATAATTTAATATAAGGTACTGCGTCTTTAAAATAAATGTTACATATGACGCACGCTTTTTCGGCATTTTTTACACACAATTGGTGTGTTTATACGTAATAATGTTATAAAACTATTACACTTTTAATAATTCATTAAAGCCTTATTATTTCTTAGTAATTTGATACTTTTGTGAAAAAAATAGGATGAATAGTAATTAAATACTTCACATTTTTAATTATCACAACAACGAATTTTAGCATGGGTCGCAACTTTTGACGTTACGTCAATTGAATTTGTTAGCGTAGAACAATAATGATGCGGACATCAGTTACATGCGAATACGCCGCAATACTTTATTTTGTTAAGCTACAGTGATGTTGAAATAACTTGATATGCCATAATTCATCATTGCCGTTGTTGTATCATGATTTATTTCGCTTTTTTTCAAGTTTACAAAAACATTCGACCTCAACACAGGTTAGTCATATTGAGCGTTAATTTAGAGCGATTAACCTGTGACTTTCATTTTCTGAAAAATATAATATGTAGTCAGACAGGGAAGGCAGCACTCAGCTTAACCAGCCGAGCACAGAAAACATAAAAAACACACAAGGCACAATGCCCGCCTGAACAAGTTATGATCCTCCCATGTCCAAGCTGTCGAAATTCCAAATGAACCAGTTTCAGCAATCAAAAACTGAAGTATTTTTTATCCATATGATAATTTCATTATTGCTAATCCGATTTTAAATATTTTGGTATCAAAATGTCGCATTTAGTTGACATTCAAGATCATGTATAATAGTGAAATGTATTATTTTATATTCATGGTAAAATTATGGGGGCCAAACATCCCCCCAATAATTTAGACCATATTAATGTGTTAATGTGACCCCCACATATCTCACAAAAATGTTTTGCCCCCCCCCTTCCCAAATATTTGCCCCCACCCCCAATGTTGAAGACGTTCCTAAACCCATGACATTACATCAAAGAAGATTATAAGTGCACATTACCTGTTATCCTAGCTTTTTACTGTTTTGTGCTAGCACGCCTTCCCGAATAGTCCATATAAACGAAACTTTACAAAAATGAAAGTCAGCCAATTAAAACATGTTTAACTTGCAATTTGCACACACATTTGCTATTTTAACGATATAACGAAATATATATAATTATATATACTCTGCTATACACGAGCCTATATTTAGACTTTTATGATCGATTCCCTCATTCAACGTTCTGCTACCTGGGGTTGTATTCAATATTGATCTTACTTGACTTAAGGATAAGGACAACCAATCAGATCACACCATATCAATCTCTTGGTCAGTAACAGGCGATTTGATAGTCTACCTTATTCCCCATTATATAAGATCAATATTGAATACCACCCCTGCAGGACATGATGAAGTTCGGTAATAATGCAACCTCATCACTTCGACAACGGAAAATTTGATATACATTGTAGTAGTACCACAGGGTATTGACGCATACTAGTATAAGGGATATAAGGCGGTTGCACACACATGAAATGATATGCGTCAATACCCTGTGAGTGTAAGTAGGTTAGTGTTACTATATTATGTAACCATGCAGTACTTAAACCACAACACGAATCAGAGTACTCGTGAGGAAATGTAAGAGTTAATTCAAATTCCCTGTATTTGCAATCGTCATGGAATATTTTAATTAAGGTGGCCGTATTCCTCATCATGTCATATAATGAGTAATACGGCAACCTTAATTAAAATATTTATCAAAATTTTCCGACCTATGATATTTCAAAATCTTCGTTATATTCTGTGTTCTCTATAGAAAACAAAACTGGAGACGTGAATCCTATTCAAATGACATCCATTGTGCGCTCTGTATCGTTGTCAACTCTACTTTACGGCGCTGAACTGTGGCATAATTTGTCGACGGCGGACCTTCTAAAAGTACAAAGATTTCAAAGGATGGCTGCGAATAAAACCCAACACCTGCCCGATCCTACAAGAACCGACATGACACTGAGTACCATCGGCTGGCATCCAATCGACGCAGACATAGCGAAGAGGAAACTGTCCTTCCTGCAGAAATTTACCATGCCAACACATACAACTACTCGACAATTATTAAACAGACTAAATTTGTACAAAACTAAAGGCTTCCCTAACCAACTACATGTAGGTTTTGTTCAAGGTGTATGTAAACTACTCGTTTTGTGCGGACATTTCAATTATTTTACAGGGTATCTTCAAAACATGGTCTTTCCGAATAGATATGTATCTAAAGCTATTCACAATATTCAATTGAATAAATGGAAATATAGAGTAAAAAGTGACAGTGAATTCAACAGATTTGAATCCACAAATAATACAGTGAAATCATTACATTTAAGGTTATATCCATGTACAAACACAGATAACTGTATCATGGATACAGATTTAGAAAAAATAGATACGATAAATTTTATAAAAAAAAGTTTTTTGTTAACTCTTTTAATTATTAATGATACAGTTACCTGTGTTTACAAACAGTGAAATAATCCATTTTATCGCATCAGTTCGTGTTCTGCTGTATAGGTCTTTCAAGAGCCAAGTACTCTGAAACAGATGATATAATTATAATAATAATAATAGTAAAGACTTTATTTATAGAGGGGACATACTTGACACAACTGACAACCTGCCGTAAGACCCTCAACAGTTAACATTAAAGTAACAGAAACATATAGACATCTACTTGCCGAATGCATCATGTTTGCTCAGGATAGATCAGAACTTAAAGACAATATAAACACCCAGAGAAACTCTTCAAAACCGACTTCCTGCGACACTCAAGTGCTGAAATTTTCATTCAGTCGCTTTTTGACCCAAACATTCTAGGCTACAGCCATGCTCATGAAATTACAAGCACTTTATTTTAACCTAAGTTGCAAATTCATCCACAAAGTATATGTGACATATTGTAACAAGAGTCAATCTTTGTATGGGACAAGCATCACTACATACATAATGTGATCATACCTTAAATTTGATCTTAACATTTTGGAATTTCGGTCAAGACAATTGAAATAAGGTATTTAGTTGCACATAAAAAGTTGCATCATACCTTAAACTTGATCTTTACATTTTCGAATTTCGGTTAAGACAAATGATATTAGGTAAATCTATTTACGTAGTTGCACATCAAAGCTGCAATATACATGTAAAATAAAAATTGTGTTACTAACTTGATTTATGTATTTATTCATTGTGTTAATATACATTTGTCTTATAATTGCACATACTACTATGCATGTCATGAACATAATTGTACTATTTCACTTTCCTTATAAATTATTGTAATGTTTGAATGATATTTATATGAGCCAGTCTCCAGGAAAACCTGCTTTTTTGATATTATGTAATTACTACATGTAGCAAGAATTTAAAAAAGCTTTAAAATAAGAAAAAAATACATATCTATATATTCAATTTTAAGTTATTTATCCATATATTACTACATTTTAGCTTTACAATTTCTGATGAATTTTGTCGTAATCACTTACTTCGTTGCTATGGTGACCAATTTCAGAAAAGTAGTCTGATTGAGAAAAACGAAAAGTTAGTAGCCTTTCTCTAAATGTGAACATTACAATTTGGATATATATTTTAAAACTTAAAACAACATTCTAAAACGTGATACCATTTTGAACATTTTATTTCAAGAATCGATCAAATGCTGTATTTATAAAGTACGTGTTACAACGACGTCGAATAACGTTTGAATGACGTTCGCGACCACAGGTCCATGAAAAGTGACCTAGCCCACCTGTATATACATATTTAAATATGTATATATAGACGGTATTGGACACTTTTCATGTACCTGTGTTCGCGACGTCACGCAAAAAGGCTCTGAATAGGGCCTCTCCAAAACAGCTGTAACTTCCTTAAATCAAAGCACTGAGAATACTGTTGGGAGGCGATCTGGTTGCTGCTACTAAAGCTTAAACCGACTTTACACGTTAAATGTTCGTTTTCTTACTGCCGATCTTGTCTTGAATGTCAAAATAGGCATATGTGACTATATAGGCATGTTGGGTATCTAAATAATTGTTGAAAGGTGCATATTAATTTATATGTAATTACCTGCGAGCCTTGAGCGAGCAGGTATATTGGATTGCCTTAAGTAAAAGTCCATGGAGGGGCACGTGACCTGTTCTCGATGGTTTACGATTTCAAAAAATAAATCCAAAAACAGATGCATTTCGTATTAGTTCATTAAAAAGCATTATCATAAGACATGTGATCAGTGTTCAGCAATATCAAAGATCATAAACCAATTTCGATAATTCCATGACAATAGACAAGAGACATTTGAATTATAAGTCTCTGAAAAGACATTAACACTGAATGGTAATTCTCCTTATACGACTCTGGAGACCAAAAGAAACTGTATATGTTGTTAATTTTATCAAGGGAAACAACCAGCACTAATTTTACCCGCTGATCCTAAAAAAATCCAAAAAATAATTTATAATAAATGTCGCAATCCACCCAGACGCTAAATGTCGTATCTGTGACGTTAAATGTCGCAACAAACTGGTCTGACGTTAAATGTCGCATCATTAACGCTAAATGTCGCAATCCTTTATAAACACTAATTTGTAGTAAATACTGTTCTAGTTTTAGTCCAGACGTATCAACAGTTATTAGGGGTTTATCCAAAGGGGTTCGACACATAAGTTTTACGTAGTGTCTCGGGGTGTTATTGTTGTTGTAGTTTTATGTTTCTTTGTTTGTCTAACTATAACTGAAATACCAACGAAGTTTGTCTTGTTAACGTATGATTTAATTCCCGAAATGAACTGACATCTACATACAAGAATAATACATGTACATAATGAAGTGAAATATAATGATTGAGGTAACATAATAAATTATGTGAATTATAGTATCAGTCTACGCTAGTCACCAAAGACAATTATTAAAATGGTACTTAACACATTTATGATATGGATATATTATAATAATAATATTCTAACAGTCAAGTACGAAGAAGCGTGAGAGTAATATATTATGAGCGTATATAATGCACGGGGAATTAGTTTACATAGATAAACGATAGATATAAGTCCATATAATCTACTGTAAAGACAATACTAATCAAAGCACTGAGAGTACTATTGGGAGGCGATCTGGTTGCTGCTACTAAAGCTTAAACCGACTTTACACGTTTAATGTTCGTTTCTTACTGCCGATCTTGTCTTGAATGTCAAAATAGCCATATGTGACTATATAGGCATGTTGGGTATCTAAATGATTGTTAAAAGGTGCATATTAATTTATATGTAATACGTGTATTGAATGCGTATATCAAAAGTGGCTTTAAAATAATACTACGCGCCTATTTATCAGATTATACAGTACCGTCTTGTACTCACTTCCCTCACAGCGGGAGACAGTCTATAGAAAGCGGCTAGCTAGTACAGTGACACCATATGATTGCATAACGGTACTTTGCAGACCGTATACGATTCATTGATAAAACCATCACTTGACCGTAGTCTGAAGTTTCTAAAAATAGCTTTATAGCCGGGTTTGATGAACACGTCATTTTCGTACTATGAAACAAGTTCGGTATCAGCCGGTGTAGTGATTATTTTGGCCAAAATATCGATTTAACGAACAGTTTCACAATAATTATTGATCTTAGAATAAACAAATGTTGCAGATTGGCTTAAATCAGTTAAAAAATTTGGAGAAACATATGTAGCAGTATTGTTGACAGTTTCTGGAACTACTTGAATGCGGATTCACATAGCAGCCTAAAGGCGGTTAATTTTGTATTAAGAAATGGGCAATGGTAGTAATGAGAGGCTTAATCGCCTCCCAAAAATGGTACTTAACACATTTGTAATGTAACGATATTATAATAGTAATCTAACATTCAAGGTATAACATGAAGTAATGTACTTTATTAATGTAAAATGCATGGGGAAATAGCTCGCTTATTTGATCTCTTTTAATCTAAAATGAATAGAATAATCATACGGGGAAATACTCGCTTAAACTAAGTGTGAGGTACCTTGATAAGAAAACGCCACTTCTTATAACTACATATCTACTAATTACTGCAACGCCAATATTTAGTGAACTAGTTTATAATACTTATCAATAAAATATCTTTTGTACAAAAATAATGAGAATTAATACGATATTTGAAAAGTAACATTATGTAGCGCGCAATTGTTTAATTAACGAATAACCATATTCTAACCACAACTGTATAGTACTTATCAATAAAATGTCTGTTAGACAAACTATGACAATTAATCACTGTTATTTAGAAGTAATTATGATAATACGATTGTCTCAAAAATCAGTAAGTATAACATGGTGATGATATAAAGCGAACCTCTATTAATTTACTATAAAATAAGCGTATTTTCACAAAACGTACATACATATAATTATGTGAAATATATACAACAATAAACAACATATTTTAAGTAAGGCACATACCTAAAATACCAACGAAGTTTGTCTTGTTATCGTATGGTTTAATTCCGAAATGAACTGACATATCATACCAGCCAAACTTCGCCTTATATACCAAGTCATGTATATGCCTTAATATATGTGTTATAAGCCTGTCATAATCATGCCCGGCATAAATAATGGACATGTGGGAGACATCCTATTTGACAGGAAAATCACCAAATAACGTTTGCGACGTCACTAACAAAGTAGGCGGGAGTGGTTGGTTTTAAAAGTCTGTAACTATGTAATTTGATGTTATATTCTGCTTAAACTTTCAGAAACTGTTCAAACGAGTCTTGTCTTTATAGTGCTATATTATCATGATTTTCATAATTTTGTCACTAAGCCCGGTTTTCCTGGAGAACAGCTCATATATATAACGATTAATGAGCTTCGGGAGGCATCGAGAACATCGTCGTCGTGGTCTATGGGAAGCTTTGGGAAGTCATGAGACTATTTGTAAAATCGAGAGGAATCATGATAAATCGGGAGGCATCTGGGGGAACTCCCGATATGTTCCCGACTTTATGTGTCGTTCTAACTGCCTCGGGGATGGACATCAGGAGGTTCCCCGATGTCTGAGGAAAGCTCTCTGATGTCTCGGGGAAGATTCGGGAAGTCTTGAGACATTTTGTCAGATCGCGAGTACATCCGTAAATTTCAATGCATGTATTGCATTCTACCCGATGTCCTCGCGATGACATGTCGGGGATATCCCAGGGAAGCATCCGCGCAGCTCGGGGAAGCATCCCCGAGGCATCTAGAACCTAGGGGATGATCGGTGGTGCTTCCGCGATAAAAATGTATTCCACGAGGCACCCCATAGGCTTCCCGACACACCGGCGATGAGTCGCTAAAGTATCAGTAGCCTACAGGAACAGTCGGGGATATTTTTACGTGTGCCGAACAATGGGCGAAATTTCGGTGACACATTCGAGGTTTCGGGATTTAATTGCCGAATATGAGCGATGATTTGGGTGGTACCAGGAGGCAGCCATGAAATTCGTCGGCTCGAGCAATGTTTTATTAATTTAAGTGTAATGTTGCTGTGACATTAAGTTGACAAAAGTTGATAATCGCTTTACTGTAGATCAACATGTATATTATACGTATTATGCTGTTTTCAGCATGGATGTTCTTCTGAAATATTTCGCCCAAAGTTGGCATTGGTGGAAGCTGATCTATTTTTAGAATGTATGATTTTTCGGCTCTTTAACGACAAACTGTACTTGGAACGACCCATTGTCAGCAAATAAAAACAAGAACCAGCACTGAATGTGATGAATATGCCCCAATATTGCACCAGTCAATATTTTAATCCCCACCGTGGAGCATAGTTTTTCATCCGGGTATTTTGATACAAACACGAATATAGTATCGATGTCGACCTTCGCGGTGTCGAAATTCCCGGACCTAAGTTTATTCATTGGGACTAAGATTTGATGAGGTTATCAAATTCCCGTCTGTCGGGAAGATTCGTCTGTCTTATACCCCTGTATCCTCGCCCCCGGGTATACATACTACAGACTGGTGCATATTTCCTGATACAATTATATTACGTCAGAGTCTTTTGAAGAGTCAATGGTGACAGAGCAATAGTGCAGACAAATAATAGCATATTAATACAAGAGCTGTCCACGAACAGCGCGCTCCACTATTCGCAGTACCATGCTAGGATATTATAATCATTATACATGTATATTCAAAAGAAAATGCTTCATATCAGCAGCATTACCCTCTGCTGTGTATAGGTTGGGGCTTCTAAGTTGAAAAAGGGAGATAATTTGGACAAAATGCAGGACCGTTACCTACACATGTGTAGGTCCTCTGGGTCCTGAAGGTAAACAAATAAGCATATTTCTAAGTCCAAAACGGGGCATAATTTCAACAAAATGCTAAATAGTTATCTACTCCTGTGTAGGGGTTAGGGTCATGATGGTGAAAAAGTATGCAACGTATCAAAGCAATATATCACTGCCCTTTTAAGATGTTCGAGGTAAAAAACTTTTACCTAAACTTTAACATTTGCATTTCCAAGTCCAATACGGGGCATATTGTCAACAAAATGCTTTATATAGTTACCTACACATGTGTAGGGATTGGTGTCATGATGGTGAACAAGTATGCAAAGTATCAAAGCAATATGTCAATGCACTTTGAAGATATTAGATAAAAAACTGTACCTAAACTTTAATATTTACCCAAAAGGGGGCATACTTTCAACAAAATGCTTGATAGAGTTACCTACCCCTGTGTAGGGGCTGGGATCATGATGGTGAACAAGTATATGCAAAGTATCAAAGCAATATGTGAATGCACTTTGAAAATATTAGAAGAAAAAAATCTGTACCTAAACTTTAACATTAAATTTTCATAATTTGCACTAAGTTGAAACAGGGGGCATATTTTCACCAAAATGGTTGATAGAGTTACCGACCCCTGTGTATGGGTTGGGGTTATGATGGTGAACAAGTATTCAAAGTATCAAAGCATTTTGTCACATAAAATGTTTCTAAATCTAATTTCAGGAACTGTGAAAAGGCTAAATTCCTGTACGGTGCCATCCTTGGGCCATGATGGCCCGTTTACCCGCATCCATCTGTCAGAAAATTACAAAGAGATCACTAATTGTAACTTAAATACCAGTAGTTAATCCTATCGCATCAACCTGTCGCCTCTATTTACATATACATGTGAAAGAGATTGTACACAGTGAGAAATAGTCTGTCTATACAGACCCTGTGTTAATTGAAGGAGACAACTCATCAGCCTACTCTTTTTTCATTAAATTAATTCCCTTTGCACCCTCAAACATAGGTAATCAAGCCCAAAATAACATCTATGTAAAAATGAAAAAAAGTTATGATTATTGAATGACATTTTAATATTATCTAGTCGGGTAGCCAGACTAAGTGAGAAAGGTCTGTGTGAGAAAGGTCTGCAGTGAACCACTGCCAGCGATGGGCCAGTACTAGACAAGAATGCCAGTATAGGCATATATGGTTTTAATATGGTAGGAATAATGATGTTGGGTAAAGATCGGAATCTAACGTTTGGGTAGATGCTAGAATCCAACGTTGGATAGACGTAAGAATCGGACGTCTTAATGATTTGTAAATGCAACCAGAATCCAACCGTTATACAACGTCGGAGTCTATTTTTTTAAACGTCGACACAATGTTAAGCCAACATCAAATGTTTACTGGGCATGTTACAGAGCTCAACGTTCAATGGCAGTATTTTCAATTCATGACCGTATCCAGAGACAAAAAGCACCGATGCAAATATGTTCTAGGGTCTATTTCGAGGACTTTTTCTTCACCTTTGTTTTGCTATTTTGGCAATTTCTCAAAATTTCGCCGAGACAAACGCGTCCGCGTGCCTCAACGTGGCTACGGGCCTTTAACATGAGTAATAGTTGCGCAAATATTATCAACGTAAGCGGATTCAGCTCAGTAGTTACGCACTGGGCTGTCAATCCAGAGGTCGTGGGTTCAATCTCTGACATCGGAACTTGACATTTCTGAAATATGTATAATATTTTCCGCTATATCTGGCCGTGTGGTCGGCAAAGAATCTGGAAGTGTCAGGAAGCTGTGTATCGGTGCTTTACATCGGGCACATTAAAAACCAGGCTGACTATTCGAAATAAGAGCTAGGCGCACTGCTGCAGCGCCGGACATGCCTGTATTTAATGTCTCTCTCTCTGTCCCTCTGGTCAGATCATGCTGTATCTGCACTTGTAGAGGAAGCGCCTGCGCCCTTGTGGCTGCAACACAATAATGTAAAGTGCCTTTGAACGTTAAATGTCCAACTTGACGTTACAAGGCTGACGCTAAATTTTGCAACCGACGCTAAATGTCGCATCTGTGACGTTAAATGTCGCAACAAACTGGCCTGACACCCAAAGGGGTTCGACACTTTCTTTTTTTTAATTCTTCTATGTACATGTATATTGTATGATTTATACACAGTAGAAATAAAAAATATTTTGAAAACAGTTTTTTATCACTGCATGCTTATGTGTCTAACCCCTTTGGGTTAACCGTGACGAACCGTGTTGATCCGACCGTATGACGTCGTACAGTATGGGTTCGATATCCACTACAGGTGCAAACAGGTACATGTTTATGATTGTGTCGAACCCCTTTAGGTTTTCCTGGATGAACCGAATCTTACTCGGTATATCCGGTTCAGTGAACCGTCGTTCAACCGTAACAACACTGAATCGGCAAAAAGATTATATTAAGTCAGACAGGGAAGGCAACACCCAACTTAACCAGCCGAGCACAGAAAACACCAAAAACACACAAAGCACAATACCCAACTGAAAACACGGCATCCCATCACGAAAGTCTGCCGCCTCAGTCAGTCAAACTAAAACGGAACGAGAGCCAGGCGAAGAGGAAAATAACAACTGGACATTACACATCACAAGGACAATCTATGCATGACCTTCTATCTACATTTGACAAGAAAGAACAGGTCGACGTTGCCATTCTAGACTTTTCGAAGGCCTTTGACACAGTGCCTCATGATTTACTCTTATCTAAAATGTCCAACTACGAGGTCGGAGGAAATCTACTTCGGTGGCTATCATCTTTCTTAAAAGACAGATCCATGAACGTTGTGGTTGACGGTGAACATTCTAGGAGCGTAAATGTTGACTCCGGAGTACCGCAGGGCACGGTGTTAGGCCCACTTATGTTTCTTTGTCATATAAACGATTTGCCTCTTAGTGTAAAATCATTGGTTAGACTTTTTTCTGATGATTGCTTACTATATCGTACTATACGCAGTCTACAAGACCATATTGAACTTCGAAATGACATACATCGTCTAGAAACCTGGGCTGAAACCTGGGGCATGAAATTTAATGCTAAAAAATGCTATATTTTGAGCATCAGGAATGAATCGTCTCACTTTTATGAGCTCAACAAAACCCTCCTGAAACGTGTGGACTCGAACCAGTACCTCGGACTTCTTATCTCAGAGGATCTTACATGGACTAATCATATCACAAATATATGCAAGGGAGCTAACTCAGCACTAGGTTTCTTAAGAAGAAACTTGAAACATTCGCCACTAAAATGTCGCAAAACGGCATACATTGCCTTAGTTAGATCAAAATTGGAATATGCTTCCATAATATGGGACCCTTATCTGAAAAAAGACATCGACAAAATTGAACGGATCCAACGACAAGGTGTCAGATTCATACTTAACGACTATAAGAGCAGAGAAGAAGGCTGCGTATCAAATATGCTCCGTACACTGGAAATGACAGACCTACAAGAACGACGTACACAGAACCGACTGGTGATGCTCTACAAGATAGCAGGGGGTCTGGTGCCGGCAGTGGATCCTGATAACTACTTGGTTAAAAACCTGTAAAACGACCTGTTAAACCACGGAACTTTGGTGATTTTGTTGTGTCAAATAATGAAATATACTAGACAGTAGAGTTACTAATAACACTAGGTCTTATATAGTGCGGTTCGCAAACACTGAACAATTTAAAAGTTCCTTCTTCGTTAAATCACTCGTAAACTGGAACCACCTGGAAGACGAAATAGTGCATGCTGAATCAGTTGATGGCTTTAAGGCAGCTCTCCAGCGGGAGTAAATCATCCACTCCACTATCGCGCCCCGTAGTTTATATGCCAGCAATGGCCCTTCTACGGGTAAAATAATAGATACAGATACATTTATTTATTTATGCAGTTGGTGGTCGGGGGGGGGGGGGGGGGGGGTAAATGTCTTACTGAATTTACTGGTGTGTTGTTTTTTTCTGAAACGGATTATAGACAATTTATGAATGCGTGGGTGGATCGAATGTTTGTAAACAGTACAAGCAGACAAACACGAGATATTCGTGACTGTCTGTGTAAGGTAGTTAATTTGCTGAAGTATAATCCCGTGGTATATAATGAATGAAAGGCGGAGAATTTTGATCGACTATAATGAGATAATTTTTACTATTACTATATTTAAATAAAAAGTCTCCTCGGTTTCCGTCGTCCTTTTGTAAACAGGTATTTCGAAGGATTCTCAACACTGGGATAGAAGTCACATCCGGCTGTACTGGTAGTTGTCGTGCGTATCCATGCGTATCTCCACCCTGGGAGTTGTTGGGGTTCTCATCGGCATCACCAGGATGATGTTGATGTAACACCATTCGAATTGGTGAGGTCGATTGTGGGTGATTAAAATCACGGGGTACTATTCCTGTGGGTCGCAACATAATGATTGCTGATAATGGCTGCATAGGAATTGGTCGATTATTCATCATAGGCGATCGTACATGAATCGGCTGATGATTCGCCATCGGTTGTTGCATAGGAATGTTTATAAACGATTCAACTTCCGGTTATCGCAATTATGAGTACACAAAGTTGAATTGTACAGTCTTGCAATAACGCGTACAGTGATTAAAACACAGGATGTTTCAATCACAATAAGTCATACAAGTTGAATGGTATAGTATCGCAATGAGCCGTACAGTGATTTGGTTTATACGCGGTGATAATAGCAAATATTAAAGATAATTGAAAATACCACACCAATGGAGTTTCATGAACCGCCCATGCAGCTTTAAAGAATTGACATCCGATAGCCTCCGTAGCTCAGTGGTAAGCACGCTTGTCGTCTAATCTGGCGACCTGGGTTCAAATACGGATGGAGGCACACATATATGCCTGCCATATTTCAGCAGAAAGCTGACTGGCAAATAAAGGCTATGCTCGGCGTTAAAAAGATTTATTGAGTCGACATCCACGTTTAATCCGATGTTCGCTTCTCTAAGTCTGGTGGTATTGTTCAGTGTGTTTTTGGGTGTTTCTATAGAATAAGATTCGGAATGGTTTCCGAAGGCAGCATGCCTCCAACATGTACATAATAATGCATACACATGTACATAAGGATGCATATACATTGGATACGTCTGGACTAAAACTAGAACAGAAATACTACAAAAAAGTGTTAATATAGGATTGTGACATTTAGCGTTGATGTTGCTACATTTAACGTCAGGCCAGTTTGTTGCGACATTTAACGTCACAGATGCGACATATAGCGACAGAGGGGATTGCGACATTTAGCGTCAGTTGCGACATTTAACGTTGCCACAATGTGTCTTCAAAAATAAGTACACTACCACATTTTATGCTGGGCATTATCGTATTATCATTATCGTATTCTCGTATTATCATCATAGTACTATGGTATTATCATTATCATATGTATATTATGCACATGTTTACATGTATTTGAGAAAATATAGGTTTTGTGTTTCTTTGAAATGAGTTCGTCATTCCGATCACCTCGGACTTGCTGGAGACCAACGGAAATGACCGAGCTTTCACGATTGATGTGTTCGTGTTGTCAGATCGTAGTAGTGCACATCAGAAGGGTAAGCTCGTCACGGTACGAGGTCCTGACAACGGGACGAATGTTTGATCTATTTTCGACATTTACGTAATCTAACAGATGTGGCCTGCTTATATCTTAAAGATAAACGCATTCTAGTATTAAGTTTGTGACAAGAGAACTAACTTCATGTATAGCACAGAACATTTGACCAAATGCTAATTAATCCTCGTGTGTTTTCTTTATTGTTCCGTAAGAATGTTTAGTTGAATGTAGTTAAAATAACAACTCTGATTGGACAACGGATAAGCACGGATATTCAAGGAGGCCACGTTAAATGTTCTGAGCTATACATGTATTTCGAGAAGGTCCGAAAAACTTACCAGTAACCTAGGTCTGTATCCCTTCCGCTACCAAGCTTTTTCGGGCCTACGTGAAATGCACATGGACCTTATATGCTGTCCCTGAGACATTATTGACTTGCAGCACTGAGATAAACTCGATACATCCGGGTGCTACATACCCGACCGAAAGTAGACAAAATTGTCAACATTGCGACAAAAGGTCAGTGACAGTGACCATTGCGTGAATAACTTCTTTTTAGGTACTAGTAAGTAGGCCTAATTGTGGGCCTATTTAGGGCGTTAGTCCCGACCCCTTTGTCTAGCCTTATATTCCTTCTATAAAAAAATAATAACGTTTTGGCGCTACATGTAAAACGCAATTCCACAAGGAGTCGTATCGCAATGGCTGGTATAACCAGTCATTTCAGTTTTGGGAAAATATACGTTCAAAGCCCTCTTTAAAGGGGGCCAGCGGGTCCAAAAACCTGTGCACATCATTGGGCACGTGGTATCCTTTTGTCTGGGATGCATGGTATCTATGACAGCAAATTTCTCGACTTTGGGCCATTAGGCCGTAAACTATGTAAGCCCGAAATGGCCATCCCGACCAGTCTGCATCACTTAAAACATAACCTTTCAATTTGCCCAACCTGAATATTCAACAAATGATTCACTTCACCAATCGGGTTGACATTTCTATATATAACTACATGGTTATTGTACATAAAATGTAGTCAAAAGGTTTGAAATCATACGAAAGGTCGTATACATGGACAATTATATGTAGTCGAGCAATTTAAGATAACAATGAAAATATATGACATGTGCAGTGTCTTTAAAAAGATAATAATTAAAACGGACTGGTAAAGCATCATTCAGCAATATCAGTGTAGGTCAAGCTCGCCTTATCTTGTTATACAACCATGTATAGACGTTTTTCACTGTAATCTGCATAAGTACACGATCAGTGGACCAATAGAGATGTTACTGTTTCTGGTCGTCATCGTAAAGATACTAGGTAAGTGATGGTATGTTACCCGGGTTAATACTAACAGTTAATATTATTGAAGAATGGCGTGCTTAGATATTTATGAAGTACATGTACATGTAACTATTTTATGGTGTTTTGGGAGATATTTTGTAAGCAGCACTTTGGCGTTATCAACCAATTTTGTAATGCCCCACCGCAAACAACTTCTCATCACAGTCCTACATCCCAAACCTACACTATTTTAGTCTTTTTTAGAAGAAGGCGAGACATTACTTTGACATTGAATGCATGTAGTTGTCGCGGGGAAAAACATGGTCCACGACTGCTGGACCTATACGACCATGTATACATACGACCTTCCGTATGATTTTATTAATTACAAAATTTTACATGTTTGTATTGACGGAATCATTTCACATCGTCAGGCATCAAATAGTTCGACATTGCTTAAAACCGTCAAACCGTCAAAACCTATACAATTTCAGCATGTTGCCTGGCAACGGACTGCCACGATGGTTGGTTGGCCTTTGAAGGTTCGTGTTATTTCTTTGGAACAGACAATGCGCCATTCACAGAGGCCGAGGTAAGGACACTTTATACTGAACATTTATGTTTAGCCTATGGATAAACTTCCCCCAATATAATTTTTGAACATTATCATTGTGAGCCAATTTTTTAAAACGGAAAGTTCCATTGACAATATGCTCTTGTTTGTGACTTTTAAAAAACACCGAAAAGTAGTTGATATGGATTGAAGTTGTCCTTTACAATATCTAAATACTTCATAGGCACATGGGTGTTCCCTATGCATATCAAATTATCTGATTGTACCCTTTGTATAGAGAAGGTTGTGCAGCGACCATGTTTAGCCGCAACGGATATGACGTAACGAAAGCTGGAACCAAGTTTTTCTACAGTTGTCAAAGCAAACACGGATACCATGTTCTGTGACGTCATATCCGTTGCGGCTAAACTTGGCCTATGATAGACACTATAAACATTGAACTTTGTGCTTGAGGAATAATACACTCCGACGGCATTAAGTACCATTAGATCTGCCATTTTCTACCAAGCACTGTAGTACATGTAGTTTAACCATTTTATCACAGATGATGTTTTTTCATAAAATTACTATTCGATGCAAAAAGACCAAGATGACCAAAATGGTGTCAGACATGTTGATAGACTGGTACCCGTTCGAATATTAAAATCTGACCGAGGTACCAGTCTAGCATTGATTGATTATAAAAATTATGGGTCTATTTTGTCATCAACCAATGTGCCTGCGCATGCGAATAAGCTAGGTTACAGAATGGTTATTTCAAGTTACTATTTCAGCATTATTGTCGACAGCGTAACGCCCATCTTGTGCATGTGGGGTCAAGTGAGGAAAACAACTTCCTCGAAGGACATATAAATACATATTTTACAGGTATTGTTCATGTTACATAATTGTGACACATCCCCTTTGCTGAGATCTTTACTCTCAAAACACATTATACTTGACCTATAACATACCAATAACAACTACACGTATAGTCTAGTAGTTTAATTCTGTGTGTACTCCATTTCAATATAGGGTTTTCGAAACTAAACAGGGAGGTCGCGAAACTGAACATGTAACGTGTACGTCTACGTGAATACTACTATAGGGTATTACGTCATTCGGGTATGCGTATTTTCTACAAGTTATGGACGTGTAACAAACTAACAGGTGTACTAGATCACACTAGTACAGTCCAGTTAGGATACTGAGAGAGTGATGTTGCCGTTTATGTGTGCACAAAATATTGCAACCATTGACTGAACAGGTAGAGCGAATATAGTATCTTAGTTTAGCATTGAAATTAAAGCTGTCTGTATTAAATTCTTTATAATTGGTTTTACACCTTAAAAGTGGACTTGACCGCTGTGTCACTCTTCTCTTATCCTGACTTGACTATATACAATGCGCAGGAAACACAATATGTCAACACTCATGGACTCGTTGATATTATATTTAAGGACATATATCGATGCATGAGGAAATTGTCAAACTCCTTCTGTCACGTGACTTTACACCGGCCACGCACTTTGTTTCGTTGGAATAGGTACATAACCTATACATACAGGACGGTACTCGTTCACACTGCTTTCGCAATCTCCTAATTTTGGACCGTTTATTTGTTTATTTTTCACTAGGCCTACTGTACTATTAAAATATATTTTAATAGTACAGTAGTAGGCCTAGTGAAATTTTAAAAAAAAATTTTTAAATCATAAATGCAAGCTCCTGTGGTAATACCATCTCCATTTCAGCATCTAAGTGTATCTACATAAACGAGTCAATTATCCAGTTATCGCAATGAGTCATACACGTTGAATTGTATAGTATCCCAATATGTCATACAGTGATCTGAAATCACAGATGCTTTTTTCTCGCATAAGTCATACACGTTGAATTGTATAGTATCCCAATAAATCATACAGTGACCAGAAATCACACATGCTTTTGCTCGCATAAGTCATACACGTTGAATTGTATAGTATTCCAATAAATCATACAGTGACCAGAAATCACACATGCTTTTGCTCGCAATAAGTCACACAAGTTGAATTGTATACTAATAATATCCCAATCAGTCATACCGTGATTAGGTTTAAACGCTGCGAGCATAGCTACATCAATAACAAACAATATAAATACAGACAATTATAATGGTGACAGAGTTGTTGTCAAACTTTACACTATGAATATGAATCGATTTATCAGGTCAGTTATTTGTTAACAAAGCATTGTGTACATAAATATTGTAAGTTCTCTCATCAATGTCATTTTAATAGATAGTATGGGTATACGTACGTTAGTAAGTAAATTAGGTATTGGTTTCCACTGCCTTTTCTCCAAACAAAATGTTTAAAACAATAAAAAATATGACATTATGGTATTGCAATGTTTTTACAAGTGACAATCCTTAATAAACGTAGATACAGTAGTTTATTGAATATATTTAGTTCTCTGTGTTTATCATCAGGCACCCACGACTATTGGTTGGGTATGACAGACGAAATTGTTGAGGGACTTTGGAGATGGACTGACGACAATAGTCGCTTGGAATTCAACGATTGGGGACCCACAGAACCCCAAAATGCTGGAGGTGCTGAAGACTGTGCCGTTCTGCATAAAAAAATTCACCATCATTGGGCTGATGTTCCTTGTCGATCAGTCGCCAGAGCGTTATGTGAGCAAAGGTGGGTATGAGCACTGAGCAGGAGTCAGGGTACTGTTTTATCAAAGCACTTACCTAAATACTAAACTTGCATTCAAATTTCAATTCTGTATCATTCTTTAACATAAAAATTATGCAAATTGTGATAAAATTTTGTTTATATCAATTATGCTTCAGTTAACGAATTTCTACGAACCACATCTGTTCCTAATATGTAGGTTTTAAAGAATTATCAAGATTTTAAATGTGAGCTTAAGTTTAAGAAAAATTATTGCTTAAGTGCTTTGATAAAACAGTACTGATGGCCGTATACAGAGACAAACAATCACCGCGGCAGATATTCCCATAATTATGCTTAGATTTGATGTGTGTGTTTTAATACAAAAACATTCTTATTTTGGTCAATTCTAAAATGTTGATGAATGCGAGTGCAATGGTGTGCCTTAGACAGATAAGCTGTCTGCGAGTGGCTGCTTTAAATTCTGACGGTCCAGCCACTACGCTTATACAGGCATTCCTGTATAGATTGCGTCGAAATGGTTTGACTATGGTGTGCCTATGCGTAGCTAGTTGCCTGAGGTATCGTCTATCTTGATTAACTAGATAGATATATACTAATTTATTTTAGGTCGATTGCGAAGCAAGTTTTTCCAACTAATATTAATCACTCTCGACACCTTATTTCTATTGTTACCCATTGCCATGAGGTATGACAGAAGCAAGTGTTCATTTTATGCTGAGCGTCTAGCAAGGAAATTACTGGTACCATTTTTTCGTCTTGGTATGACGCGGCCAGGAATCGAACCCGGGACCTCACACACTCGAAGCGGAAGCTCTACCACTAGGTTATCGTGGAGGTGGTTAGATTAACTAGGGTGGAATTTTCTCCCGACACAAAATATTCAGATTGCCAAAACCAGTTGAACATACAATGTGTTACTACTAAAAGTTCTATATTGTGACCATAATTGATTGTTTGGATACCAGGAACTGTCATTGGTCTTTAAAATCCTGGTTCAATATGATACAAGTTCTAAAACATGACCATTTGATAAATGAGTTGTGTTAATAAAAATGTGAAAACAAAACCAAAGCTCATTCTTTCCTGGAACTCGCGGACAGTTCTCAACGTGTTTTTGTATCAAAATGTTCATACAAGAAGTTATGATTTTGTCACTTGCCTTTCCATTTAAGTACAAGTCAAATAGTTCCTGCGAGCAAATGATGTACCGACTTCATTTGACAGAGAATTAACGGGATCCTCTACCTTCTATCTGCATAATGCAACAACTGATGTGTATAAAATTAAGCATGAAAGTCTCAAAATTGTGAAAAATAAGCGCGATAGGCCGATAGCTTTCAAATTGGGAAAACTATATGCACGATAATTTGACATACGAAATTTATCAACAAATTGTTAGATAATTTCATGTACATGTATAACACACCAATTTTCAAGACACTTAATTGCATATTATGACTCCCTTGTTCCATATAATATTTATATGCTTTTAAAAAAAAACTCGTATCAGTTCATTAAAAGGTATTCTAACACGATCCGCGGATTAATCCTATAAACATAGTGCAAACAAGAGCATGTTTTATTACCCCCATAAAACATACCTCTCAAATTGGCTGTTACTATTTACGCCCCGTATCACGTGACATATTTATGAATGAATGAACGTAAACTTTATAGTAAACCTTCTACGAGTCGCGATGGCAAGGCAAGTTTCACGAGAATCCAGTGTTACAGCAATGACGCATCTATTTTTAGAAAATCCAATATACTCTCGAAACTAAGTTTCATTAAAACTTCTGATAATCAATTCATTTATATTTTTCTTTTCATGAAATGGATACCTTATACTCGTGTTATTAAAATTGTTTCAATGTTTAAAATGTGTTATTTCCTTCAGAAAAGTACGTAGATCGTTTTCATTAACGAGGGAGGTAATTGTACCAGCTAATTTCAGCGTGGAATTATATGTTCAATGTCAAATGGGTGAAAATGGAATGCGCACAGTTAAATAGTGCGTGATATTATCGTATTTAGAATCGAAATAAAAACTCTGTTCTTGTATTTTGTCGGTGAATAAAACACGGGCACTCGTTCGGATGCGGAAAATTAAATCACGAGTGCGTAGCATCCGAACTCCTGCCCATGTTTTATTCACCGACAATATACGCGAACAGATTTTTATTTCTTATTTATCATAAGACATGTTTTCAGTGTTCAACAATATCAAAGATCATAAACCAATTTCGATAATTCCATGACAATAGACAAGAGACATTTAGAATTTTAAGTCTCTGAATAGACATTATAACACTGAATGGTAATTCACCTTATATGACTCTGGAGACCAAAAGAAACTGTATATGTTGTTAATTTTATCAAGGGAAACAACCAGCACTAATTTTACCCGCTGATCCTACAAAAACCGAAAAAAATAATTTACGGAGCGAAGTGCCGGGTACGAATTGTGTTGAGTACAAAACAAATATTCAGGACGAACGGTGGGAAGTGGTGCGAAAGTGTTGAGTATGAAACGTTAGCGGAGAATGTATCCAACGATAAAACGATCTAAACTCGTGTTTATACTCTTTTAATCGAGTTGCGTGTACATTTTTATCGTAGGGACGGGGTTTGAGGATAATATTGTAGTTCTTTCTTAGAATTTCGACTTGCCCGGGCCGACATACGTCAGCCATCTTTTTGTGTAAGAAAATTATCGCTTGCGTAAAAAATACCGATCAGGTGTTGGTTAACACCCGAAATTCCGTAATCCTGACACATTAAACATAGAACTAACCTAGTTTCGTTAAAAAATGAAATCTTGTAACGACCGGTTTGACCAGTCTGGTTCACGACATTCTTACAAAATGCATCTTTTTTTGGATTTTTTTTTTGAAATCGTAAACCATCGAGAACAGGTCACGTGCCCTCCATAGACTTTTGATTTTGAGCTATCCAATATACCAGCTCGCTCAAGCTCGCAGGTAATCAAGTGTTTTGCGTATTGCTGACTTGTATATCCTTTTATCCGCGCTTGTTTTTGGCGTGTGTATCTGTACATATGACGAACCCGTTTGGCGTTTACATATGGAAAATTGAATACTAATTCTATATGAAGCCTTATTCTCGAACTGAAATAGTGAACGTTTACTTGCAATGATTTGTTATTTTACAGGGTAGTAGAGACGATTGGTGTTGTCGGATAGATAATCCAATGTCAATGTGCATGAGATATGACATCATTAAAATTACTTTATCATACACACTGTTGTGTTCATTATGTATATTACAGTCCACGTAGTTAGTGTAAATAGAATAGTACTGACATGTGTCAGAGTTTGAATCCCAAGTTGAAAGATTGAACGAGTTAGAAAAATGCACATGACAATCTACATTGTAATAACGCGTGCCTTTGAAGCCGAAACCAGCAAAATCATTGGACACATTGATTTAAACATGTGATGTTTTTTGTAACAAAACATTTGATTGGCTCACGGAAATAAAATATCCAATGATATAATATTGATAGTTCCCTTTCAAAATCATGTGGCACTAACCGAAATGGAGGTTGTGATGAATGCAGCAACGTTAAATGTCGCATCGACGCTAAATGTCGCACTTGACGTTAAATGTCGCAAGGCTGACGCTAAATGTGGCAACCGACGCTAAATGTCGCAATCCCCCCTGACGCTAAATGTCGCATCTGTGACGTTAAATGTCGCAACAAACTGGCCTGACGTTAAATGTCGCAATCCTTTACAAACACTCTTTTGTAGCATTACTGTTCTAGTTTCAGTCCAGACGTATCCAAAGTTATTAGGGGTTTACCCAAGGGGGTTCGACACACAAGCCTCAGTGATTAAAAACTGTTTTCAAAAAAATATTTATTTTTTTACTTCTACTTTGTACATTGTATGAAATATACACAGTAGAAATAAAAATATATTTTAAAAAAGTCACTACAGGTTTATGACTGTGTCAAACTCCTTAAGGTTTACCGGGATAAACCGAATCTTACTCGGTCTACCCGGTTCAGTGAACCGTCGTACAACCGTAACAACACTTGATCGACAAGACGTTTATTGTTTAGCGTCGATGCGACATTTAACGTTGCTACAACGTGCGTTCGCATGAAAAGGCCGTTATATAAATCTGGTATATTTATTTATTTTATATTAGAAACGTGTTCCGATGTCGTAATTTTACGCCCAGACTTTCGTATTTTATAATGTGATCCACACCCAGCTTGCATTGTGTGTACCCGTGTATAATAAGACGTTCTATGGTGTAAACATACACCCCTCAATGAATGGATAAACAAGAAACACATTATCCATGTATAGTGATTCTTTTTGTCTAATTCTTCCCTCGCAAGCCGGAGATCATTGTTCAAATAGGCCAAAATAGGCAGGAATAAAAAACGAATGGCCACGCACTACGACTGTCTCAGTCAGGGGGTGGCATGGTGGTCTAGTGGATAACGCACTTGACTACTGATCGAGAGGTCCCTGGTTCGAATCTCGGCCGGGACACTTGTCTTTTCTGGAACGCTTTTCAGTGTTTCCCACCCAACTGGAGATGAACTGGTTGGAAATCCAGAGGTAGTCTCGCGTGTATTGGTGCTATACATCGGGCACGTTAAAGAACCAGGGAGTCTATTCGGAACGAAGTAGGGTAACGCACCCGGATTCTTTGTATCACAACTCTTTCTTCTACTCGCTGTCCCTTCAGCAAAAATAAACAGGACCCCATTGGAAATAAGTGCTTGACCGAAAGGCCTAAATAATTACATACAAACGCCAGACAGTTGTCTCAATGAAACCGAACAAGCTGTGTAACTTACTACCGCAACCCTCTTGATGGAAATATACCAATGTTATTGTACATGTCTTAACCACCCTGATGGAAATATACCAATGTTATTGTACATGTCGTAACCATTCTGATGGAAATATACCAATGTTATTGTACATGTCGTAACCACCCTGATGGAAATATACCAATGTTATTGTACATGTCGTAACCACCCTGATGGAAATATACCAATGTTATTGTACATGTCGTAACCACCCTGATGGAAATATACCAATGTTATTGTACATGTCGTAACCACCCTGATGGAAATATACCAATGTTATTGTACATGTCGTAACCATTCTGATGGAAATATACCAATGTTATTGTACATGTCGTAACCATTATGATGGAAATATACCAATGTTACTGCACATGTAATAGTTTCAGTTGAGAGAATAGATAAAACAACAAAACGAACGTCTTGAACTTGATCTACACGTAGAATGAATCGTGACTCGGCATGATGCTAGTTAGTTTGTGATTACTAATGAGGGTTTAAACATAGGTGAAGAACGTGACAGGTAAAAGTTTAAATCTAAACAGTGTCCTTGGAAACGCATAATTTAGCTGTAATAAAAGGAAAATGTACGTTTTTCTGCATTGTCCTTCAACAGTGATACTTTTCGATGCTGCTTGTCAAGAAATAAGGAAAGATCAGAGGAAATGACCACATTGGGGCTTTGGAATAAACATTCCGCTGCATAAATTTGTTCACTTTAAGTTGATCACATAAATATTTACATAATAATGACTGAAAAGTTATCGTCGTCCGAAATTGATTTCCACTCAGTTTACTATCGTTTTCTCGCGAAGTTGGGGCTATATCCAGTGTACGGTGTCTACCCGTGATGATAATGATGATATTAATAGCATGATTAAAATGATATAAAATACATTATCAATTAAAGAAATTGGAGGTCGAGTTGGAAGACCAATTGTCACAGCATTGACGACAAAGCGTGGTACGCTGCCTAGAAAGAACTAGAAAATATATCTATACGATATCCAGGATGCTACCACCAACATCATCACTCCGTATGCTACAATTAGCGTAACTTAAGGCGATTTTTGAAATGTGTATTAAGTGTCAAGTTGAAAAGGTCGTCGTTGATGTTATTTCATCGCCACCGAGATTATTACGTCACGTCACTGACGTCATTATCGTTGCCCCCGGGTCCATGGTGGTAACTGTTTTAGGAGCTCTAATTTATGACAGGCTTGTTACAGATATACCTTATTTGGTGCACTGATTGCAGAATGATTCCGAATTTTGTGGGTTTATATATTATTTGCGTAATGTACAGGTCACTAAATCGCTGGCTTAGAATGAGAATGTCATATTATAAGTGCCTCAATTAAGGTGCTTCTTATGAGCCTATTTTCATGACAATCGGGACAGGTCATGTTGATCAACGCTACTTATGACCTTCCTATTCTAAGTCTGCGATTTAAATGATACATGCATGCATGTCTATATGTATCTCGAGAGAGAAATTTATTTATTTAGATCTATCTCTACTAAGTTTAACAATGGTTGTGTGATTGGTGCATGAATCTATTATTATTCATGATAATAAAACAACCATCTGTATAATAGCCACGCGTTACATATTCGATACAAGGGATTGTTTAATCCGGTGTTTGTTTAGCCCGTGTCAGTTTTATGGGGGTAATAAACCTACATTGGTCGCTGAAACTGTTAGTTACCTAAAGTTATATAGATTATGTCTTTAAAAGAATTAAATATACATGTATAAATTATATATTAATATCTGAAAATTATTAATTGTTATATTTTTTGAAGTTCTTAAGTGTAATGTTGCCACGTTTTAACAAATATTAAAATTAGGTTTTGTTCTTTTAGAAATTACTAGACAGTAGGTTATTGTCATACACAATTCAATAATTAAAATAATAATGAGGAATTTCAATAAAAGAGTAAATTTGGGATATTAACTAACTGTTTCCTAATTGATATGATTCATATTATTTTGTTTTACATTTTTGACGAATGATGCCTTTTTTGGCCACTTTTGATGGTTCTGTATTCACGCATTAGACGTTCATCATTTTTCTACTGATTAAATCATAAAACTGATTATTTATAGTATCAGTTGGGTTTGGTGCAAGTAATTCCATTCGTTTACTACTCGTATGTAATTTTCTTTTGCTAAGAAAATTGTTTAATTTTGTACATAAAATCAAAGTGAAAAATACAACTGCTCATATTGATACACCCCAACCACTTATATAAAGTTTATTACTTGTTGTTGTTGTTGTTATAAAACAGTAACAGTATGAAACAGGCGATAACCGATATATACACGCGATAGAGCGATCGTCTGTCAAGCTACTACAACAACAACAACTGTTAAGAATGACAAAAATTGCAAAATTTAATTTAAAAATAACCTTACAACAGGCGATCTTAATTTTATCTTAAAATAACGAAATATATATCATTTAAAGGGTTGTTTTAATATCTGTAAAGATCCATTTGCACCTAAGCGTTGACTTTGAGTTAAGTTATTAAAATCCAGGTTAAAGATACCCATGTTTGGTCATACGCTCATATTGTACAGTTTTACAGTGTATTTTCAAGATTTAGGCCATTGGCCCATGAATCTCATATATATACAAACAAGTTATAAAGTATTTCACAATATATGTACATAATACAAATGGTATTGTATTGCGCGAGATTATTTACTGGAGACCCACAAAAGCTACATGTTTTATGTTGTCCGTATAGACAAAGAAGGAACAACTCACTAGCAAAGTGGTGTAAAATATCTTCAAAATAGGCGATCTAGATCTTTATTAAAATGCATGAAATTAATATCACCTAATGTGTAAGACATTAAAGATTACAGATCTTTTTGCACCTAAGAGTATGTTTGTCTAGTTTTTTTCGTTATTAAGAAAAAACTGTATTGTCCCTTCTTGTTTCTATATAGAAAAAATGAGCGCTATCGATTAACCGCTTGAGGAGAATTCTTCCGGATGATATACAATGATCATAAAAATATAATTTCAAGGTTTGTAGCTGGAGGGGGTATGGGGTCCAGACCGCATGTAAACTCTGTGTGACAGAGGTGAGGGCGGGAGTTAGAATCATCAGACGTGAGGTTGGGAGTTCGAACCCTCAGAGATCTATCAGGTTAGAAGTTGGAACCTTCAGACTTGAGGGTGAGAGTAGGACCATAGTAATTGAGGACCTATGTATCTATACTGCCTAACGCCTCTTTTCGAGGACTATTGACAGGTGTGTCTGTCAAGGGCATACTTAAAATCAATGAAGAGTCTCAAGAGAAAGACGTGTGATACAAGGAATCCGGGTGCGTTACCCTAGCTCGTTCCTAATAGACTCATTGGTTCTCTAACGTTCCAGGTGTATGCGAGACTAATAATAATATAATAATAATAATATCTTTATTTAGAGAAGGTAACATGTACAGACATATGCAATAGACGAATTCACATACATCTTAACTTAAACAAGGCCTTCTATAAAACAAACAACAACAAAACATGTTATTTTGACAATCACTCAAAGTACACACATACTATAAGTAAACAATTTAAATATTCAATTTCGTTATTTCCAACATAGAAAATTGAAGTCATACATATATGGTATTAATATTTAGTTTATTTGCGTAATAAGAAATGTTTTACTGATTTTTTGAACGAATTAAGTGATGTAAGCAGACGAATGTTTGTTGGGGTTACATTCCACATATATGCAGACAAATATGAGAAGGACCTTTTCATATAGTTTATGTTGTGTTTAGGTGTCACTAAGTCATTGTTACTAACTGATCTAAGGGTGTATGTATTATTACTGGAAAATGTCAATAAATTTGGAAGATAATTAGGAGCAAGATTCTTATGGACTTTGTAAACCATTACAACTGTATGATAATGACATCGATTAGCTCATTTAGTAACTCTGAGCCATGTTTTTTGAGTACTTAGTAATGATCAATTTCGCCATTCTTGTCTGTAATTTATATATGAGATTTTTGCTCTTAGTGCCTGTTCCCCATACCGTGCAGCAATAATCTAGAATCGACAAAATGTATGCGTTATAAAACATCTTTTTCATATCTTCATTTAGAAAATAACTTATTTTCTTAAACAGGGCAATCTTATTATTTATTTTAGAACATACTTTTTTAAGCTGTAAATTCCATGACAGCACATTGTCTACATAGATTCCTAGTATCTTTTAAACAGCTAAATTTTTTATATATGAGTCCCCTATTTTCAATTTCAGATGTAAGTCTAGTTGATTCCTTAATCTTTGTTTGGTAGTTATTATCATACAGTTTGTTTTTGTTGGATGGAGTGACATATTGTTTGTTTGACACCAGTTAGTAACAGCGGTTAAGTTTCTTTGAAGTTTGTTTTGTAGGATATGTATGTCATTGTCCGATTCATAGAGGGTAGAATCGTCAGCATATAAATAAATATTGCATGTTTCAGATTCAAATGTAATGTCGTTTATATATAGGAGAAATAAAAGTGGTACGAGTATAGAGCCCTGAGGAACTCCTGATATAATTTTGAGTTTCTTCGAAGTTTGATTATCAGATTTGATTACTTTATTTTCATTTTGGAATAACAAATGCCTCCTTAAATGCATCTGGAAATATTCCCAGACGTATACTTTGATTTATGATATGTGCTATGGCAGGAGTAATATAGTCACCACACTGAGAATATTTTGAAGCTTGGAATAGTTCTTTTTCACAAACCGAGTCTTTTCAATGATATTCGAAATATTTGTGAAGTGCTCATTCATTGCATCTATTATTTGCATTCGGTCTGTAAAAAGATGATCATGGTAAAATAGTGTGGTAGGTATCACACATGGCTCCGAGTCACCGGCAGAAATAGTCTTAATACTTTTCCATAAATCACTAGGTAATGTATTCTTTTCTATAGCGTCGTTATAAAAGTTCTTTTTACTTTTCTTTATCATACTGTAAAATGTATTTCTTTGAATTTTATATTCATCAATTTGGTTATTTTTATGTAGTTTGTTTTGTTCATTTATTGCAGATTGTATATTTTCTGTGAACTATGCAGGTTGTATGTCACGTTTAATTCTTTTTTCTTTAATAGGTGCATGCTTCCTTAACGTAGCATTCAGTATATCATAAACTATTTGAAGTGAAAAATTAGGATCCTCATATATTTCAACCGTATCAAGACCCATATTTAATAAATCATTCCTGAACTTGTGTTCATCAAACTTTTTGTAGCATCTATATTTAATTGTTTTATCAGCTGATCGACTGAAATTTTGACTCTTCAAGTATGTAAAGCAAATTGGAAAATGGTCACTTATAGGAGTACTATAAAACGGAACTTTACTTCAATAATATTATCAGGGTTGCTCGAATAAAAAATATGATCAATTATAGACGAATAATGTTTAGTTATACGAGTTGGTGAATATATCATCTGCCTTAAACCATATTTGTTAACAAGATCGTTCCATTTAGTATTTTTAAAACAACTGGTATCACTTTCAGTTAAGTAATTTATATCTCCGAGAATATTAAAATCAGAGTTTGTTCCACCCATTCTCTCAATTATATTTTCAAAATTATCAATCCATGACTGTACTGAGTCTGGAGGTCGGTATATGAAACTTAGTATGATCGGTTTGCTATGAGAAAATAATATCTGAGCAATGCAAATGAACTCAATGTCAATATGTTCGAGATCATGTCTACGAGTGTAATGTATTTTGTTGGATACGTAAACTACAATACCACCTCCTTTTTTATGTTTTCGATCGCGTCTCTCTAAGTAAAAATAGTTAACATGAAGAGTATTGTTATTTATTTGATCCGTTAAAAATGTTTCACAAAGTCCAAGTATATCAGTTGAGTGAGATAAAGATAAATGATATTTAAGTTCGTCTAGTTTTGGTAATAAATGATGAATGTTCAAACTAGCAATATGAAGGCCTTTTTTATCGTAAGAAAATGAATTCAACTCGTTATTGTTATATGTTACACTTTGAAATTCAGTTTCAGTCGGAACATTACATGTATATATTGTTTTTTTACTACTACAGTTCCCCTTTGTTTCCAAATTACTATTAGTTTGCGAGATTGACATGACGCTGCTTATTTCAAAAGGTTTAGATTTAGTGTACTCTGTAGGTTGAATAATATCATTTTCACAAGGACATATATTAAATGATGCATTCATAACATTTATATCAACATTTTCATTTACCTGATCCAGTAAACCTGAAAATGAATTAGCACACTTGCATAATATTTCGTTACACTCCTTACACAAGTCATTCAAAAGTTCATATCTATTTATGTTTGAGTGGTTGTCAACGTCCCCCTACCACTGACGTCCATATTCGCGCGTAGCAGGTTTCTCCTTGATGAAGTTCATTGTGCCATTTATCCATGTTATCATCGAAACGAGTGTTCTCGAACCTGTAGTGTTTAAGTGTATGGCATCTCGATGGTATAAGTTCTTAGCTACGCTTCCATTACCGTACACAAACGTGCTGTGAGTGTCAATGAATGAAGCAGATGTTACTTCACAACTCTGGTTAATTATAATGGCGTCATTTAGTTGCACAACATCGGCGTCCCTACGCGGGGCTACAGAACACAAAAATACTCTACACTGTTTGGTTTGCAGGTAAGTCATTGTCTTCTTTAAGTAATGATAGATTGACCTGATATCATGATATCCTGCTACATCATTGCCTCCTATGTAGATGATGACGTTTTTGTAAGGATCCATGTTCCATGAACACAGCAGAGAATTTACGTCTGAGAGCTTTCTTTTTTCCTGGTAGTGTTTTTATCGTGACATTTCTATTTAGACCGCGTTTCTGAATGTCACGTAAGATCGAGTCTCCAATGACCAGCGTTCTGTTTTTGATGACAGGGCGTTTGATGACAGGGCGTTTGTCTGTGAATTGTTGAGTTTCAGGTTGATTTTGACGCATCGATGTAGACTTAACTGCTACTTCCTTCCGGTATGTTTCTTCAGACACTTCCGGTCGCTGGCTGTTCATTAGCTTTATAATTAGTGAGATGTTTGTCTTGCACCGGTGTAGATCTTTCAATCAAATTTGAATTAGATGTACCTTTTACAGTTGCCGATTTTACAGACGATACATTTTTCAAATGATCGCTGATTGACTGGAGTCGTCTGTAAATATTTTCCGTGGAGATTTTCGTGTCTTAACTTAATTGATAATTCAAATTCAAGACAGGTTTAACTGTGACCCTGCATAAGGGAAAGGGCAAGCCCCTGTCAGACCCGAACAATTATCGTGCAATATCCTTATTACCAGTGATCTCCAAAATATTTGAAAAGTTACTATTGACTAGAATCGAGAACAAACCAAACAGTGTTACGCTAAATAAGCTTCAATATGGATTCCAAAAAGGCAAAAGCTGCAAAATGGTGTCATTCCTACTGCAAGAATCCAGGAACTACTGCTGTGAACGTGGTAGTCCGTTGTACACGTGTTTCTTGGACGCAAAGTCGGCTTTCGATAAAGTCTGGATATCAGGACTGCTTTACCAACTTAACGATGTCGGTATTCAAGGAAAACCTCTACGAATCATAAACAATATGCTGAGAAATTCAACCAGCCGTATAGTATTCAATGGAAAATTATCAGAACCTTACAACATCGAGCAGGGAACCAGACAGGGCAGTATTTGTGCGCCATTCTTCTACACTGTCTTCTTGAACAATCTGTTAAATGAACTAGAAAATTCAGACTATGGTCTACATATTGGTGATATGTCTTTGGGAGCACCAACGCAAGCAGATGACATCGTTCTTCTTTCAACTTCTAGACATGGCATCCAAAAACTTTTAGACATCTGCCAAGAATATGCGAATAACTGGAGATACAGTTACAACCCATCTAAATGTGCATCAATGGTAATGGATCGTAAATCGCATAGAACTCAAAACTCTATCAGTATTCGATATGGCAATCAAATCATCACCGAAACCGACAGTTACGTACATTTAGGATTGACCCAGTCTACCTGTGGACGTCAGCCGTATAACATCGACGATACTAGACAGTCAATTCGTTCGACATTCTTTTCGATGTCTAGTTACCTATCAAATAGTGTCGGAACTAATCCCATGACCGTATCAAAGGTATACCAAACGTGTGTACTACCGCGTGCTCTGTTCGGTTGCGAGCTGTGGAATTCAATATCTCGGACTAACTTGAGGAAACTCGAACACACCCACCATCTGTGTCTTAAACATGCACAAGGTCTACCGAACCTTACCAGATCCGATATGGTGACGAGTCTACTAGGTTTCACATCAATCGAGGGATATATTGATCTTCAAAAGTTACTGTTTTTCGGTACTTTATGTCGTTGCAAACCTGGCGACCTCATCAGCAAACTTTTCACACATCGACTATTTCAACACGAGGCTAGTGTATCGCAATCATACCATGGTTTTATTCCAGACATTGTTCGCATCTTGGCGAAATACAACCTCACACACAACATAGAGATATTCATGTCTGATGGTATTTTTCCAAATAAACAAACCTGGAATAAATGTGTCAAGAAAGCCATCAATACTCATGAACAAACTAACCTGAACACCCGAATGAGATTATCCCCGGACTTCGAAATATTCTCGCAAGTGCACAATTCTATAACAGTGTCTAACATTTGGAGAGTTGCGAAATTACGACCACATTGTCTTTCACTAATGAAGATATTGGCCAAATGGTGTTGTGCCGTTCCGGTGACCCAGCCAACTCAGTGTCATTTGTGTCTCCGAAACTTTACTGGTTATCAATTGTATCACACTCTGTTCTCGTGTGAATCCGTCATTGTACAACACAGAAAACATTTATTCGTGAATCAGACTGTATATGGACTGAACGAGAACGTGTGTGTGCTTCTCACGAACGTTAATAATAATGTACTTATCAGTTACCTTCTCGGTGGCATTGACTACGAACTGCAATCAATGATCTCTTATGAGCAATATGCAGATTTCCTCATAAAATGTGCTGATTTTGTGAACAGCTTGTTTATTGCTTAATTGATGTACCAAATGACTGTATACGAATAAGTTCTGTGACCATGCGTGTGTGTGACTTGAGAGTGAATGTTGATGTATGCGAGCTTTCTTTATTTATGTGTTCTGTTTATAATTATGTTTGTATGTATGTATATATGTTATCTTAGTTTTATTTCAAATATGTTATTTAAATCATTTATAAATGTAACCTTACACCATTAAGTATGCCTTGTATTTCGTTTCGACAAGGTAAACTTTAATATGGAAACACTTTACACTTGTAATTCATAAGCTATGTTTCTTTGTACAATTATATTGTATGTAATGTACAATCTCTCGGATAATAAGAGAGGTTGTGCTGAACATATAATATCAGTACATAAACTGTAAATTTTCAACAACAAAAAACGTCTCTCCCGAATCCGGGCTTAATTCGTCTCATACATGTATACATCTGTTACATATATAAAAGATTCTTCTAATTTGGTATAATATCATATCGCATACTTCCCCGTCATATATCACCATGTTATTTATGTTATGTCATTGTATTAGTGTTGCTTTGTAAAAAGTCCTCTTCAGGACTAAATATGCAAATCAACTATATTCTATTCTACGTGCTAATGCAGCCTAAAAGGGTGTATTATGTGGTTCTGAGTGTGTGTGTGTGTGTATGTGTGTGTGTCGTGCGGGTGTGCGGATGTATGTCATTGCATACTTTACATTGTACTTGAAAACCGTTTATATCTATATTACCACATGAATTCATTTCATTGTATATCTTCAGAAAATGGAGTCAATAAAGATATATATATCAAGACCCATATTTAATAAATCATTCCTGAACTTGTGTTCATCAAACTTTTTGTAGCATCTATATTTAATTGTTTTATCAGCTGATCGACTGAAATTTTGACTCTTCAAGTATGTAAAGCAAATTGGAAAATGGTCACTTATAGGAGTACTATAAAACGGAACTTTACTTCAATAATATTATCAGGGTTGCTCGAATAAAAAATATGATCAATTATAGACGAATAATGTTTAGTTATACGAGTTGGTGAATATATCATCTGCCTTAAACCATATTTGTTAACAAGATCGTTCCATTTAGTATTTTTAAAACAACTGGTATCACTTTCAGTTAAGTAATTTATATCTCCGAGAATATTAAAATCAGAGTTTGTTCCACCCATTCTCTCAATTATATTTTCAAAATTATCAATCCATGACTGTACTGAGTCTGGAGGTCGGTATATGAAACTTAGTATGATCGGTTTGCTATGAGAAAATAATATCTGAGCAATGCAAATGAACTCAATGTCAATATGTTCGAGATCATGTCTACGAGTGTAATGTATTTTGTTGGATACGTAAACTACAATACCACCTCCTTTTTTATGTTTTCGATCGCGTCTCTCTAAGTAAAAATAGTTAACATGAAGAGTATTGTTATTTATTTGATCCGTTAAAAATGTTTCACAAAGTCCAAGTATATCAGTTGAGTGAGATAAAGATAAATGATATTTAAGTTCGTCTAGTTTTGGTAATAAATGATGAATGTTCAAACTAGCAATATGAAGGCCTTTTTTATCGTAAGAAAATGAATTCAACTCGTTATTGTTATATGTTACACTTTGAAATTCAGTTTCAGTCGGAACATTACATGTATATATTGTTTTTTTACTACTACAGTTCCCCTTTGTTTCCAAATTACTATTAGTTTGCGAGATTGACATGACGCTGCTTATTTCAAAAGGTTTAGATTTAGTGTACTCTGTAGGTTGAATAATATCATTTTCACAAGGACATATATTAAATGATGCATTCATAACATTTATATCAACATTTTCATTTACCTGATCCAGTAAACCTGAAAATGAATTAGCACACTTGCATAATATTTCGTTACACTCCTTACACAAGTCATTCAAAAGTTCATATCTATTTATGTTTGAGTGGTTGTCAACGTCCCCCTACCACTGACGTCCATATTCGCGCGTAGCAGGTTTCTCCTTGATGAAGTTCATTGTGCCATTTATCCATGTTATCATCGAAACGAGTGTTCTCGAACCTGTAGTGTTTAAGTGTATGGCATCTCGATGGTATAAATTCTTAGCTACGCTTCCATTACCGTACACAAACGTGCTGTGAGTGTCAATGAATGAAGCAGATGTTACTTCACAACTCTGGTTAATTATAATGGCGTCATTTAGTTGCACAACATCGGCGTCCCTACGCGGGGCTACAGAACACAAAAATACTCTACACTGTTTGGTTTGCAGGTAAGTCATTGTCTTCTTTAAGTAATGATAGATTGACCTGATATCATGATATCCTGCTACATCATTGCCTCCTATGTAGATGATGACGTTTTTGTAAGGATCCATGTTCCATGAACACAGCAGAGAATTTACGTCTGAGAGCTTTCTTTTTTCCTGGTAGTGTTTTTATCGTGACATTTCTATTTAGACCGCGTTTCTGAATGTCACGTAAGATCGAGTCTCCAATGACCAGCGTTCTGTTTTTGATGACAGGGCGTTTGATGACAGGGCGTTTGTCTGTGAATTGTTGAGTTTCAGGTTGATTTTGACGCATCGATGTAGACTTAACTGCTACTTCCTTCCGGTATGTTTCTTCAGACACTTCCGGTCGCTGGCTGTTCATTAGCTTTATAATTAGTGAGATGTTTGTCTTGCACCGGTGTAGATCTTTCAATCAAATTTGAATTAGATGTACCTTTTACAGTTGCCGATTTTACAGACGATACATTTTTCAAATGATCGCTGATTGACTGGAGTCGTCTGTAAATATTTTCCGTGGAGATTTTCGTGTCTTAACTTAATTGATATGTGGTTTGCGTGAGGGCATCAACACTAGCTTTTGAATGTTTGCTTGCTATTGAAATGCTGTTCTTTATACTGGCAATTTCATCTCTCAGTTGGGAAAACCGGGATTGTGATTCAGCTACGAAATTGTTTAGGGATAGGTTTGTTTGCAGAACTACGTCGCTTATCTTTCGTAATTCTGCTAGCATTTCAGTTTCACACGATTCAGTTTGAATACCTCGATCAGCTGTCGCATAACATGTAAGATATTTCCTCTCTGAGGTGTCACAGTGTATATCCCTATTATCTGTATTTACAGTATATCCGCTGTTCGTTACGTTTATTTCTTGTGATGCTGGAGTTTTTGCAGCAATGTTGTCGTCATCTTCTTGAACTAAAGTGATTGGACAAGTATTCATTTGCGTAGGTGGTGATGAATTACGTGATGTCACATGAGTCATTTAGCTCATTATTTGTTCTTTCATTTTATCATTTACCTCTGCTTTAGTACGATCATTTTGCACCAGTTCAGTTCATGTTTAAAGTGTACAATTTAAACTTACCATCAACGACTTTAATCTTCATTTCCACTTCATTAGACTTCGTGTCACTTACTGGAATAAGAGTGTAAATATAGTTCTGTGAATTATTTGAGAAATATTTTCGAGTCGCCATTTTCAACATTTCATAAGTTCCTGTATTCAGCAGAATCTTTGTTCCTCCGTTTGTTTCTTGAATTGCCATTGGTTCGAATTCCGTTGCTCTTAACTTTTTAATCATACTTCTTTCTGTGTTTAATGAATATTGCCGTTCTTCAGACAGTTCTAACTTTCTGTCTCCGTCGTTCACCGAGGAATTGAAGTTCACTGATCTTCCTTCACAAGTTTCACTATTTGTATTTGAAAGTTTCTCTGCCGCTTCCAGTTTCTTTCTCAATAGTCGAGCCTCGTTGATATCAAACATTTCGAGTTCACTGTTTGACTTTAAATTTGTTTGAAAGTGTACTTCCGGTTGACCAGGCAACATCACTGAAGCTCCGTCGCTCAATTTTAGCAGTTAACGTCCACCGATGTACATTTTTTTACATGTAAATGTCGAGAATGTTTCACTCTTTTTGTCACACGATTTATTTTAATTTAACTCTAAAAATGTCCGAGAAATAAAATATTTTCTTTTATTTTTTGACGTTACGTTTAAAAAAGAAGTTCCAGATATTCAAGAAGTTCCAGAAGTTCAAACCAGTTCATCTTTAGTTGGTTAGGGAAACACTGAAAAGTGTTTTAGAAATGACCAAGTGTCCCGGCCGAGCCAGGGGCCTCTGGATCAGTAGTCTAGTGTGCTATCCACTCGACCACCGTGCCACACCTCACTCGGGTCAGGCAGCGATTTTAATTGTCGTTTTGGCGTTTTTAAATTTTCAAACTTTTTCAATTATTTGTTTGCACGTGCGTAAGTCAAAAGCCCAGAAACGACACTGATTAAGAAGTAAATTAATGTACACTCTGCTTTATGGGGCAGAAATGCACCTATCAATGTTTTCCCCCAGGAGGGGGGCGGCGGGCTGACCCAGAGGAATTTGACATTTTTACTTTTTCAAAGTCTAAATTCCCACCCTAGAGCAAGGGCAATTTGTCAAAATCCCTCACTGGGAGATGCTTTACATACCACCCGGGATCAAAATTTCGGCCAAAGTCAAAATTTCCCGGGACTCGGCACCATTCGGTCTGTCAAATTCCCACCTATCGGGAACAGCCTTCTGTCAAAAGTCCCGTGTATGCCCGCCGCTCCCCCCCCTGGGGGAAAACATTGATAGGTGCAAAATGTCTGGTCACTCTGATTTTCAATGATAGATCAATAAAAGTAAAACCAAAATCTTGATGAATGTGGACTTGCTAAGTACAGACTTCTCTATATTTATTTGTTAGAATACATGCATTTCGTCGTTATTTTATATGTAAAACATACATTAACAAAATCGAAAATATTACAATGAATCGGCTGTAGATCGATTCCGGACAGATGTCGGACGGAATCGGTTGGGTTTTATCGTTTCATAACCTTAGAGTTCTCTCCCTTTACAAAATCTGAAAATTTTACTTGCGAAATATAATTGCGAATTTTACCATTTTACAGGTATTAACTCCGTTTATTTTGTTCTAGGCACTGTTCATGATAATATATGGATAAAGTCTTACGTTGGTTTAGTCTCGGCAAGTTGACATTCTTTATTTATGTCATGTTTCCGCTTTCGTTATTTGCGTTCCGACAACTGCGTGTTTTTTGCTTCCAAAGGGTCTGGAGTCGTTGTTTGGGCATTTGTTTCATACATTGACTTATCTAATGTAAATCAAGTTTTCAATCTGAGTGCGTTTAATACATTTAACTGCATATTTAGGTGTAGCCCGTTCCGCGTTTCGACCTCAATACCTTTCGACCCATTTTCGTCCCCAGATCGTTTCTGAATTTATGTAAATTGATTGTTCATGAATACATTAACAAAATGCGTAAAAAATAATCGAATATGAAATAAAAAACATTCAAGCAGACTGAAGTTGATTATACTGCCTTACAAATACGAAACTGCTGGACAGATAAGAAATAAAAATAATTAATGCAGCAAACATCATCCCAAAAGTTAATATAAAATGGTCAGACAATGTGAATAGAACAATTCTCTTTACGAGTCCCAGCTGTCAGTGGTTTTGTTGACTATTGAGTCTATTGGGTTACAAATTGATGTAACCAATTCTCGTAAATAAATTTCAAAATAGTTATTTCAGATTGATTATGAGTTTTATTAAGTAATTAATAAATTTTTGACAGCAAATGATGTTAAGTCGACTTATTACATGTAGATTAATCAGAACAACTCTAATAACTCACAAATTTTTATCCACCATTGAATGAGCTGCAGTCTGTACAATGCATGCTTTTCATTGTTATCGAGACCTTAAAAACTGTCATATGAATCATGTTGCTTCACCCATGCTGACAAGACTATGATCATGTTCAGGTTTGAGTTAAGCCTAGGTCCCACTGAGGAATTCCACATTGGCCATGTTCTCCCGATTTCTTCCGATATCATAAACTGTCTCATGACTTCCTCGAAGCTTCCCCTAGACCACAAGGAACCTGTTCCAGATCTCCTGATAGTTCATTAATTTCAATTGGAAGTACATCGTCGAGGCAAAAAACGCTCAGTGGAACCTAGGCTTAAATGATCTATAGAGGAGTTGCAAACTTTGCTATGCTTTGCATGATAGGTATAAGAAAAACTTGAATTTGACCGACATAAATATCCATGGATGCTGTTGTATTGTGACAGGAAAAATATGACTGTATTTTTATTTATTTTTGTGATTTCAGAAACCAGACACTATATAAGATAAAAAACCCACTTTTCATCTGACAAGAGTGCTGCTCAATTAATTATATTATATATATATATGTAAGTATTTCTCTCTTGTTTGAACTTTCTGTTGTATTTTGTAATTTGTTATTGTGAAGAAAGTGCTCATATCTGTGATAGTGACCAGTGCTCTGTAGGATACATGGACTATTTTATACAGTGAAACTATCAACCTGCTTCATGCATCCTTTCTTACTCAAGTTATATAAAAATCTGACAGTTGTGTCTATGTGTACTTTACTGTAGATCAAGATTAAGGAACTCTGGTTTGTTTTGAAATCCCAGAAGTGCTTATAACTCTGGATTGGTTCTTGACTGTACACCAGAAGTATAGGTTGTAAACACAGGAGCACTGTTTGGTAACCTAGGAGGACTGTTTGGTACCCAGGAACACAGGTTGGTAACCCAGGAACACTGGTTGGTAACACAGGATCACTGTTCGGTAACTCAGGAACACTGGTTGGCAACACAAGAGTACTGGTGGTTATCTTAGGAGCTCTGTTTGGTAGCCTAAGATCAGAGGTTGGTAACCCAGGACTGTAAGTTGGTAACCCATGAGTGCTGGCTGGTGAACAAAGAGTGCTGGATGGTGACCAAAGAGTGCTGGCTGGTGACCAAAGAGTGCTGGATGGTGACCAAAGAGTGCTGGCTGGTGACCAAAGAGTGCTGGCTGGTGAACAAAGAGTGCTGGATGGTGACCAAAGAGTGCTGGATGGTGACCAAAGAGTGCTGGCTGGTGAACAAAGAGTGCTGGATGGTGACCAAAGAGTGCTGGCTGGTGACCAAAGAGTGCTGGCTGGTGACCAAAGAGCAACATTTGATTTGTTACTTAGCACTTAATTTTGATGAACGGTCCAAAGTAAACCTGTTTTACAGTTGATAACTTATGCAGTGAAACATTGTCACATGTAGTGTCTGTGTGTGACTTATTCTATGTTATAATTGTAGAGTGTAGACTGGCTGAGCAATGTCAGAGGAGAAGCTTGCTCAAGTGAAGTCGATGTTGAGAAGTGTCTTACTGAGTGTAAAAGAGGGGGTAATTGCTACCCGTCTTCAGCGTGAGTTTTCTTTGACTTTATATGATAATACAAGATTAGATAATGTTTATTATAGACCCGCAGTACCACAGCAACATTGTCATATATAAAAACATGTAGTAGTGGCACATCTTATTCACCACACATCTGATTGTTTGCCTGTTCATTCCCCAAACATCTAGTAAGGCAAACACATACATACTGTGTTGCGCTGACTCCTTTGTGTGAGACTGGTGATGAAAATGGGAGAGATTTCATTAAAATGAGGGAGATTTTCCTTGCTCAAACTTGAAACTTAAATTAATGAAGTTTGTATGCAGTTTTCACTCATTTCACTTGTTACGACAATACCATACATGCGTGCTTCATGAAACAATTTAAACTTATATTTGTGATCTTTTAAATAATGTAAACAGCAGTGATTGTTTTCCTTCTTTGTTTGCTACCTTTCCAATTTGAAAAAGGCTATACTTTTCCCAAATTTGAACATTTAAAAAAAAAATTCAAAATCGGACATGAAATGACAAAGTTATGAACATATTTGACAAGAGGTCATGCATAAAAGTTTACAGGAACCAGTTGCAGCCACATATAATCTCTTTTTAGCTCACCTGTCACAAACCTGTCACTTTGTGACAGAGTGAGCTTTTGTCATCCTTCGTCGGTCCGTCAACAATTGGGTTGTGTCCTCTCTAGAGGTCACAATTTTGGCCTAATCTTTATGAAACTTGGTCACAATGATCATATTAACAAAATCTAGGTCAAGTTCCATATTGGGTCATCTGAGGTCAAAAACTAGGTCACTAGGTCAAATTATAGAAAAACCTTGTTTCCTCTCTAGAGGTCACAATTTCCTTGTGTGGTCACTAGAGGTTACCACTTAAGCCTCATCTTTATGGAAATTGGTCACAATAATCATCTCAACAAAATGTAGTTCAAGTGTGAGATCACTAGGTCAAATCACAGGGCTTACATGCACTATGACGACAGGTGAGTGACCTAGGGCCCAAAGTACTTTTTTGAATTATTTGGCCTTTCTGCTTCATGAAAATTCCTAAGTCCAAATTAACACGATGCGAAAATTCCCAATCTGAACGGACCTGGAATCTTCCCAAAGAAGCCAAAAATTATATAATTATAGACAATATATCAGCTGTTAAATTATGCTAATGGAAGGTTGAGAGTCGTGTCGAATTCTCCGTGCTATACTAAGCCTATTTGTGCAATTTGTCATGAAGTTCGGCAATTATTGCCTCACTTATGACTGTTTGACAGGAGATTTGTTTTTTGTAATGAAAAACATTTGTTTTTTGTGATGAAAAAAACATGAAGTTATTGTTGTTTTAATTGTAGGGGACTATGAGGACATTGTTGGAGAAGTTATCCCCTTCCGACAGCTCGGGTACGGCTCCTTTGAGTTGTTTATACGCTCAATACCTGATGTTGTTAGAATAGACAGGTATGTTAACCAGTTCACTTTCTTGTTTGTATCAACACCTGGAGCCGGTTGCCTAACCAAACTGCTACCGAGCGCTCGATAGTCCTATGCTAGAAAACAACATGCTTCAAAAAGTGCTACGTAGCAGATGAAGCGAAAAAATTATGTGCTACTGGCGAGTGTACGCAATAGCAGACCATTGCACAGTCAAGTGTCATGCAGTATCAGGGGGTATCCATTACATTTAGTGGTATTTCTTGTTATGTTTATTGTCATCATTAATTAGCATTCATATACAATTATTGAAATCCAATATTACGTTTGCTCTGTTAACTAAATCTTGAAATTTTGCGCATGTGCACAAGGTAGCTCAGGCCTCCTAAAAAGATAATCAAGTTACCATATGATGTTTGAGCAGTATGCTCATTCAATACAATACAACCGTATCAGAAAGTCAGTTTGACAAATTATCAATGTGCTGGCTTATAAGAATGGGTTTGTGAATGCAAAATTGCCAAAAATAGCTTTTTCTACTTCAATTTGGTCAACATGACCTCCAATTTTGATGACAATAGGTTCATAAGATGTGCCCTGTGATGCAGCTTTTGAATATGTATGGGTCTTATAAGATGTTAAGTAGTACTTGCTCCTTATTCTTGTAAGCCAGCAAATAATGTGTTGTGTATAGCACAGATATTTTAACCTGATCCTTACCATTATGCATGTATACATTAAAAGGTTATTGCATTGAATATATAAAAATCGTGCAATATTGGTCCTTTAGATTTGTGTTGGTATTACACCTCGAGCGTCTTCGTGATACTTCCAGCTAATTTAAACAAACAAACGGGGTTATAAATATAGAAATATATCGGCTGTTAAATTATGCTAAATGAAGGTCATGAGTTGTGATACTTCCAGCTAATAAAACTTACGACCGGGTTTATATAGACAATATATAGGCCGTTAAATTATGCTAATTGAAGTCGTGAATCGTGTTCTCTGTACTGTATATAATATTGTTTCAGGCGGGGTGGTGACGTCATATGTCACGGTGTCCATGATGATTCCACAGCACATATAAAGAAATTGGTGTCAAAACAAAGGAGTAAGAAGATTAAGGTAAATATTTCAGCTTACTGTCATATTTGTCTAAGATAGGTGTCAACATATGTAATGTCTGTTTGTCAATATTAATTGTACATGTAATGTCTGTTTGTCAACATTTGTAATGTCTGTTTGTCAGCATATGTATTGTGAATTTTTGTAATGTCTGTTTGTCAACATTTGTAAAGTCTGTTTGTCAATGTTTGTTTGTCAACATGTGTAATGTCTGTTTGTCAACGTTTGTAATGTCTGTTTGTAAGCGTTTGTAACGTTTGTAATGTATGTTTGTCAACGTTTGTAATGTATGTTTGTCAACGTTTGTAGTGATGTTTGTCAACATATGTAATGTCTGTTTGTCAACATTTGTAGTGTCTGTTTGTAAACGTTTGTAATGTATGTTTGTCAACGTTTGTAATGTATGTTTGTCAACGTTTGTAATGTATGTTTTGTTTGTCAACGTTAGTAATGTCTGTTTGTAAACATTTGTAATGTCTGTTTGTCAACGTTTGTAATGTATGTTTTGTTTGTCAACATTTGTAGTGTCTGTTTGTAAACGTTTGTAATGTATGTTTGTCAACGTTTGTAATGTATGTTTGTCAACGTTTGTAATGTCTGTTTGTCAACTTGTTTGTCAACGTTTTTAATGTCTGTTTGTCAACGTATGTAATGTCTGCTTGTTAACAAATGTCATGTCAACTTTTGTAATGTCTGTTTGTCAACATTTGTAATGTCTGTTTGTGTACATCTGTAATGTCTGTTTGTCAACATCTGTAATGTCTTATTGTCAACATATGTATTGTCAACGTTTTTAATGTCTGTTTGTCAACATTTTTAATGTCTGTTTGTCAACATGTGTAATGTCTGTTTGTCGTTATCTGTTATGTCTGTTTGTCGTTATCTGTTATGTCTGTTTGTCAACATGTGTTATGTCTGTTTGTCGTTATCTGTAATGTCTGTTTGTCAACATCTGTAATGTCTGTTTGTCAACATCTGTAATGTCTGTTTGTCAACATCTGTAATGTCTGTTTGTCAGCATTTATTGTAAAATGATTTTCTGTAATTGTAATGGAAGTGGTAATATTTATAGTTATACTCCGGCACAACCAGTTGTAAGGGGGTATACTGGATTCAGCTTGTCTGTCTGTCTGACTGTCTGTCTGTCCGTAGACGCATTCTTGTGGACACAACTTTTTGCAGGATTTCACTCAAACTTTAACAGATGTACAATCTCAACATATAGATGTGCATGAAGAAAGGAATTTGCGCTGCGATGAATTTTGGCAGAATTATGGCCCTTTGCTGGCGGGGTATATCATTATGCCGAATTGCGACAGCTCTAGTTTATTCCCATTATCTAGTTGATAAAATTTGCAATAACATACAATTTACTTTTATTGGAGATAAGAACAAATGATTAGGTCTTTAAAGATTGTCTCCTATAAAGGCATTCAATTACACATTCACTTTTCGTTGTACTAGGATTATATGTGAAAGAGATTTGATATCATTGAATTAAGGTACATGCATTGTATGAAATTTACATCATCAGTTTCAGGGGCGTAGCCAGTGATACGAAAAGAAAAAATATAAACATGTCAAAATTTGCATTAAAGTCCAAAATTTCCACAACCATGATGACCCCCAACCATAACCAACTCGAAGGCTTGTGTGCGTAACATCAATTTAAGCTTGGCTACGCCCCTGACCATATCTTGGTAACATATTATATAGAGTTGATGTGTAGTTACACAGTTACTCTAATGTTAGGTGATTGGTGCATATAGTAATATCATCCCTTTGACGCTACAAGATTGTATCAACCATTATAGTCCAATGGTAGCAGGGCTTGACACTAACACTGGTCCTGTGGTCCGAGACCAGAGGTTTTCTGGATGACCACTAACTCATGGAAGGCAGCTGGTCCCATTGACCACTGAACATACCATGAAAACTTATTTTCAAACATGATCATTTAGCTGTTTAAATAGAAAATTCAAAGTGAAAAGGATGTTTTTATTGAAATCACAGTAATTGCTCTAAGTAGAACAAAACACAGTAAGAATATAGATGCATAATATGGTGAAAGTTGCTTTAAAAGCTGTTAGGATAACCTGGAATCCTGTCGGACCAGCAAGTCTCAAAAGCCGCTGCTCCTTTGAACGACCATTGAAAGTCAGGTAGTGTCAAGCCTCTGAGTAGATACAACCTTGTTGCGATAAAGGGACAAAGTGAAGTGAATAAATTTGTCATATTTTTACTGCTTCTGTCAGAAACCGGCACGCAGACCAAGAGGTGGTGGTACTTATAGAATGATGAGCAGGGCCCCAAGACGTCCGCCTCCACCACCATTCACACCTTATCGACATCCGCCGAGACATGGGATACCTTCCTTTATTTCTCCACCAAGTGTACCTGCAGGGTGAGTCATTTTGAATAATTTCATTAAATACACTTAATTCACTGAACATAGACTTCATCAGCCTGGTGTTCATCCATTAATAGGTGTTTTGCCCCTTTAGGTCTGAACACTCTCATGCATGATGGTGGGGCTAGGTCAGTAAACCAAAAGGTTTCCGTTCGATAACTCAAGAACATTTTGCCCTATGATCTTCAAACTTTACATAGAGGTTGGTCATCAACAGTAAATGACCCTTATTGATTTTGAGGTCAGTAGGGCAAAGGTCAAGGTCACTGTGACCTTTACCATTTCTGATTATTCCAATGGGTTCTGTTCAATACCTCAGGAATGCTTTGTCCTAGGATCTTCAAACTTAACATGGAGGTTGTTCATCAACAGAAGATGGCCCCTATTGTAGGTCTAAGGTCAAGGTCACTGTGACCTTTACCATTTCTGACTATTGGACTGCCATGGTATTATGTGTTTTATAAACATCTCTTGTTAAAATTGGTTTAAGGTACCTTCATGAGGACAAATATTTTAACAATCTGTATCAATTTAGAATACTCACATACTCATTATAATACCATTTTCCTGGTGGGACAAACAGCGTTATTGACATGTTTTTTTATGCCCCCGTATTGATAGATCGGGAGGTATATAGTGATTCACCTGTCCATCCGTCCATGCCAACTAACATATACTGTATTCCTAGATACTTTCGCGGATACAATATTTCGCGTTTTTCATACCGTCGGCATATTCCCGGCTACAAATTTTCACCGAATCATAACGCCCGCGAATTCCGTGAAACTAAAGTCGCTACGGCATAAAGGTATGTTTGACACATCTTGCAATTTCAATAGGACTGTTGTCATCACCATCTGTGTATACACAATCAAATTCAATTGATTGTCACCTTAGCTGACCTGATAACAATTACGATGATCAATTAATCTCTTTATAACAAAGGATTTCATGAAGTGTTTTCACTAGGTGTTATCAACATAAACCGGGAAATAGTTACAATTATTAATTAACCACCAAACATACATGTTAAACAAATAAATGTGAAATGATTATTGTAAATACCTGTACAGGAAGACATTCAATTTGACGTTAATCATGAAAAAAAACAACATTCGTATGTAGAAGTAAACGGAATGTTAACACCCCACCCAATTACCCCTGTGCTTGTTTATATCTCAAGCACATTACACGTACGTCATAACAGTGTTTATGTCTACACAAGCTAAAATATGCTCGATTCTTAAAGGATCGAAATTGATGTTTATATTGAGAAAATTAACGCAATTGTTCTTAGATTTTATAAAGATGGATTTATTGACTGAAGTTTCCATGTCATGTATACGAGCAAGTACAATTATCCTTCGTCGAATGATTTTGCGATTTTAGCATGTTTAGTATGAAGAAGCTAGAAACGTTCGCGGATTCGTTGGAGGTAACATTTTCGCGGCTATTAAACTTCGCGAAATGATACCTCCCGCGAAAGTCGCTAACTTAAAATGCGCGAAACCATTTCTAGGAATACAGTACTTAGGTGGCTATTTTTATGGTTTACCCAAATTGACCGTTTCTTCTAGCATTAATATGGCTTGCTACAAAGCTTTCATACTTGCATGGATGTTGTATTTGAACATTATCCACGCGCCTGTCTCACCTTACCTCATTTTGACCTTCACATTGACCTTATTTTGGAATTAGACTTATTAAGCGTCCAATTCTTGTTAACCCAAATTTCGTCATACACCAAGGCGTTGTCTTCAAACTTGACATCCTTGTTTACCATCATAAGCCTTACATTATCAAAGCCATGTAACACTATCCAACATTTTAACAGAATTATGGCCCCTAATTGACTTAGCTTTTTTATGGACGAGGCTTCCATGGGGGCATAAGCGTTTTAATATTGAATGCAATCTTGTTTTCTTTCCTAGTTGACCATATTTAAATTTGATATTACTGTCAAATTTGTTAACCACTATAGATTAAGTTATTATCATCAAAAAAAAAAAGTTATTATCATTATTATTAAACATGTATATAGACAGTACATGTGTTTATTTCAGTCCTATGACGCCGGTCACAATATCCATTGGAAATACTCAATCTAATACTGGTCGTGTCATCAGGGTAGGTTCTAATAGTTTGCTGTCAAGAGCCATGTCTGAGGCGAATCAAGATAGAAACAGGGTATGTTTATTACTTTGTTAACAGTCTTTGTAGGCTAGTAGTAGAGTGCTCGCTTTTAGTGTTTGCACATCTGAGGTTGGCTCTGTTGCCATATTATTCCAAAGACAAAATCAATTAAAATTGTGCCTGTGAAACAGTTTTTATGCTGGCCGAAAAAATTTGTAGTCATAGTCGTAGCTTTGTCAGTCAGTCCATACGTGTGTACTTCCATCTGTCATAAGTGTAACCTCATGTGTGGCACTTGGACTAAGTGGTTAGCACTCTCGAGTACCAATACATTGGTCCCTAGTTTTAATCTTAACCAGGGCACTGGAAATGTCAGAAACGCTTTTCAGTGTTTCCAACCCAATTAGGGGTGAACTGGTTGGTAACAGAGGCCTAAGAGGTAGTCTTGCTTGTATCGTTGCTATACATGGTCACGTTATAGAACCATTGAGGTTTTTTTTGGAATGAGCTAGGGTAATGATTCATTGTATCATACAAACTTTCTGTCTCTTCCCTCGAAGCCAAAAGGTCATTTGCAAATTAGGCAGGGATAAAACTGATGGGCCATGCACAACCACTGTCTCAGTCAAACACAAAAATGAAACATTGATTGATATAAGGAGTATAACATGTTTCACCATCAACCATAGTAACAAATAATTGTTTTGTTGTGTAGGAAACATTACTGTACACGGCATGCTGCTATAGTTCACCTTTGTTTCAATATAATTTAATATGTTTACTAAATAAACCAATAACTTATAAAATAATCAGGGTCGTATCCAGAGACAAACAAACCCCACTGAATCAAATAATTTTTAGGGTCTATTTGTAGCATCTCTCTTAAAAAAACCATGCATATTTTAGTTATTTCTCAATGTTCGCCTCTGTGTGGCTACATGCCTGATAGTGATATATTAAGATGTATGTACAGTAAACTCCCTCAAAACCGGACCCTCTCCGGACCGGTTCGAAAGTCCGGTTTTGTGGGAGGTCCGGTTTTGTGGGAGTTCTGTATCATGTACACTTTGATATGTTATCATAGGGAATATACTGTGTGTTTCATGATACATGTTACGTTACATGTACAGTGCAACCTTTGTAGAGCATCACCATTAAGGGAGCTGCAAATATGTGCTGTTGTCTTCTCGAAGTAGTTGAATTTAGAGTGAATATCATCTTGGTGAAAATGTGAAGGTGTTGTTGTAGAGAGGTTGTTGCTATACAGAGCGCCGTTCCGGAGAGGTTGTACAGTACAAGTTGTTTCGTCGTTTTGTTGTTATATTTTCATACAAATCCCGAAATGCAAGTGTGAGCTAATTGAAGACATATCAATTAAATACGATTTAGTGCAGTGTTTGTCGTAATTACAGCATTTTGATGGGCTTAACGATCCTTTGTTCTGGTTAATGTTTGTTGCAATACCTACATCAAAAACAAAACATCAAATGGGAGGACCGTTTTCTTATTACGTTCGTAATTAGGCAATTATTTAATTTCATCGGCGAATTTCACAAAGTATTTTTCACGCCAGTGCAAATTACACGCGAGACCGTTTAAGAGTAAACATTAAAAACACGACTTGTTAATCGCACCTTTTGTTATGACACGTTCTTTAACTAACAACAAACAAAGTGACATTTTAGAAAGAAAGTTTCCTGTCAGGTGAGACAAATATACGCGTCCGGTATTCTGGAAGTAAATATCGTTGAAAATCTTGTCAGCGGACCGAAAATGCCGTCCGGAATCCGGAATTATGAGAGTCCGGTATTGCGGGAGCTTTTTAAGTTTACTTTATAAGAAGAAAATACGGGACCTAGGAAATCGTCCGATTTTATGGGGATTCCGGTTTTGAGGGAGTCCGGTTTTGAGGGAGTTTACTGTATTACGTTTCCGGTTTCCGGTGAACAGTATACGAATTTTGAAGGGAGAAAAATTTACCAGAAATACATTACCATAAATGATATTCAATATAACCAGTCAGTTTACACGAACATGCATATAAGAAGCTGAATGTTTACCGAAGACTCAAGAAGTAACCATATTATCGGATAGACATGATTTCGGATTAGGTAATCCATACGAAATAAGTCAATACCAGATCTTTGTATTTTACTTTGTTCGGCTGAATAGGGTATAAGACGCAGATATATTCATAGAAAGGTCTTGTCAGTCATGGATAAAGCTTTTTAGTCTACAAACTGAACTGTAACAGTTTAACATACCCCACCCACTAAGCGTAAAGTCATCGTTTAAAGTGTACCAAACAGTCGCACATTGCTCCACGAATATCAATGAGTTCTAACAAGAAAACATCAGATAAACTAAACAAAGATGTAATTATTGGTAGTTGATTGTATATTATAGAGGCCACCACCTCAAGTTGCCTCCAAGTTTGAGGTGCCTCCCAGGTTCCGGAAAGGTGGATCAGGAGGAGCAGGAGGAGCACCTTCACAGCAACAAGTTAACACACCAGCTAGAAGACCTCGTGAACAGACAGAAGTGGCTTCACGTATGTATATTCTTACCTGCCTGTATACACCAACCTGTAAAGACAAACACCACTATGTGGAGCAGCATAAAGTGGTCTCTGTTGACAGGTTTTCTTCTCTGATTTTTTAGCTCACCAGCCACAAAGTGGCAAGGTGAGCTTTTGTGATTGTTTTTGTCCGTCGTCCGTCTGTTAGCTTTTTCACCTATAACACTCTAGCACTCTCAATTTTGATTTGATCTTCATCAAACTTGGTCAGTAGTTGTATCTCAATGTAATATAGGTCCAGTTCGAAGTTGGGTCATGTGGGGTCAAAAGGTCAAATAATAGGAAAACCTTGTTAACACTCTGATGGCCTCATTTTTGCGTTAATCTTCATGAAGTTTGGTCAAAATGTTTATCTTGGTGACCTTAATGTCAAGTTCGAAGTTGGGTCATGTGGGGTCAAAATTTAGGTCAAAAGGTCAAATAATAGCAAAACCTTGTTAACACTCTGGTGGTCTCATTTTTGCGTTAATCTGCATACAACTGGGTTAGTAGTAGTATCTCAATGTAAGCTAGGTCAAGTTAGAAGTTGGGTCATGTGGGGTCAAAAACTAGGTCAAAAGGTCAAATAATAGGAAAACCTTGTTAACACTCTGGTGGTCTTATTTTTGCGTAAATCTTCATGAAGTTTGGTCAAAATGTTTATCTTGGTGACCTTAATGTCAAGTTGGAAGTTGGGTCATGTGGGGTCAAAAACTAGGTCAAAAGGTCAAATAATAGGAAAACCTTGTTAACACTCTGGTTGTCTCATTTTTGCGTTAATCTTCATGAAGTTTGGTCAAAATGTTTATATTGGTGACCTTTAGGTCAAGTTTGAAGTTGGGTTAGTGGGGTCAAAAACTAGGTTGATAGGGCAAATAATAGAAAAACCTTATTAACACTCTTGAGGCCACTTTTTAGTTTTTATCTTCATCAACTTTGGTCAAAATGTTTATCTTGATGAACTTAAGGTCAAGTTCAAAGTTTGACCATGTTTAGCAGGTGAGCGCCCCAGGATCTTTGTTCCTCTTGTTATGCTAATTATTAATTTTAGGTTGACTGTGAAACAACCTCTTTTCTAACATATTAATCACTCTTGACCCCTCATTCCTGATGTTATCCATGACCATGAGGGTATGAGTTTGTATAATATAATTTGTAATCAGTACACAGGATTTGTAACCTTCCAATCCTTGTTTAATTACTGTTCACCATAAGTCTAACCTATCCATTAAAATTTGACAACAATTTTGATTTTCCTTGTGGAGAGGTTTCTGGTTCCTGGTGGAAGGGTAAGTTAGTACTGGTTAGGATAAAGTCCAGGACAATTGATGAGGTGAATCTGTTTTTAACTGAAAAATGTTGAGAAAACTGCTTTAAACACTAATAAATAAACAAACATACAATCAAACTGCAGACATTGAGGCCAACATTTTCCTACTCTTATTATGCCCCCAATCTTTGATGAGGAGGTATATTGCTTTGCACATGTCGGTTGGTCTGTCAGTAGACCAAATTGATTTTCGTTCCATAACCCAAGAACGCTTTGCCCTAGAATCTTCAAACTTTACATGGAGGTTGGTTATTAACAGTAGATGACCCCTATTGGTTTTGAGATCAGTAAGTTATAGGTCAAGTTCACTGTGACCTTTACCATTTCTGACTATTGGGCTGCCATGGGGCATACAGGTTTTACAAACATTTCTTTGTTTAATATTTCAGTTGATGGTTGCGATTCTTATTGTGAATCATTACGACAATACATGAGAGAGAACAATCAAACCATGCGCTTTGAAACAACCAAAGCTGTTGGTGGCTTTGTTAGTTCCGTGAAAGTCAATAATGATACATACGGAAGTGAAGGTTTGTTGGTTATATTTATTAAAGTTCGTCCCCAAAACAACTAGAATGTCCAATTTCAGAGTAATTTTACGAGTTAAATGTTCCCTCTCTTAAATTTCTAAAAAAAAAATTTCATACAAGCCATGTTGGTTAGGTAAAAACACATGGCTGCCAGGGGTGTTACTCATTTCTCTATGATTCTTTTTTAAAATCGTCTTCTGAGACAGCAAGGCCAATTGCATTGATGCCAATCATGGCAGCTCTCAAGAGGGTGTTGCTCTACAGAGGTTGTACTGTATATGATAATGTATGATACTTGTTGTAGACATTTACAAGACAGATCGAGAGGCTGAAGGGGCTGCTGCAAGAAGAGCCATGCAAGCTATAGATACAACCACCACAGGTATAGTCTTGTTACACTAGTATATATATATATATATATATCAAAGTACTATACTATAGCTGGACAAAATTCTAGTTACGCTTGTATAAAGATAATAAAACTGTGTAATCAGATAATTATTCATTATAGACAATTCAAATGGCTTGTTTTTATAAATCACAATAGCATTAGCAGTGAATCACAGTAAATATTATTTGTACCTCATGTAAGTTAGAGAGAAACCCTCATGATATCAATTGTATATATTTATCACTTTTAAGGAAGTATTTCAAAGTATTCATGTTTTTTTTGTATTTTTTAAAAAAAATTATAATAGGTATGGGTATGTTGAATTAACTTGACTATGTTTCTTGTTTAAGATCTGCCTAGAAATTTCTTAACTTTAAAATAAATGTACACCATTATATATAATGAACTTTATCTAAGAGAAAGATTATTTACTTGATATGGGTCAAAAACCCTTCTAATATTAGTTTAATTACTCACTTAGTTTTAGGACTTATTTACAGGCTCTGTTGGTAACAATTATTGCTTTAAAATAGCTATATGATGTTTGACATATATGTCACCAATGTTTGGCCTTTTTTACCAATGCTTGACCAATGTTTGACTGATTTTTTACCCATATTTGACCTATTTTTGACCAAAATTTGATCTATTTTTGACCAATGCTCAACCGTAGTATGACCTTTATTTGACTGAATGTTACATATTTTTGACCAATGCTTTACTGATGTTTGGCCTATATTTGAATGATTTTTGACCAAGGTTTGATCTATTTTTGACCAATGCTTGACTGATGTTTGTAGGTAACAATTACTGCTGTAAAATAACTATATGATGTCTGACATATATATTACCAATGTTTGGCCATTTTTTACCAATGCTTGACCAATGTTTGCTGATTTTTAACTCATAAATTATTATTTGACCTATTTTTGACCAATATTTGATCTATTTTTGATCAACTGATGGTCAACCTTTATTTGACTGAATGTTTGACATATTTGGCCAATGCTTTACTGGTGTTTGGCCTATATTTGACTGATTTTTGGCCAAGGTTTGAGCCATTTTTGACCAATGCTTTGACTGATTTTTGACCAATGTTTATGTTATGTTGACTGATGTTTGACTTGATGTTTTTTGCTTCCTGCTAATGGCTTTTCTTTCATAATTCATCATTTTACACAGAATCCAGACTTCCACTTATAGATTGGAATGAAACAGGTTAGTAATTGATACATAACTTAACTAATATGATGTAGCATTTTGGTTGTGGAAACTCTGTGTTGTATATTATATAGAGAATATCTGTATGTTTCTGTGTACGATCAAACAGTATTTTTTCACTAAATGAGCAGCAGACTTCACGACTGAATATGTCAAGTCTGCTGCTTCAGACGTGCAATGAGTGAAAAAACTTTATCCTACACCAGAACATGCATATATTCCAGTTTTTTCATGCTTCCTTTTGGTCATTGTAAGGTTAAATAACAAAACAATTTCCATGTTAATTTTATATTTCTCAACATTGTATATTTTTATGACAATCAAATCACCACCATTAAAAGCCCTCATTCTCAGTGCTGGGCTTCACCAAACAGATTCCGGTTCCTGAGTTGTGTAGGTTATGTTTCCTTCATGATATTGGTTGCCATCATGTAAAACGTTTTTTTTTATGATATTGGTTGCCATCATGTAAAATGGTTTCTTTCATGATATTGCTTACCATCATGTAAAATGGTTTCTTTCATGATATTGGTTGCCATCATGTAAAATGGTTTCTTTCATGATATTGGTTGCCATCATGTAAAATGGTTTCTTTCATGATATTGGTTACCATCATGTACAATGGTTTCTTTCATGATATTGGTTGCCATCATGTACAATGGTTTCTTTCATGATCTTGGTTACCATCATGTAAAATGGTTTATTTCATGATATTGGTTACCATCATGTACTATGGTTTCTTTCATGATATTGGTTGCCATCATGTAAAATGGTTTCTTTCATGATATTGGTTGCCATCATGTACTATGGTTTCTTTCATAATATTGGTTACCATCATGTACAATGGTTTCTTTCATGATATTGGTTACCATCATGTAAAATGGTTTCTTTCATGATATTGGTTACCATCATGTACTATGGTTTCTTTCATGATATTGGTTGCAAACATCATGTAAAATGGTTTCTTTCATGATATTGGTTACCATCATCTAAAATGGTTTCTTTCATGATATTGGTTACTGTCATGTGCAATGGGGGGGGGGCTTTCATGATATTGGTTACCGTCATGTGCAATGGGGGGGGGGGCTTTCATGATATTGGTTACCATCATGTACTATGGTTTCTTTCATGATATTGGTTGCAAACATCATGTAAAATGGTTTCTTTCATGATATTGGTTACCATCATGTATTATGGTTTCTTTCATGATATTGGTTACTGTCATGTGCAATGGGGGGGGGGGGCTTTCATGATATTGGTTACTGTCATGTGCAATGGGGGGGGGGGGGGGGGGCTTTCATGATATTGGTTACCGTCATGTGCAATGGGGCTTTCATGATATTGGTTACCGTCATGTGCAATGGGGCTTTCATGATATTGGTTACCGTCATGTGCAATGGGTGCTTTCATGATATTGGTTACTGTCATTTGCAATGGTTGCTTTCATGATATTGGTTACCATTATGTGCAATGGGTGCTTTCATGTGTGCAATGAAATTTTGTACTGGGTGGCAATTTATTCCAGGAAAATTGGTAAGATCTGCATTTCCACTTTGTGCAGTTAACCATTAGAAAGCATGAACTAATACGATGTAGGTCAGTTCTTCAATAACAGCTGCCCAGGGGATCATGATAACCAGCCCTGTCCAGGGAATCACACTAAACTAGTTGTTAAACTCCCTGCATGCTGCGGACACATCTGTTTGCCTGTAGTATGTTATCTTGGGTTGTTTGAAAAACCACTGTCAATACCTGGGTCACAAATCACCTGGTTACAAATTACCTGGTTACAAACTACCTTGTTACAAATTACCTGGCCACAGGACGATGTCCGTATTTCCGATGTTTGTGTATCAGTGTGTCTGCAGGCTGATCTAAGCCTATTTCTAGTGATGCTTGAATACTTGTCCGTCAGATGCTCACAATGCCCGGATGACTGATCAATGTCCCTCGAACCTCTGGCACGATTTGCCTAACAGTTTGCATGCTGATTGAATATTAGTTGTGACCTAGGTATTAGTCATGCATGTGTTACTTTGAGAGCAGCTGCTATTATTTGAAATATTTGAGAGTGTTTGTTTTGAAAGATTAATACGGTTCAATATTTTACCCCTACTTATTGGTATATGAGTGCTATTTACGTATCTCTGTATTATGTCAATGACAAATCTTCAGCCTTACGGACAAATGCCCTAACTACAAAATCACTACTTATCAGGAGTGGCAAAAATCAAATGTCATATCTGCAAAAAACATTTTTGAAATGCATATTTTGCCACAACAAAAAATTGTAACTACTTGGAATCACTAAAATCAGGTTAAGAAGCACTTAAATACAGTGTCCTGTCATTAATCTTAATTACAACTGTAATTCAAACATCACAGACCGTAACAGAACACAAACTAAATTGTAATGTCACTAAAATGGTGTATGGGACAGTATAGCACGTTTGCAGCGAAAAAAATCGTCTAAAATGAAGATTTCACAGTATTTACTGCACCTTCAAGAAGTATGAGATTTTGCATGAGTGAATGAAATGTATCTACCTAATATACAATTACATCTAAGCAACATTGGGTATTGCGTTTAAGTGTCCAAATTCAAGTAATATCAATAGGCAATAAAGAATAAACTTGTTTAAATAAGTAATTACAAATTATGAAATTTGAAATGGGAGTAGGTAGAATGTAATTATGATTCTACGTAAATTTTTATCAACATCTTATGAATAGATTTTAAACAATTCGAAATTTAGACGATTTTTTTCGCTGCAAACGGGCTATATAATAGTCTGTCTGATACATTTTGATTGAGAGCACAGTAGTTACGTCTTTTTCTGGTGATGAATTTATGCACCAAAAATATTGTTTTAAAATGATGTTATGAAGTTTTCTCACTTGATCGAAACTCACTCTTCAAATTGACTTACAGATATGGCATTTAGGCAAAAGAGGCGGGAACGTTTGAAATGTAGATTGCGAGAAAAAATATTTTTTTTGAAAATTGTAGTTACGTCGTTTGCCTGTGAGACTGACGATATATTTATTGTTAACATCCCATGCATTGAGGCCCCTTGCTGTGGGACAGCCCCTTAAAACCCTCATGGTTGTTGATATATCTTACGCTATGGCGCTGGTTTAAGACTATAATAATAATAGTCCTGATCAGTTCTAATTATTTACTATTTCTGGTATAGATTTGTATACATAAATATATATATCCGTATAGCTCTGTATATTTATATCATGTTAGTAACTTGACATCATAAGTATTATGAATTAGTAGAAATCCATGCTGTCCACATTAAGACACAGTAGGAATTCAATGCCTCAATCTGTCTTTGGACTAAGAAATAATTTCGAGCTGTCTATCTGTCTGTACGTGGGACGTTCAAAAATAAACAGGACTATTGTCACGAAACCCGCATGGTTAAACAAAATAAATAAAATTATATACCGTCAGAAATCGGAATCCTTTTTCTATATACAGTAAAATTATGAACTAAAACTAATACGCGGTCCGTTAGTTACAGATGAATAAACGAAGTCACTTAGCCCACCCGGCGCACAAAATGACGTCGCTATTTTACAAGGCGTTCGTGCTTCGCATAGGGCTATGAAATACGATGTTTATAGTGATGTATGGGGATGAATATATTCCTGTACCACACTGAACCACTCAAGTAAAGTGTTGGTGAGAATCACATGTATTTTCCTGTATCTTACATCGAATATCTGGTCGAGGCAACGTACCAAGAAACGTTGATATTTTGCAAATGTCTCAGTAACATACGTCACAAACGTTATATGATTTCCTATACTTCCCTGTCTTTCAAAGCTGAACAGTTATCACTAAAGCATTTATACTATTCTAAGATGATATACGACTCGGAGGAATGTTTCCCAACGTAGTTACGATAATTTCATACGATTCAGCGGACATAGTCATCTTGCTGTTGACGGAACTTGGCGTTTGTCCGTTTTTCCTTACGTTCTGAGGACGTTACTTTTGTGTCACGACGTTGTCACTCCTGGAGTTCAACTTCTATTTATTTCCGTAACTAACGTTCGAATGTCGTCATTTTTGCAGGCATCGTCCAATATGTAACATGCAATGCGATGGCGAAGTTTGAAAACTATCGATATGATAGTATTAAAGATACACCATATTACGTAGTCGCTATCAATGGTAATTGTTGGGCTGCGCCGGGTGCGTGTTACCATAGTTTCAAAATTGACTATTATAAGCGGACGTGATAGTGTAACTCGATAAATCAGATATCAATTTTTCGCAATTGAATTCCGATTTAATGTTATGAAATAATATTTGTATAATATTTAAAACTGTACCCGTGAGGGCCCCAGTCCTGTTTATTTTTGAACGTCCCACGTACATCATCATTTTGACAGGAGCGTAGAACCTGTCCAAGGTTTCTACGGTAACTGTCCAAGGTTTCTACGGTAACTGTTCTAGGTTTCTACGGTAACTGTCCAAGGTTTCTACGGTAACTGTCCAAGGTTTCTACGGTAACTGTCCAAGGTTTCTATGGTAACTGTCCAAGGTTTCTACGGTAACTGTCCAAGGTTTCTAAGGTGTTTCAGGCAAATGTATTTGAGGCATTGAAGTTCTACTGTATTTAAAAAAAGAGTAACACTATGCCGAAGTTTCTCTAATATATATTTATAAATAATATTGATGTACTATATATATGATAAAGAACTACGTTACGTATAAACAGATCACTCACTCACATTGATAATGTTCAGTCGACTGAGTGGGCGTAGACTTTGACTTACAGTACAACCTCTGTAGATTAAAACCCTTAGGGAGCTGCAAATATTGGCTATTGTTTAGTGGTTGTTGCTCTACAGCAGGCTTCGCGAAAGTGAGAAAAAAAGGCCGGACATCTGGTCCGGCATAAAATAAATTTGGCCGGACCGAATCAATTTTGGCCGGACCGAACAATATTAATAGGAAATCTTTTTTTGTTGAGATTTGTATTCACAAAATGTGTTTCGGAAAATAACATACTGAAGACAGAGTACAGAATAAGTATTCGTCAAATCAGCGTCTTTTTGCAAATTAGTTCTCTTTCGTCCTTTAAACAATCAACCTGCGCATGCGCATCATTTAATTACCGGAAATAATGATTCGTACCGATAAATTTCGTACCAGACGATACGAAAATTTTGACGGACATTAGGACCGGGGAGCTATAATTTTTGTCGGACCAAACTGATTTTCACCGGTCATGACCGGCGGTCCGGCGACTTTCGCGAAGCCTGCTACAGAGGTTATTATAAGTTTAGAGTAAATATCCCCTTAGAGACCTTTTAAAGGTGTTGTTCTAGTGAGGTTGTTGCTCTAGAGAGGGCTGCTCTGGAGAGGTTGTACTGTACTGTAACTTTCATTATATACTGGTATCATAACATTATTTATATGTAAGATTATACATGTATTTGTTCAGCATCATACAATCCTGTAACAAACTGGGCTGATGAAGTCTGTAAGTTACGTAACATTATTGTGGTGGTACAACGTCTATAGCTTTGCCGGAGATAACTCTAACCTGATCAATAAATAAACGTTGGTGATATAAACACTTCACGGTCAACTGATCGCTTGTTATTACTGTAGATTGAAAGAGTATAAAAAGTATGCATTAAAAGTGGTCAGACACAAGATTGAACAAAAATGGACTTCGAAAATGCATAGAATTTTTATTTTTAGTTGTAAACAATGGCTAGTGATATCATCGGCAGACTATATATTATATTAACACTTTCTGTGTAGATCTATCTATACAAGCTAACATATGCTTAATCAACCTACTCCTGAAATTATCTTCAAAGAAAAACACAAGTGATTAAATAACTTTTTAATTAGATTTTTGAACAGAAAATAAAGGTTATTAGATTGGTGATTTCGGCAGGTGGGCGGTTATGGGTGAACCGGCGGGCGTCCACTATTTGTTTCTGTGGGATAACTTAAGTTAAGAATGAGATATCATGATGAAATTTGCTGTGTAGGTAGCTTATGTGAAAAGGCTGCTTGGGTTTGAAAGTGGGGCTGGTGGGGTCAAGGTCACCATAACTAAAAATAGAAAAACTATTTTTGCTCAATCACTTCAGTTGGCAATGAGATGTCACGATGAAACATGCTGTGAAGTTAGTTAAAACGCTGCTTTAGATTGAAAGTGTGGTTGGTGGGGTCAAGGTCACTATTACAAAAAATGGAACAACAATTCACTCAATGTCTTTAAATTTATTTGTTTGCATTGAGGTATCTTGTTGAAACTTGCTGTGTATGTAGTTTGTGTGATAATGCTGCTTGTGATTGAAAGTGGGACTGGTGGGCTCAAGGTCACTATTACTAAAGATTAAAAAAATAGTTCCCCTAAATAACTGTAGTTAGGAATGAGATAATTATGCGGTTAAATTATGTCATTGCCTAATCAACTAGTTTTGACAGAATTAAAACATTCTGCTGCTTTGACAAGGAATGTTAAGCAAAGTTTGGTTGTCGAGTAAAGTTTGGTTGTTAAGCACATGTAGGCTTGTAGTTCTAACCTCTTGTCTTTATCTTCTGCACTGACTATCTACATACTACAGATTATAGAGGGGTTGATGTGATATTGTACTTGTGCACTGTCTATGTGGTGTCATAAATGTAATAAATATTGTAACAATTCATGGAATACAGAAATTATGTCTCGATGTTATAAAGAATTCTGGGAAAACAGATGTCATGATGTTATAAAGATAGCATGCTATTAGGCACCAAAATTTGCTTTTGAGTAAAATTATTGTTTTTCAATATCATTATTATTAGATGCTGTTGTGCTCGGGGTACCGTAACATAAGTCAATCATGGAATATTGTAACAGTTCATGTAGTTTAGAAACGATGCAATGATGTTATTATAAAGACGGTTTAGACGATTAGGCGCCAAAATTTTTGATTTAATTAGTGAAATAATCGATTTTCAATATCATTATTATTAAAACAGTTGTGCTCGGGTACCGTAGCTTAAGTCAATCATGGAATATTTAGCAGTTCATGACAATATAAAAGTTTTAGTTGAATATGAGACGTTTGACGATTAAAACCATTTAAAGTTTGAGCACAAGTTTTATAATCATAGAGGCCTGACTGTATGTGTGCCAAAACTTACTGAGGGTTATACTCTACCTTCTTTTATGTTTGTCTGTAATATTATAATCTGGAACTTTGACTACTGTTAGTGTGTATTCAACCCTTTACTCCAAAGATACATGTGATGCTATTTGTTGCTGTTATAGATATATGTATCATGTCATACCCCTGATGCATGTCTTCAATCATTGTTATTATGAATTGTTAAATAAATAGAAAATGTGTACACATTATTATAAAGATAGTTTATATAAAGAGAGTCGTGTAGATATATGAATTGACTTTACACCAGAGCAGAGATGACTCTGCCTTACTGTTTGTCTTGGTTGTTTGGCGAAGGCTTTTATGCTATTCCATTAGATCATGTGATTATAATTAAGTTAAAATGGATTTGAAGGTAATTGACAACTTGAGTAATGTCAATAATGGAGTTGAGGGTTCATATTTATGTGGGTATACGTGTGACCCGATGTTGTCTGGAGCACTTGCTTACATGTTTACCAGTATGTTAAAAACTGAAGTCTTACAAATAATTTATGAAACTGGTATTCATTGGTTGATAAATGTTTACTAATTAGTGTCATGGACGAAACACTTGGCTTATTTGGCATCAATGCTTTCAAACTGTCCTTTAGTTTGCTTGGACATTTAGGTTTACAAGCTTATTGTTCTTTTTAAATTTGCTTTATTAAACCATGTAGTATATATACAGTTCTAGATTAGGAGCTTGCTTTTTGTAGATCTTTTTTTACTGAAGGGAAAAAAACAGTGCTTGTTATATTTGTAATAATGTTTGACCAACATGATTTGTCTTCATGTACATGTTACTCCTATTTAAATACATTGTTCTGCTATCATGGTACTAGTAAATTTGTGTGTTGAAATTTGATTCTAACCAGGTGTGAAATTTGCTTTGTTTGCTTCCTAGATTAATTTTTCTATGCTTGCTTTATATATTGTCTCACAATGTGTGTCTGTGTGAGCCATCAGTTTCTTGTTTGCAGTGTACACAATCATGTAATATAGTCTAGTCACTACTATCCTTCATCAGTTTCTTGTTTGCAGTGTGCACAATCATGTAATATAGTCTAGTCACTACTATCGTTTAGTTACTACTGTCCTCTAGTTACTAGGTAACAAACCACCAAATGCCTACGCGGACCCAAATCAGATACACTCGAGTAGTCCTGGAAAAAACTTTGATTTGGTTGAAAATGGTGGTGTGTCTTTACAAATCAGCATTAGAATCATGTAATTGGTTTTAAATGCTTCGTACACATGTATGTGATGTAGTGAAACTGTTTTATTCAGAAAGTTTTGATATTCTGGCTTAATTATGAAAGTAGGGTTGTGGCTACCAGACTTCGAATCAGTCTGCGCGTGTGAGAAAATATGTTCACTGCGTTTGACGAACCAAATTCTTCTTAATATATGATATGCAACCCCCTGATTTGTTTTCATTTTCTTGAGGCTATATGCTATTTCTATTGATTGGTGGATTTTGAGAGGTCCCCATGGACAAAAGTTTGACATTTTTTGGGTCAGCAATTTGTCACTTTACATTGAGTTAAAGAACAAATTTATTTGGATGTTTGTTACCTACTACTGTCTTCTCTAAGTCTTTCATCTAGTCACTACTAGTTCTGTCCTCCAAGTATCCAATCTATTTCGAGACACAACTTACTAATACTTTAATACAATTTTTAAATACATCTCTCTATGGACTTGATTGTACAAGTTTATTTGTAGTTTGATAGTTTTGTAAGATCATCAAACTAGTATATACTGTATGATTTCAGTCAGGCTATTTGACTCTCCACCAATGTAAGGAATTGATGTTTGAGCAACTCGCCCAGTCCAAACACTTACATACGGCCTGATTCATAGACATATCGTAGCAAAGATTCAACCTTTTTGTATGCTTTATAGAACAAACTAACACAGCTTATACATTTAAGTAAAGTTTTATATGTGAACTTGATTTATCGTAAATAACTATTTTAACATCACAAAAATGCATGGATTCACTTGGTATGTTCTAAATCATCTATGGAAAAGTCTAATCTTACCCAAGGTAGGGCTATGAAACAAGGACATTGCTATTTGAATCTGTGCACTGGGTACAAATCCACATGTACAATGAAGTAGCCTGCTTGCTGTGTCACACATAGTACAGTCGGTTTAATTGGGTCTGTCACTTGTATACAAACATTGCAATATAATAACATTGTAGTTTTAATGTTTTAAACATTTTAATTGGAGAAAAGGGCAGTGAAAACCAATACCTTATTCATTAAGGTGCATACTTATACATATAATATATATTGAAATAATACTTTCGTAAGAGAAATTGCTATGTTTATGTTCATAATTTTATGTAAACAAGTGACCAACCTAAATAATCCATTTATACTGTAGTGTATTTTATGTTATCTGAATAAAAACTTTCAGACTTTTGCTAAACATGTTTTCATGATCATTACGGATTTTATTTTTTAACTATTTGTTTTAAAAACAAATTGTGTATACATGTTTGCTGAACATATAAAATTTTATGATTGTGGATTTGAATTTTTAACTATTTGTTTTAAAAACAAATTGTGTATACATGTAGATCTATATACAAAAGCAGAATTCTTCAATAAATCGACTCATGTTGTTGTGGTCAGACTGTTACAAGGACTGATTTAACACGGGGATATTTGTTGTTACAAGGACTGATTTAACACGGGGGTATTTGTTGTTACAAGGACTGATTTAACACGGGGGTATTTGTTGTATATTTCAGCTTATGTAGAGACTGGTAAATCAAAGTTATCCTCTGAACAGTTACATAATGTGAGGTCTAGAGTCAAAGAGGTAAGAAAATAATGTAGTGTTTGAAAACAGTAGAAATTAGTTCCATTTTAACAGACATACAGTAGAACATAGATGATGAACAATTTTGTCTCGAACGCCCTAGGTACCTCGAACCAGTTCTTCGGTCCTTGCGAAATAATGATATACTAGTATACAGGAACTATTTCCTGGTTTAAAGGCAGTTCATAGTATCAAAGTTCTGCTGTATTAAGATCATAAGATTATTGCCAGAGTTACGGCCCTTTTGTGGAAATACGTTTCTGTGTCCAAAACACTTCTAATTAATGTAAGTGTGGCCTTTCAACCATAACCCCAACTCTGTATGTGCTGTGTGTTTGATCTCTACACCACCCAATCTGTTGTGTTAATTTACAGCTGTTAGCGAACAGATTGAATGGTATTTGGAATACTAGAATTCCACACATGTATAAGGAGGAGTACAATGAGGAACCTCCAACAGACCTCCTAGATCTTATCAAAAGTTTCACAGATATTGCTCGGGTGGAACCGTAAGTATTAGTAAATCTTATTAACATTTCCTCAGACATCGCTCGTGTGGAACCGAATCAAGTCAGGGTGGCCACAGACTCTGGAAAACAGGGAAAATGCCAAAAGCAAATTCCCTGCACAGAAAAATCAGGTAATTTCAAAAGTTGGCAAAAATCAGGGAATTATCAGGGAATTTCATTCTGCATGTTCTGTGGCTACCCTGCAAGTGTTTTTCCGACATGTTGAACTGTAAGTAATAGACAGTATAGAGAGTAAAGAGATAGTCCGTCATTGCTAGGTTGGAATCATTAGTGTTGCACTTGTCAACATGTCTTATTCAATATATTGGAGGTACAAGTATAAAAAAGATTATATTAAGTCAGACAGGGAAGGCAGCACTCAACTTAACCAACCGAGCACAAAAAGCATTACAAACGCACAAAGCACAATGCCCAACTGAACCAACCGAGCAAACTTTAGAGTACTGTACCATTCTCTTTAGTGAGGATTATTACAAATGTAGGGAAGAATGACATTGGTATTGATTAGTTCAATATATCCGTTTGTTCAAACTAGTCAGTAATTTATGATTAGTCATGGGTGTTGCCAGCGATACCCACATACGCATGTGCTTAACATTAATTTGAAAAATAAAAATATGAATATGGCCAAAATGGCATTAAATTCTAAAATATTCACAATCACGAGAACTCCCAACCATATCCACCAACATCAAGGCGTGTGTGCGTAACATCAATTCAAGCCTCACTAAGCCAATGTTAGTATGGGTTTTAATATGTTTATACTGTGTTTGATATACTGTTTCAGTAACCCAAGCACTAACAGAGAAATAGTATACCCCATACAAGAAGATCCATGTATGGTAAGTTTTGCTAGTACTCTTACTCTTAACGGTTAAAATAAGATAATAGAAAATTAGATAGAGAAGGCAGCTTTCCACTTAATCAGCCAATTACAGAAAACATAAAAAATCACATACCACAATTACACGGCACAATGCCTAACACATAACTGAACGAGTAAATGAACTCAACAGCTAAGCCCAAGTCCCAGCTGTCAAAAGTTGAATGACCTAGTTTCAGCTATAAAAAGCTGAATGCCTTAGTTCCAGCATTAAAAAAGCTGAATGACCTAGTTTCAGCTGAAATGCCTAGTTTCAGCTAAATGGCCTTGTTTCAGCTGAATGACCTAGTTTAACTGAAATGCCTTGTTTCAGCTGAATGACCTAATTTCAGCAATAGAAAGAAACATGAAGATGATGTCCACAGTTTGGCTGTTTGTTGGCTAGGCATCAACAGTTGGGCATCATTTGCCTAGATTCTTACGGATTCAGGAATACCTTGTTTCATGAACTGTATTATTACATATTTTTGCCAAAAGCATGTAACATTTCACTTGAAAATAGAAGTGAAGGCCATAATGTTAAATGACTGCTAGTTATATCTCCCATGTATTGTGGTTTTGTGCTGGATGTTTGGATGGATGACACAAAATTTATCGACATTCCTTCTGCTTAACCACTCGTCTGATTTTGATGAAACTGCATGTGCAGCATCGCAGAACCTACACCTTCACCAAGATGTTTGCGTAAGAACTGATCGTGGGCAAATTTTCGACTACACATTTTTAAGTTTCCATATTAATGTTTTTAGCACTTTTGTGGCGACTTAATTTCGTGAAATTCTACCATTCGCGATATCTGCAAAACCAAATTGCGCGAAATAATTTCTTAGTTTTACAGTATGCTCTAGTCGGCTCTTGTCAGATCTAGTCGATGATAGTCTGCACGACGCTATACTGTAAACCAATTTACTTTCGCGAATACTAATTTTCGCGTTTTGCTTATCGTGAGCCTATTTGCTACTACAAATTTTCGCGTTTTTAAGTTTCCTGCAGTGTCCATATTAATGTTTTTAGCACTTTCGCGGCGACTTAGTTGCGTACATCATCTAATGTTGAAGTTATGTCTTGCTTGTTTTCCAGAATTTAGAAATACCAAAAACTTTGCTAGTGAACTCCGGAGAGAAGGTCACTGTGTATATGACCTTTATATGTAGTCCTGGATATTTCTATGTTCAACGTGAGGACAGCAATATAGAAGACATCACTGAACTATTGCAACAACATTGTAAGGTATGTATATCAATGGACTCTTTCTCATTCTGTATATAAAACAGAGATTTTGACCAGGGGTGGTATTCAATATCCATCTTACTTGACTTAAGGATAAGGACAGCCAATCAGATCACACCATATTAAACTTTTGGTCAGTAACAGGCGATATGATTGGCTATCCTTATCCTCCAATTAAATAAGATCAATATTAAATACCAGCCCTGATCCTTAAATCCACATTTAGCAAACTTTACCGTATGATTTTAAATGGATTATCTACAGATAGGTTTTATAATAGTTCTCTTTGTTTGCAGGTGGTCTTTAACACAAGTTTGACTCTACTATTAGGTTTTGGGACTTTCCTTAGAAATATTGAAAAACCACTGATTATATTATTCAAACAAATTAACCTGATCCTCTTTCCTTCTATTAACATTAGTTAATAATTTAATAGTTAATTGATTGCCTATAATTTACTTCTGTCTGTGTTTTCCTAAGCAGGCAAGATTAGGAATATGTAAAAAAAAAGTGCCGAGCATAGCCTTTATTTGCCAGTCAGCTTTCCGCTGAAATATGGCAGGCATATTATGTGTCGCCAGATTAAACGGCAAGTGTGCTAACCATTGAGCTACGGAGGCCATGTATGAGGTGTAATATGAACAATTACTATCTAAATAACTTGTAAAGCACAATTTTCTCACTATCATTGATATATTATGTGCTAGATGGCTGTTGTATATTATTGCATAAAGGTCGAGGACCAGGTTAATTTGTGAGAGGTAATAGGTGATTTGTAATAGAATTATGGCTTTTTACAATCCTCTATTTTAGTTCATATATTCAAATCTCATTGAATTCATTGTACTGGCGTATGATGATATGAAGTTAAATTGTTATTTACAGGCAAGCATTGCACCTCCAGGGAAACTCCTGAAGAAAGGCCGATTCTGTGCTGGTATATTTAGTGGTGATGGTCAGTGGACGAGAGCTGAAGTCCTGAACAACAATCTGGAGGAAGTGAGTATAGACCTAGCATAGACCTATCTACAGCCCATTTTCCTTGATTTATCTACAGCCCCGTTTCATTGACCACTTCTTCAGCCCCGTTTCATAGACAGTCTTCAGCCCTATTTCATAGGCCTATCTACAACCCTGTTTCATAGGCCTTTCTACAGCCCTGTTTCTTAGGCCTATCTACAGCCCTGTTTAATAGGCCTATCTACAGCCCTGTTTCATAGACCTATCTTCAGCCCTGTTTCATTGACCTATCTACAGCCCTGTTTCATAGACATATCTACTGCCCTGTTTCATAGATCTATCTACTGCCCTGTTTCACAGGCCTATCTACAGCCCTGTTTTATAGACCTATCTACAGCCCTGTTTCATTGATCTATCTACAGCCCTGTTTCATAGATCTATCTACAGCCCTGTTTCATTGATCTATCTACAGCCCTGTTTCATAGATCTACCTTTAGCCCTGTTCCATAGACCTTAATATAAGATAAAACACCATAAGCTTTCACAAGTTTGTAATTACTGTACAGTTAAATTGCCATTTTAAGTTATGCTGTAAAATCATTAATATTTATGGGGAATTTATTTTCGTCAATGATCTCAACTAGGAAATTAAATCTCCTAGGAATAATTAAACCAATAAATATGTCAAGTTTACAGTAGCTGCCATACTTGTACATACTTGTTCAGTCAGATATAAGACTTGGTTTTTGGGGAAGTTTACTTGCATATATCAACATGCTGTAATAAAACAATTATTATTTTGAATGATTTCTGATACTTTGTCAATTTTGACCTTGCTATTTTTCATGAAATCACAAATCCTTGAAATTACGTCCCCCTCACAAAATGGTCTATTTTGCCAAATTCTTGATAATTTTAATGTATAATGATATGTACAGGGATCCGTGGAGCTGTTGTTTGTTGATTACGGCAATGTTGAATCGGTGAGGATGGAAAACATACGATGGTTGTCACCAGAGCTTAGCAAACACCCGTACCAAGCCATCAACTGTTGCCTATATGGCATACAGTACTTGCAGGTAAGCAAACATCCATATCAAGCTATCAGTTGTTGTCAAATAATTTTATACAATATGGTATTGATTAATTAGCTATATGGAGTGGTGACAATGTGGCATTGATCTATTACATGTTTTACAAACATTTTGTTGGGAAAACACTTAGCTTCATCGAGTGGTAACGATGTGGCATTGATCTATTACATGTTTTACCAACATTTTGTTGAGAAGGCATTCAGTTACATGTAGTGGTGATGATGTGGCATTGATCTATTACAGGGGGATACAGAATGGAGTCCTGAATCCACTAAGATGTTTGCAGATATGGTCCAGGATGAAGCTTTAATTGCTATACCAGAGAGTCTGTGTGGTAAGTTTATGTGTGTTTGTGTTGAATTATCTAGACATTTTGGTCAAGGATAACCTATAAAAGTTCAAGCACTTATTTCCAATGGGGTCTTGTGTTTTGCTGAAGGGACAGCAAGTAGAAGAGACAGCAGTATGATTCAAGGGATCCAGGTGTGACACTCTAGCTCTTTCTGAACAGACTTCTTGGTTATTTAATGTGCCCGGTGTATGCAAGACTATCACTGGGATACCAAGAAAGTTTATCTCTAGTTGGATGGGAAACACTGAAAAGCTTGTATGAAATTTCCAGTGCCCTGGCCGAGATTTGATGCAGGGACCTCCGGATTGGTAGTCCAGAGCGTTAACCTTTCGGCCATCTTGCCAAGGTTGCTCTCCTCTCGGCCACCTTGCAAGGTTGCTCTCCTCTCGGCCATCTTGCCAAGGTTGCTCTCCTCTCGGCCACCTTGCCAAGGTTGCTCTCCTCTCGGCCACCTTGCCAAGGTTGCTCTCCTCTCGGCCACCTTGCCAAGGTTGCTCTCCTCTCGGCCATCTTGCCAAGGTTGCTCTCCTCTCGGCCATCTTGCCAAGGTTGCTCTCCTCTCGGCCATCTTGCCAAGGTTGCTCTCCTCTCGGCCATCTTGCCAAGTTTGCTCTCCTCTCGGCCATCTTGCCAAGGTTGCTCTCCTCTCGGCCATCTTGCCAAGGTTGCTCTCCTCTCGGCCATCTTGCCAAGTTTGCTCTCCTCTCGGCCATCTTGCCAAGGTTGCCCTCCTCTCGGCCATCTTGCCAAGTTTGCTCTCCTCTCGGCCATCTTGCCAAGGTTGCTCTCCTCTCGGCCATCTTGCCAAGTTTGCTCTCCTTCACTTCTCTTTCATAGTTATGCTGTATTTTGAGGAACTTGTTTTTTTGTCGTTTTTGCATATCAAAACAAATATTCACATCTCCCAAAGGGTGTGGCTCTAAAAAGGTTGTACTGTATTGTTATTGCTCATGATAGGAAATGTGAAATGAATTGTGTTTATAACATCTCTTGTTATTCTGCAGATGGTATAATAGAGGTACGGTTATACGTGAAGTCCAATCAGGCTCTCACAATCAGTGATAGACTGGTATCTGCTGGTACAGTACAATCTACGCTAGATGATGACGATGGTGCACAACACCCAGGTATTATGTTTGTTTGTTATATTTGGTTAGGGGGTATATTGCTTTGAACATGTCAGTAGACCCAATTGTTTCCATTCAATAACTCAAGAACGCTTTGCCCTAGGATCCTTAAACTCTACGTGGAGGTTTGTCATCAACAGTAGATGACCCCTATTGATTTTGAGGTCAGTAGGTCAAAGGTCAAGGTCTTTGTGACCTTTACCATTTCTGACTATTGGGCTGCCATGGGGGCATATATGTTAATAACATGTTAATAAGTTGTATGCTCTGGGCCAGGCATATTTAATTTCATATCTCCATTGTTTAGACATACATTAAAAAGGCTCAGGAAACATCAAGAACAGATGTCTTACAGGGATGATTATCTAAGAATTGATTTATTCTAGTTTAATATACAAATTTCTTACAAAAACCTGACTTTGAAAAGGTCTTAGATATGTTTATGTTCAAATTGATCATGAATTATGTACTTTGGAAAGGCCTTCTGTGAGTCTACATTCAAACCAATTGTGTACTTTGGAAAGGTTTTCTATATGTTTATGCTCAAATTAACTGTGTACTTCAGAAAGGTCTTCTTTGTGTTTATATTCTATATCTTTATGTTCAATTAAATTGTGCATTCAATTGTAGCTGATTTACAACTTCCCGAGGACAAGGAATGGGATGTGCATGTGACTTACATCAGCTCGTCTCTCACATCCGTCATGTTACGTTTAGTTGGTGAAGAGTACAGTGAGAAACTAGATGCTTATCAAGCCAAACTAGAAGAAGCTTTCAGAAATACATCACCTGAGGCACCTATAGTAGAAGGTGTAACCTATATAGCTTATGATGATAATTTGTACCACCGAGTCCGAATGATTGCACAGAATGATGGCAAGGTAAGATCACTCTCAGAAATACACTCCCTCTGCACTTGTCCGATTTTTTGTTATGATTTGAAGCATTTGATAGATGTCTGTGGATTTCCCCAAAATATGCGTCAGATTCGGGTAAAAACGACAATTTTCAGACTTTTCAAAAAAGGGAAACAACTCGTTTTATTCTGGCTCAAACTCTTAATTTGACTGGTTTGCAACCACAAATGAGAATGCACACATGTGGCTGAAGGACAATACTACAAATTGGGTCCCATAAAAAGATTGTAAGAGTACCAGTCCATGAAAAATACAAATAAGACTGGGAATAGGAGAAAGCGCTCATCAAGTCAGATAATTGAGGTCATTTGATACGATGCTAAAAATAAACCATACAAGTTACACTTGTCTAAAGCCATTTCAAAAGCCACCATGCTGTGGCTAACTAGGGCACTGAGTGTAACAGCTGACTTGAGACTCAATGATCGGGGTAGGTGATGTAGAGTCACACATGTATGAAGACAGACTTTAAACCCAACCTTTTCATTTATAACATAAAAGTTTGATTAAATTAGACGTACTACCTATTCTAGGACAATCTTATGTTTTTTTACATCATATTGATGTTGTTATTTTGTAGGTTGAATGCTACTTTTTGGACCATGGTGATAAAGATGAACTCCTACCAGAACAATTACATCCCATAGATCCACAGATCAACAAACTTTTACCCTATCAGGTATAATTACATAGAGGATATTTGTTGATTTTGGTGTAAGATCGTATTTTATTTCATCGAGTGATCACAGAAAATCAATATTTTCACGAGTGGCGTAGCCACGAGTGAAAATATAATTTTATGTGATCACGAGTGAAATAAAATTGATCTTTCACCAAAAATCAACAAATTTTCTGTTTATTATATGCCTCAATTTCTCTTAAAAGGGTACCGTAATTGGCTTAATTGGAAAAATCACGTCGAAATTGGAACGTCACGACATGACAATTGTGACGTCATGATGACGTAACATACATTTTAAAGCCCGGCGCTGTTGACGTTACGTTTCTTTTTCTGAACGATACTGGAACCAGCTTCTAAAACAGTTAACTGTTATTTTCACTGAAAATTCTCCGTAATCCATTGAAAGCAAATAATAACTTGACTTAGTATACAATAGTGCTATAAATGGTTATACAAACTATAACTTCTGATATTAAGAATCATGCATTGAATGCCATGATGGATCATTGTACATATATTATGATCCGTGATGTTAATTTACAGTAGAATAAGGTTATAACAAAATCCTAGGAACCCTGAAATTTATTTCCCAATATTTGAATTTTGTTATATAATAACTGTACAATGAAATTTCGTTATATACTGGAAGTTTGGATATAATGTATTCCCATACACAGTACAACCTCTTCAGAGCGGCCTTCTGAAAAGCAGCAACCTCTATTACAACACTTTCAAAAATTCCCTAAACCAATAGGGAAGAACTCTTTCAATTTAGTACTTTGTGTTCCATACATTTTACAATTCCTTGATGATTGGAATGTTTTGGGAGAGATAATGAGGCTTTAATGTTGTATATATACTTGTATATGCAAATGGTTTCGGATCTATAACCTGAAAACGGTCGGGTCTAGGATCTTATATCTTTATAGGGATGTTGGTCACCATCAGTAGTTGACCCCTATTGATTTTAATGTCAATAGGTCAATATCACCACTTCTGACTATTTGGCTGCCATGGGGGGCATACATGTTTTACAATCATTTTTTGTTGTTCAGGCTGTGGAGGTCAGTCTATATGGACTAGAGGATGTAGCAACCAATATGACCGCACTAGAACAGATATGTGAACTAGCTTTGGGTAAATCATGTGTGGCTGAAATAACTGAAGTCAGGTAAGACATATTGCAATTGGAGAATACTGTTAACTGTTTAGTAATAGAATACAATAAATAACCATGTGGAACAAAAACAAGTACTACAATGGCTAAGTGTATATACTTATTCGTGCTCAAGGTGAGATATTGTGATCACCCTTTTGTCCGTCGTCCACTGTCAACAATTTGATTGTTAAACTCTAGAGGTCATAATTTTCACTTAATCTTTTTTAAACTTGGTCACAATGTTTGTCTCAAGTTTGAAGTTGGGTCATGTGGGGTAAAAAACTAGATCAAAAGGTTAAATAATAGGAAACCCTTGTTAACACTCTGGAGGCCACATTTTTGCTTTAATCTTCGTGAAGTTTATTCAAAATGTTTATCTTGATGACCTCAAGGTCAAGTTCGAAGTTGGGTCATGTGGGGTCAAAAACTAGGCCAATAGGTCAAATAATAGAAAAATCATGTTAACACTCTGGAGGCCACATTTTTGCTTTAATCTTCGTGAAGTTTGGTCAAAATGTTTATCTTGATGACCTTAAGGTTACTTTCGAAGTTGGGTCATGTGGGGTTGCCAATATGTCAAATAATAGCAAAACCTTGTTAACACTCTGGAGGCCACATTTTTGCTTTAACCTTCATTAAGTTTAGTCAAAATGTTGATGACCTTAAGGTCAAGTTCAAAGTTTGACCATGTTTAGCAGGTGAGCGCCCCAGGGTCTATGATCCTCTTGTTGTAATAATCTAAATGAAACTTGGTCACAATGTATGTCTTTATGAAATCTAGGTCAAGTTCATAATTGGGTCATCGGGGTTAAAAACTAGGTCTATAGGTCACATCAAAGAAAAACCTTGTTAACACTAGAGGTCATATTTATGAAATAATCTTAATGAAACCTGGTCATAATGTATGTCTCTATAATATCAAGGTCAAGTTTGCAACTGGGTCATTTGGGGTAAAAAACTAGGTCACCGGGTCGCATTGAAGAAAAACCTTGATAACACTGTAGAGGTCACAATTTTTACCTAATCTTTATGAAACTTGGTCACAATGTTTGTCACTGTAAAATCTAAATCCAATATTAAGGTCATATCATAACAAATACTGATTCTGCCTAAGCTGCTAGTCATCAGGTGAGCTCTTTAGGGCCAATGACCCCCTTTGTTTTTACCAACGTTTTGGCTTAACATAAGCTAGTAAAAGGCAAGAGGACCGGGGGTGGAATTCAATATTGATCTAACTTGACTTAAGGATAAGGACAACCAATCAGATCACACCATATTAAACTCTCAGTAACAGACGATATGATTAGCTATCCTTATTCTCGAATTAAATGAGATCAATATTGAATATCACCCCTGGTTAATTTGTTGGAGCGATAGTTAATCATAAGTAATTATGTTGTACATGTTTACTTTCAGGGATGAAATTCCAAGTATAATTTTATACGATACATCTGGTGAGAAGGATATTAACATTAACGACACTATATTAGATCAGATATCACGTGAGAATTCTAGAGCAGCAAGTACCAGTAACTCTAATGTGGATGTGAAAAATGTGAACAATAATGGTGAAGTGTTAAATGGACATCAGAATGGTCTTACACATGTTGATAAAGTGGACGTACTGAGTGATAAAATACAGAAATCCAGTCTGACCGACACAGTCAGTGATAGACTCCAGACTGTCTCACAAATCAAAAACATTCAAAAGTTGGAAAACCAGTCTACTAATCAGTCTTCAAATATTGCGCAACATTCCACTAGTGTAGAATCATCGACGGTCATTCCCTCACACACAACTAAATCTAGTGACACTAATACAGATTCAACCTCTAGTCGAGCAATTTTAGGTCGAAGTAAATCTGTGGCGGAGGATGTCATACAACCATTCAAGATTCCAACTGTTGGAGAATACTTTGATCTTCACGTAAATTTTGTACGAGATCCGTCAAACTTTGTGGTGAGTCATGTTACCTTTGTACGAAATCTGTCAAACTTTGTGGTCAGTTATGTTAACTTTGTATGAAATCCGTCAAACTTTGTGGTCAGTTATGTTAATTTTGTATGAAATCCGTCAAACTTTGTGGTGAGTTATGTTAATTTTGTACGAAATCCATCAAACTTTGTGGTGAGTTATGTTACCTTTGTATGAAATCCGTCAAACTTTGTGGTGAGTTATGTTACATTTGTATGAAATCTGTCAAACTTTATGGTGAGTTATGTTAACTTTGTACAAATTCTGTCAAACTTTGTGGTGAGTTATGTTAACTTTGTACAAATTCTGTCAAACTTTGTGGTGAGTTATGTTACCTTTGTACAAATTCTGTCAAACTTTATTTTTTTTTTTTTTTATTCAATTTAAACATATATTTGTACAAAAAGATTACATAGCTACATCAAGCATATAAAACGTCATATGTATGCATTGTATACAACACTCATAATATATATACATAATCTCCTTATACAATTTATCCCCACTTTACAATTATGGTTGTTTGTCGAATAAAATATGTAATATTGCCGAAGTTGGTTGTTAATACTTCAACAAAAGTAAATTAAAAAAATAAAACAATACAAAATCAACCGTGACCTCTGGTTCTAATTGTATAAAACTCTGTATCTATTAACAAAAATATCCATTTTGTCATTTTTTAAGGCTATTTCCCGTTCAATAGTTATTCGTGTTTTAAGGTAGTTTAAGAAGTGTTCAAAACATAATATCCCTAGTTTTTGTTTCGTATAAAAAATATAATACTTCATTAAAATGATAATATAATTAATCAAGTTATAGTGTACATGTTTTTTCGTGATACCAAAACTTACTATCGTATAATCATCAAACTTTATGGTGAGTTATATCATCTAACTTTGTACAAATTCTGTCAAACTTTATGGTGAGTTATATCATCTAACTTTGTACAAATTCTGTCAAACTTTATGGTGAGTTATATCATCTAACTTTGTACAAATTCTGTCAAACTTTATGGTGAGTTATATCATCTAACTTTGTACGAAATCTGTCAAACTTTGTGGTGAGTTGTAAAGTTCATTCTGTTGTCATACAACAATGATCAAATGTAGTACTGTAAGATCTATTGAACTTGCAAGTGTATACATGTATGTGTCATTTTAGTGAAGGGATAGGCGTGCAAATTCATGAGCTTTATATAACTAACGTTTCATTTCCAAATTCAACAAAGTTCCTAATAATGATGTTGCAACTTCATGAACTCTCAAATAAATCATAAGAATTTGGTAAATGAAGCGCACTTGAAAATAATGACATATCTTGATTGTATACAATTTGTGCCCCCTACAATTCCCACCCCAAGAAATGATGGCTTTGAGCCATATGACCTTCTTTTACGATAAAATTAATACATGTACACCTGCATTAAATAGATATGTTTTGTTACCCTTGACTTGCTGCCTAAGAAGCTGTAAGCTTATACATGTATAATATTTTAATATATTAAACAAACATGCCCATATATCATTTCTGTTTTAACTTGAACAGCCTGATACATGTATTGTTACTGATATGTAAGTTTTATTACAGTGTATTCCATATGGTATGATGAATGAGTTAGAGAACTTACTGATGTGTATGTTTATTACAGTGTATTCCATATGGTATGATGAATGAGTTAGAGAACTTACTGATGTGTATGTTTATTACAGTGTATTCCATATGGTATGATGAATGAGTTAGAGAACTTACTGATGTGTATGTTTATTACAGTGTATTCCATATGGTATGATGAATGAGTTAGAGAACTTACTGATGTGTATGTTTATTACAGTGTATTCCATATGGTATGATGAATGAGTTAGAGAACTTACTGATTGGTATGCTGGATATATATGGTAGTCATTCTAACACTGAACAAGTGGTAAGTGCTATACTACATGTAATATCCATAATGTCCGGTCTCACTACATTGGCAACCTATGTACTGAAATATTCATATACTCCAATCATCTTAATGGGAATAACTGTTTCACAATGCCATTTGTATCAATTCAGTATAAGCGACATTTTGCTTTTTTAACCCTTTACTCCATAAACTATTTACATTCAGTGTACTGATGTGGACAGGTATACAAAATCTCCACGCAGTTAATTGGTATATAATTGGTGTATCTGACACCTGTTACACCGTGAGAATGGAAATCTGATTGGTTTATCAAAATGCATCTTCTCTGAGTAAAGTAATGGTGCTTTTATCATGGTTATTGCATTGAGTGCTCTATATGCAATACTGTGCTAGAAGAGAGCTCTATCTGTAATACTAGGGAGTGCTGTAAGTGCAATACTGTGCTTAAAAAGAGTGCTCTAACGGTAATACTGCACTAGGTGTACCATTTTAATAATCAAGTCCTCAATTGGACTAGGATAATTAACAGAACACTAGGTTTGCTTGCCTCAGGTTAATATGAAAGTCTTCAGCCCAATAACAACGCCTTGAAGAAAACTCTTAGTTATTAACATTATAGTCTTGGACTATGTCTGGACTAAATTAGCTAATTAACCTCATGTGTATTTCAGATTAACAGAGAGGATGTGAAGGTCGGACAGTACTATGCTGGACAACAAGATATGGTCTGGTTTAGAATCAAGATACATAGTTTTGTTGGTGAAAATTTGGTATGTATACAGTCCTATAAGTCCCCTAAACGTAGCTCAGTGGTTGGAGCGCTTGTCATCTAGTCAGGTGACCTGGGTTCAAATGCGGGTGGAGGCATTCATACGCCTGCCATATTTCAGCAGAAAGCTGACTGGCAAATAAAGGCTATGCTTGGCACATAACCTTCCCTACCCATTGTAAATGTCCTGAAATAAACATCTTGAAATATTCTTGTCACGCAAGAAGCTAGTTGCTCAGGCAATAGATCTTTTAACTCGACATTGGTATATCTGAGATGTTTGCAAGCTATGTCATGAAACATATACTTGGTTGTTAAATCTTCAATGGTGCCTTATCATCTGTGAACATTTTTGTATTTATTGAAGTTTAATATGTCATCTAAACTCAATTAAAACTCAACATTAAAAAAGAACCTGCATTGATGTAATACTAATCATATTCTGTCGGGTAGAATAATGTGCCACATAATGGGGAGACATAATGATTTTGTGCTAGACGTCCGGATGTCTGTCACAAAGTTTGTTACGGCTTGTTCTCTTTACCATTGGTCACATTTCAACGCAACTTCACATGAATACTTTGCACCAAGCATAGTTGTTAATGTTGTCAGTAATATTAAGTCGATGATTTTTGCCGGACTTATTGCTCTTTTTGGGAAAACAATAAATACTGTAGCGCACAGACAAGCCAAAGGCACACAGAAAAAGCAGTAGCTCCTAGCCACCCACGCAAGAGTCATACATAGAATGAACCATCCATATCCCCTAAATGGATATTTCAAGCAAGCCTATATACTCGCCTTGCAGTGAATGGCACACTTTGTTGACTTTGAATTTTGTGCTTAATTAATCATAAAGGGAGTTAATTATGAATAATAACTACCCTTCAGGGTACCGTTTTATCAATGCACTAACGGAAATCGTAAAATTACTATAAAATTTAAATTCTTTAAAATTTGTTTACAATTATAAAGTGTGGTACATGGAGCTGCAATGCTAATAATTAAATTAACTCCTACAAACCATATCCGTTACCAATATGCAGTTGTTGAATTATGAAGAATTTAAAATTGATCGTATTTTAAGGTTTCCGTAAGTACTTTGATAAAACAAAACCCTCGTAACTATGGTAACTATGGAACATTCACTTGATATGTTGTATGTTTGCAGGTGTCTGTGTACCAGGTTGATATTGGTGAATATTGTGTGATGACCTTGAATAAGTTACGACCTTTGGCAAAACAGTTTTGTGAGTTGCCGGCTATGGCGTTTAACGCCAAATTAGGAAGTAAGTCTGACTGTTAGCTTGTTTGATTAAATATTGATAATTGTCTTATAATGTAATTGTTGTACATTGAAAAGCATACTCATTTTACTTGCAGTCTATTTCAATATAGTTCTTGCTTATAACTTTCTGATGGTGGTGTAGTAATGTTCTGCTACTCAAATCTGATAAAAAAAATCATTTAAACTTCTAGTTTTCTAGTTTCACACACACATTGCCATATACAGTAAACTCCCTCAAAACCGGACTCCCTCAAAACCGGAATCCCCATAAAATCGGACGATTTCCTAAGTCCCGTATTTTCTTCTTATAGAGTTAACTTAAAAAGCTCCCGCAATACAGGACTCTCATAATTCCGGATTCCGGACGGCATTTTCGGTCCGCTGACAAGATTTTCAACGATAGTTACTTGCGGAATACCGGACGCGTATATTTGTCTCACCTGACGGAAAACTTAACGCGTACATTTTTCTTGTCTAAAATGTCACTTTGTTAATTGTTAGTTAAATAACGTGTCATAACAAAAGGTGCGATTAACAAGTCGTGTTTTTAATGTTTACTCTTAAACGGTCTCGCGTGTAATTTGCACAGGCGTGAAAAATACTTTGTGAAATTCGCCGCGATGAAATTAAATAATTACCTAATTACGAACGTAATAAGAAAACGGTCCTTCCATTTGATGTTTTGTTCTTGAGGTAGGTATTGCAACAAACATTTACTGGAACAAAGGATCGTTTAGCCCATCAAAATGTTGTAATTACGACAAACACTGCACTCAATCGTATTTAATTAATATGTCTCCAATTAGCTCACACTTGCATTTCGGGATTTGTAAGATTGCACTGTCTATGTCATTGGATAGTTTTGATGGCCAATGAAAAAATGAGCAATTTGAGTACTCATCGATGTTAGAATTGAAATATTTGCAGCTCCCTTAATGGTGATGCTCTTCAAAGGTTGCACAGTACATGTAACGTAAACATTATCATGAAACACACAGTATATTTCCTATGATAACATATCAAAGTGTACATGATACAGAACTCCCTTAAAACCGGACCTCCCACAAAACCGGACTTTCGAACCGGTCCGGACAGGGTCTGGTTTTGAGGGAGTTTACTGTATTGGTACACCAGATATTGCGAGTAAAATGAGTAATGTAGTCATATTGTTGTTCAATACTCTGTACACAAACGAGATACTCGGCAATACTCTGTTCAGTTACTTGTATATGTTTTAGTAAGTATCTTTTTTGTACTTTTGTCATTTTCACTGAAAATTGGACTAAACATACGATGGCTCATCACAAAAAGAATGCCCAATTCAAAATTAATTATACCTTGGTGATACAATAATTCCAAATGTATTTGAAGCATCACGATCAACATTTGAGAGTGAGTAGCCGCCCATTTCAAGGAAATTTAAGCACTTAAACCAATACCTGCTATAGTTTCATGTTTTCTATGGCAATATAAATATTTGAAGATGTTTAAAACCATATGAGATGCGTAAAGAAATCAGTCGCTTAGAAAACATTGTGGCTTGACATACACTCGTTTCCAGTCCAATGTCACGAAAAGTAAGGATATTACTCAATGTAACATGCAATATCTTGTGTACGGTATACCGCAGCGACACAGGTAGCTTCAAAAATTGTCTGAAATGATGTAACAGAGAAAATTCTCACCTGTGATTTTATATTCTTCTCTTCTTTATTTTCTCGTGTAAGAATAATAAACTATTGAATTTGTTAACAAACTTTTATAACACCCTGTAAATCTGGCGAGGAGGAAACTTCAATATGTTTTAAAATAAATTATTGTCTCACATGTAGACATCGTCATGACAACTTTATTTCTATCTATTGTAGAAGTTTCCCCAAAGTCTGGCAGCTGGTTTGAAGCAGCAAAGTATAAATTCATAGAATTGGCCCAGGAGAAAGATTTGATCGGCTTGGTTTTAGGACATGACGATACATCTGGTGCTGTCCTACTCCGACTTATAGACACATCTAATGAAAGCTATGACGTTTGTATCGATGAAGTGCTTGTTAAAATGGGTTTTGCAAAGTTTGTATAGTGCTATAAACTAAGGTTGATTTTAGCGTTTGTTTTAGGAGCCTGTGCCATGTTTTGTGTCCATAACACAGACGATGAAATTATCCGTATTATGACAGTTAATTGCTGATTACTGGTGTGAAAAATGTGTAGATGACAGTAAATTACTGTGGACAGTAATGTGCGGATGACAGTAAAGTGCTGATGACAGTAAATTACTGGTGACAAAAATGTGCTGATGACAGTAAATTACTGGTGACAAAAATGTGCTGATGACAGTTTTAAAAGTGCTAATGTTTTAAAACAGTTACTACTTACATTTTAAGATTTAAGTAAAATGCCTTGTAGTGTTTTAAGAACTTGTTTTTGAATACTGATTTTATGTTTATATATCAGGGTTATACATCTCAAGTTTGAGAGACATTCTCACATTTGCCACATTTTAGATGAATTCTCAAGTTTGCCAGGGCCGGTATTTATAAAGCATCTTAGTAGAAAACTAAGAATTTTCTTAAAATCTTCAGTGTATCAGCTAAATAACACAATTCTGATTATGAATTATTTACATCCATTCTATGCATTATGTAGAGAGCTACTATAATCACTTAGGAAACATGAGCTATTCTTCAATTTGCAGGAAATATGTGCATTGTCAATTTTTTACTTAAGTTAAAATATTTAAGTTTTCCACTAAGATCCTTAATAAATAACAACCCAGGTTTTTATATTAATGGGCTATTCTTGGTCCCTGTTGATTCCTCTATGATGAACCACAATGCTGAGACCAGTAGATAGGGAAAATATATACTGGGCTGTTACTGAAAAGTTGCCACTTATATATACCTCTGTATTTTGTATACAATATGACCTATCGATACCAAAGTATTATAATGTGTGCATTTAAATATTGTTTAATAGGATAGCTGTGACTACACAGTAAGGTAAAAACATAGTCGTGTTCGGCTTTTAACACAGTGTAATGTGAATTTTAAAATATAAAAGTCACTAGGGTGGTAATTTTTCATTGATGCTGAGTACAAATACATTTTTTCCTAGCTGGAAATATTCCATGATGAATTTGATGGGCACATGAAGGATAGATGGGAGGATATAGCTTTAAGATCGGGTCACAATATGAAAATAATCTTATTTGTGCAGTTGTTATATCAGTGTGGACATACCATATGGTATGTGACATAATGTTTGGCTAAGAACGCAAGAAAAAATCTGTCACCACACATTTAAAAACAACTGTAAGTAGGGCTGCGTACCAGTTTCCGATATAAATCGAAAACCGGTATTTTGCGTTTGATTGATACATCGTATCGAAGATGTCCGTTTCGGTCAAAAGATCGATCAACAATAAATACTCATGTGAACGAATAGAACCACCTTTTCAGTCAAGTTTTTTGTCGTCTTATTTGTTTTGTTTCGAAATGGTCAGGTCGATTTATGTGGTGGTTATTAAAACTCAAATCCGTATTTTTACAAATGTTGTGGGTGAGCAATATAAAACATGTAAACAATTAAAGTTGTATATCATGGCTCGACTACATAATGCTCTGCATGTAATGTACATATTTGTAAGTCTGCATGTACCTTTTTAGATCAAAAGAAAGTATATGATATGTCGAACATCGATCATTTTGTATCGATACAAATATCGTATTGATCATTCTGACCGATACGTAGCCCTAACTGTAAGTATTCTATTCTTTTGACTAATTTTAATGAGACATCCTTGAGGCTTAGGTTGAGAACTAGTACTATCCCTTACAACTCAGTTTTTGCCCCGAACCGACTCAACTGCAATCCAGACAGTTAAGTCTAGCAAAAACTAGGACCTTTTGTAACAGTTGAGTAATGTTAAGTTGTGTGGAAAGTGCTCATTCTTGGCTTGAGCCTCAAGGATTTCTCATTAAAATCAGTCTAGGAATAAAATACTTATGTTTGTTTTTAGCTCACCTGCCACAAAGTGGCAAGGTGAGCTTTTGTGATTGTTTTTTGTCCGTTGTACGTCTGTCCGTCCGTCCGTCCGTTAGACTTTTGACCGTTAACACTCTAGCACTTTCAATTTTGCTTTGATCGTCATCAAACTTGGTCAGTAGTTGTACCTCAATGAAATCTAGGTCAAGTTCGAAGCTGGGTCATGTGGGGTCAAAAACTAGGTCAATAGGTCAAATAATAGCAAAATATTGTTAACACTCTGGAGGTCACATTTTTGCTTTGATCGACACCAAACTTGGTCAGTAGTTGTATCTCAATGAAATCTATGCCAAGTTTGAATGTGGATCATGTGGGGGTCAAAAACTAGGTCAAAAGGTCAAATTATAGGATAACCGTGTAAACATTCTGGAGGCCACATTTTTGCTTTAATCTTCATGAAGTTTGGTCAAAATGTTTATCTTGGTGACCTTAAGGTCAAGTTTGAAGTTGGGTCATGTGGGGTCAAAAACTAGGTCAAATAATAGAAAAATCATGTTAACACTCTGGAGGCCACATTTTTATTTAATCTTCATGAAGTTTGGTCAAAATGTTTATCTTGATAACTTTAAGGTCAAGTTCGAAGTTGGTTAATGTGGGGTCAAAAACTAGGTCAAAAGGTCAAATAATAGGAAAACCTTGTTAACACTTTGGGGGCCACATTTTTGCTTTGATCTTCACCAAACTTGGTCAGTAGTTGTATCTCAATGACATCTAGGTCAAGTTTGAAGTTGGGTCATGTGGGGTAAAAAATTAGGTCAAAAGGTAAAATAATAGGATAACCTTGTTAACGTTTTAGAGGCCACATATTTGCTTTAATCTTCATAATGTTTGGTCAAAATGTTTCTTGGTGACCTTAAGGTCAAGTTCAAAGTTGGGTCATGTGGGGTCAAAAACTAGGTAATAAGGTCAAATAATAGCAAAACCTTGTTAACACTCTGGAGGTCACATTTTTGCTTTGAACTTCACCAAACTTGGTCAGTAGTTGTATCTTAATGAAATCTAGGCCAAGTTTAGTCAAAATGTTTATCTTGATGACCTTAGGTCAAGTTCAAAGTTTGGCCATGTTTAGCAGGTGAGCGCCCCAGGATCTATGATCCTCTTGTTAACTGTGTGTTGACTTTTCTTGCTTTCTTATCCAAAACAAATTGTTACATATTGTCTGACCACATTAAAATGAGACCTTGTGCCTCATATGCTTGTTCAAGTCTGATGAGTCTCAGTTTAATGTGATTTACTAATACCACATGGTATGTGCACACTGTATATAGAGTGACAGTAGATTGTATGTTCAGGGTACCAGCCTTGCGTTCAAGGAAAATCACGTGACAAACGTTTCGTTATCTGTTATTTTCCAGGTACGAAATGTTTTGTACTCGTTATGTACCAGGTACGAAACGTTTCGTAATTTTTCCTTGAACGCAGGGCAGATGTAGCATAAGGAACCTTTATATTCACAAACAATCTATATCTGAAACTCAAACTTTCGACTTAAAAATGTTCAAATTTCTTTTCATGTCCACATTGTTACAAATGTATTGACTTTGATATAAATGATACACAATTGTACAAGTTTAGAGTCAATGTAAACAAATGTGAGTTAATTTAAATTTTGACAATTTAAAGTCTCGAGTTTTAGTTGTAAATGATTAGTGAATAGGACATCAGATTATCATACTAATCAAGATATCTGAGAACATATTAATTGTTAAATTGTTCTGCATTGGATACGAGTATTCACTTCTAGTGTCATATTGTTTGATTGTTAAAAACCATGATTAAAATTTGTAAACACACTGCCTGTTTGTGTTTTGTGTGTGGGATGTGTATGGATCTTCCTTGTAGTAACAATGACCAGAGATATTAGCCTGTTTTTCCTAAACAGTTTGTTTCGAGACCTGGACACAGAGGCCAAGAGTACAGACTACTTCTGGACACAGCTTGCCTGAAGAACCCTTGTGAGCGGCCAATGCCCAAGGAGAGGTAACGGGCGAAATTGATTGATAGAATTTAACAGTTGATTTCTTGTCTCTATTTTGTTTTCATAAGCAGAATGTATTAACTAGGTGTATTTGCTAATTTAAAGGACGGATAAGGCACAACTTCCACGTAGAACTTGAAACCTTGTACAAGCTTAAAGGTCAGGTCCTGGTTATTCATGCATGAAGGTTAATACTTTTGGACTAAAGTAACATTGAGAAGCTCAACATTGTACTTCATATTTCTGTTATTTTATTATCATTAAACAATTTGGCAAAAAATAAAAACATGATTATAATACATAAATATTAAATAATCACTTTCATCACAACACCCAACACAGGTTTTAAACAAGTCTTGGAGGCAATACAGAAGTCTCCTACCGGTTTGAAGCCCTTTTCAATGTTTCTGTTGTCATAGCAACAACAATTTTTGTCGGAATCAAAGTATTTTAAGACGTGCATAATCCACTTGTTGCCCCCTATTCATATACCAAGTTTCATTAACCTAGCTTGGAAACTGTTTCAGTTATGTCAGGATCCCGATTTTTGATGGACGAACGAACTGATGGAGGGCAAACCAATAGTCCCCTCCGGTCAAAAACCGGTAGGGGACTAAAAATCTAAACCATATTGTTAGTTCAAAGACCTAAAAATACATATATAGATCATTGGTTAGTTCAAGTTAAAAATAATCTTATCAATGTGAATGTACAATATGTTAGTGTGAAAATATGCATAGTTCTCTCCCTTGTTAAGAATTGTTGGTCATTTCATGGGAAACTTATACACGCAAGAGGTTATTTTATCACATGACGCTCCTTGTATCTGGTTTGTATTCTTATACTAGTGTATAATTACGTCACTTTATCTCCTAAATGATGTCATTATATCCTGTAAATGACATTATTTTTGGCGTTGTTTATATAAGTTAATAACAGTCTATTTTTCGAAAGAAAGATGAGTATGTTCGTGTTATTAGTGTCAAATGACAAAAAGAATCTTATACTGGTTGTCAATTGATACAAACCTATATTAAACTTGTTCAAGGAATTATTAAGCCAGCCTTTGGACCTCTATATACTTCTTAATTTCTATAAAGAATCCCATCATGAACGTGGTAAAGACTAAAAGCAGAGCAAGTGGTTGTTATCACAGTAAATTTCTTGGTTATTACATTTATGAATTTCGTCTTATCAAAGAAAATAAACAAATCAGATTGCCCATCAAAATGGCCGAAAATTCAAACAAGGGAGTCAAATATCGAAATTATGATCATGTTATGGCAGTGACATGGGATAGCATGAACTAATGAAAATATAACACATACCGATAGGTAGCATTGCATAGATACATAAACATATAACTATCACAGTGTTTTACAAGAACATTTACAATAGATCATAAAAGTAGTCCAAGCCCTGACCAATCTCCCATATTGAAATTCCTACACCTAATTCTGCTGCCAGCTGTAATCTTTGTTGGATGGATTTTAGTGTAGGATAATATACCACGTGTTGAGCTCCACCAGTCCTGTGGTCAAAATAGAAGAAAAAATGACGTCAGAAAAGTAGCATAATTTAACAGCGGATCAGACTGGAGCCTCAGTCCTGTGGTTAGTGCGCTTGATCTGTAACCCGGTGATCTGGGGTCAATTCCTGGCTGCCTGGTTTCTTCATGAAAGTTGGTCAAAGTGTTCCGTCTACACGGAATCTAGGTACAGTCTTAATATGGGTCATCTGATATAAATTTACAAAAGTGTCCCTGGTTAAGACCATATGAAAACCTTATACATGCAATAGAGACTGAATATTCTTGAAACTAAGTCAGAAATTGTAAATGATTACTCAACATAGGGGACTGCATGCACTACTATAACAGGTGAGCGACCTAGGGCCCTTTCGGGCTTTTTGTTACAGAATTAGCACTGAAAGTTCAAACTTACTTGTACTCAAAATAATGTTCTGCAATCTGTGCATCCCATACTTGTTTGGGTTTATACTTCTGTAGAATCTCAATATATCTGTACAATATATATTGTATGAAAAATGACTATACAATAGTCACTGAAGGAATAACTTACATACATCAAGTGATGTTTGTACAACACGTATGACCACATGGCAGTCCAATAGTCAGAAATGGTAAAGGTCACTGTGACCTTTGACCTACAGACCTGAAAATCTAGGGGTCATCTACTGTTCATCACCAACCTCTGTGGAAAGTTTGAAGACCCTATGGAAAAGCATTCTTGAGTTATTGAACGGAAACCTTTTGGTCTATCGACTGACAGACATGTGCAAAGCAATATACCCCTGATAAAAGATGGGGGGCATAATAAAACTTATCCGTAAAGGCCACCAAAGAGAACAGCAGAAAGTGGTCATTGTTCACACAAGGTCACTGTTAATAGACAGGTTTTGTGGTTTTGTAATAGTGGTATTTGGTTGCAGGTTGTCTGTTTTAAACGAAAGTTTAACTGTATCTGTATAGTAGACACTAAAGGTATGCCACGATTTACATTTTATGTAAGCCACTCTGAAGTAAGGACGACTGCACTATTATACTCTATTCAAAAGAATTCTTAATATAATTATGTTTGTTTGCCCTTTTATGCAGGTTAAATCCTGTTCAGTTAGATATGGTGATTCACCTAACCAGTTTTCCTGGACTGTAATATCCTAATCTCTACTTCCACAAAGAGCTTGCAAATTCTCCCCATGTGGCGGAAAATCAACATTATTGTCATGGAAGTGTGTGACATGCTGCGACTGGGAATCATAACCAGATCAGCAGGGTACGGTTTTATCAAAGCACTTACAGAAATCTTAAAATTCCATCCAAATTTAAGTTCTTTATAGCTCTTTAACAGCTACCAATTGTGATAAAGGTTGATTAATATTTATTTATTATTTAGACCTACAAACCATATCTATCACCAATGTGTAGATTTCAACGAATAATTTGTATTTTAATTTGAACATAAGTTTACAATTTCGGTAAGTGCTTTGATAATCAGTTCCCAGGTTTTTTTGTTTAATACTTCACACAGAAATACTCACTTAGATCCTAGTACAGCTTCACCAGTTCCCGACCAGTAATCGTTACCATAGAAATTCAGACCAAGAAGTATTTTATTTCTGTACGGTGATTCTCCAGTAGGATCCAGTGACTCCACACATTGTTTTACCCAGGGTAATGGACTGTTGGGACCTGGCCTGAAATACACGATGACTCAGTTACCCTTCTTACAACAATTGAACTATACAATAACAAAATACAAGTTCAAGAATATGCAGAATATGAAATATAAGCATCAAGAAAATAATTGTGGATTTAATGGATTTTGAATGAATTTTAGCATAAAGTAAACAAGACAATATTCGACGTTTTGGTGAAAAATCAAATTTTATTTTCTTAAACAGACTTACACATTTACTTATGATCACAGAAAATGTGCCTGCCTTACTGACACAAGTGAGGATCCTTACATACATGCCAGTTCTTCTGCATCATGTGTGAGTCTCGCGCATTTGAGACTACTTACGCATGATCAGAGGCCAATTGATCAAATCTCATGCATTTCTTGGACATACTGGAACCTGACATTTTTTGTTTACATTATGAAAATGATCACAAACTTTAGTTTTAATTGCTTCATGAAGCATACAAGGTATTGTCATGAAAGTAAAATAAGTGAAAACTGTAAATAAACTTCAATAATTTAAGTTTAAGCCAGGAAAATCGCACACATTTTAATGAAATCTCCTGCATTTCCATCACCAATCTCATGCAAAGGGGTCTGTGATACATGGCATAGATGTCCTTACCTTCCAGGATTTGAGAAGTCGTATGTCATCAGAGAGAACCTGTCTACTAATGGAGCCAATAAATCAAAGTCTTCCTTAGCAAACATACCCGGAGAATTCCTAAAATGAACAAGGTGTTTGTAAAACATGTATGCCCCCCATTGCAGCCAAACATTGATGTTAAAAGTCACAGTGACCTTGACCTACTGAATTCAAAATCAATATGGGTCATCTACTTTTTCTGGCCAACCTCCTTGTAAAGTTTGAAGATCATAGAGTAAAGTGTGAGTTATTGAACGGAAACCATTTGGTCTACCAAACTACAATGACAAAGCAATATATCCCCTCATCAAAGATGGGGGGCATAAAAAGTGCTATCAGTGAAGGTGACTATGTGATAAATGCACTTGCATACTTATTGACACAGTTATGTTAGCATTAGAGGTCCAAATAATTTCAGCTGCAGCAAATTCAACTGTAATGCCACGATGCACATCTAAGCTTGTTACTTATGCGTATTGTAAAATTTCGCTGAAATCCAACCAATGATTACTGAGAATTAGCATAGACACATGATTTCAAATGATCTGAATGTACCCTATAGTTTCAAATTATATGAGTGTTTGCCGTGACAACTGTAGAAAAACAGGTTACCAGCTTTCGTAACGTCATATCCGTTGCGGCTAAACATGGCTGCTGCACAACCTTCTCTCTATATAGGATACACTCAGATAATTTGAAACCATGTACCAATGAGAAAGTGGCCGTACAAATTTGTCAATGAATGGACCTCATGCATACCTCTAATACAGCCCCCCAAGTACAATAATATACAAAATAGAAATACTTGAATCAATGATACTGGATATAAAGTAGAACTTCTGTAAGCAATTATATACCAAGTAGAAGGATTCTTCAATAATATATAGTGTCCAATTCATCTGAACAGTTTTCCTGGACAGTATTCTTACCAGTACTAACTTAATTACCCTTTCAGTAGGAACCAGCATTTTCTCCCCACATGGAGGAAAATCAACAAGGTTGTCAAATATTCATAGAAGGGTATGATCTGCCTTGACAGGGAAATGAACTCAGATTGCCAGTTAACAAATCCAGCGCACTAACCACTGGACAATGGTCGTAGTCCAGAAATACATACCTATCATATATGGGTGGAGGAATGACCAGTATAATCTCTTTATCTCCAGCGTGGAATATCTGTGCCATGTGTGATATAAAGTGAACCAATTCTCTGTAAATATATACAGTATAATAAATTAATATTTGTTTTCATTGGATGTTTAATGTGTAAGTGTATGAATAGTGAGGAAACATTTAACTGGACTTTTGAATATTCCCTGCTTTTCCATCTTCCATTCAGGTTTCAAATTGTTATTTTAAGATGTCAAAACATTCCTACAGTCAGTTGATGATAAAACGAGTCTTTGATTACAAATAAAATGAAAATATATGCATTTTCGATGTCCATTTTTGTTCAATCTTGCGCATAAGCACGTTTAATGCATACACCTTTCCAATCTACGATGATAACAAGCGACCAGTCGAATATGCAGTGTTTATATTATCAATGTTTGTTTATTGATAAGGCTAGTGTTATCTCCGGCCAGCTATACAGTACCGTACAATAACAAAATATGTGAAGAACAATGAAATCAAGTTCAATTGTGCTGCACTATATGTAACAGCTTCCAGTTCAATTGTGCTGCACTATATGTAACAGCTTCCAGTTCAATTGTGCTGCACTATATGTAACAGCTTCCAGTTCAATTGTGCTGCACTATATGTAACAGCTTCCAGTTCAATTGTGGGCAAAGGACAGACAACATTGGAGGATTGAACCTGGGGACAAGTGTAGACATGGGCAAAGGACAGACAACATTGGAGGATTGAACCTGGGGACAAGTGTAGACATGGGCAAAGGACAGACAACATTGGAGGATTGAACCTGGGGACAAGTGTAGACATGAACAAAGGACAGACAACATTGGAGGATTGAACCTGTGGACAAGTGTAGACATGAACAAAGGACAGACAACATTGGAGGATTGAACCTGGGGACAAGTGTAGACATGGGCAAAGGACAGACAAAATTGGACGTCTCTGGTAGCAGCCTTATGTGCAAATTGGCGCGAAGACGACTAAGTAAGTAAGTATACGTAACAGCTTGTTAACCTAACCAGAAACAAGATGCAAAGTGTAAATAGATCATAATTATTAAGATATCAGTTTGGTCATGTTTTCCAGGACTGCAAGTTATTCATGGTACATCTTGAAGCTGTTTAACAACTATAGGATATTAAAATCCTGCAAACATGCATATAGGGTGTACATGTTTGTCTATACCTACAACAAAACCTGAGTAACTAATATCACAATAGGAAAACTTGTACATATACTTACTTTTTAGCCTGGCCACCAAACTGGGACCAGATTTCAACAACCACACCAGCAAATCTATTCTCCTGTAAAAATACATAATTTCATAAGATTCATGAATTGAAGAGATAATCATCCGCTTTCTATACAACACAACATTACTAGGGCTTTCATTTGACCCGGGACTATGGGTTTTGACGCTTGAATTTTGTAAATGACCCATCTTGTCATCTTGACCCTAGATAAAATAGCTCTGTGCGTCACTTTATTGATGCCTCGAGCGTATATGCCGATTCCCGGAAATCTCAATTAACAGTCTGTGAGTGCTATACTCCACCTTGCCAGAGGAACTTACTCATCCAAATCACTAACCTATCATTCTCTATAAATTTATTAAATAATGTGAAAAAACTTACAATTATAAAACTAAGCATCGCATTAACACAATCTTCTATACCATCCTCACTGCTGAACATGGCTTGATAATCAGCACCATTCCAACCATCAAATAGTATCCTAGGCACTGCAAACATTACAAACATTCACATACAAAATTTTAGCACTTCTTGAGGACTTTCCAAGTTAGAACTTGTATTTTCAAGGCATTTTTCTACACACATTAACCCAGGTTATAGGGTACGATTACGACTTTCTTTATGCAAGATAAACATAAAATGTCATAAACAAGAATACCTGATTGTGCTCATATCATTAAGTACCAGTGACATACACCCATACATTTACATACTTAGCATTTGACAAAAAAAACAAGTGTTTCTGTTTTCATTTTTCATCTATATTGTGTTATAATGACAAAATCCATACACTTTTATGGATATTCAAGGCTGTTTGCCAAATTTCAAGGATTTTCAGTTAAATTAAAGTACCATTTTGGCATTTTTTCAAGGCAACACTTAATTCAAGTAGTATTCAAGGTTGAAACCAAATTCAAGGCTTGCTTAATAAAATTTCCAGAACTTGTTTAATATAACTCTACATTAATTGACAACACATAATATATCCTCTAAGTATATAGAACAAACCCATTTTAGTCGGCTTTCCTTTAGTAACATCAGATACCCAGCCTACAATAACAGAAATAAAGTACATTATACGGCATAACTGTATTAAGCCGTTTTATAGTGTGAATATCACTGAAAACTGAGATAAGCCCATCGCCAAGACCTTACACACATATGACCTTGTGCTGTTGCAGAAATATAACCATGCCTTATCATTTGTCATGTATTTACAAGTGAATTGATTAGATTATACGACCATCGAGCAAAGGTAAATTGAATAACAAAGATTAATACACTCATTTAGGGCTAATTATGACCATCACGCACTTGATAATCACTAATCCACCCAGGCTGCAATCTCATAATCATAATCAGACCGGTTGAACGGGCGCATGTTACATTATCCGTGTAAACATGACGTCACGTTGGAGCCAAAATGGCGTCTGTTGTCTAGATATTATATTGATCATTAGTGCATTTAATCGGTTGCTCCCTCAGTGTATAACTACATCAATAATATTTACTTGATTTGTGCTCCAAAGATATTGTAAAAGCGAACAATTGTATTAAAGACTTTAATACACTTCAGAGCCTGGCTGTGAGGTGATAATCCTCCCAGAATGAATAATCACAGAAATATCGATGCTCCTCATAACGAAAATTACTGTAATTGGATCATTTGAGCTTATCAAAAGTTTGAATGGACACAGTTGGATAGATTATCTTATTTCATCTAAGGCTGCATCTTCGACTAAACAAGATAACCCCATGTTTCAGCTCACTATCCCTTACTTATTGCAGGGGTGTTAAGAGAGCCAAATTAAAAATCCTGAATATCAAATGCGGCTGACCATTTTTACCAAACAAGAGGCCTTCAACCACATTGTTTCCATATTTAAATCAGTTTCAATTAAATAAAATCCTTCAAAAAAGATTAAATTGACCACAACTTTGCCATTTCTTGAGATTTTTTAATCAATTAACTAATTTTGGTCAGAAATTATAGCTCTTTCAGAATGGATAAATCCGGAGTTCCGAATTAATCCGGAATATTGACACCCCTGTTATTGCATGACAGATGAAAAATTTGCACCTTTGTCAATATCATGTCCTCCTGTTATAGCATACTGTCCACCTGGTTTCCTCTTCACTTGTAGCCATACTGGACTGATGTATGTGAACTTGTGTGCAAATAACTTGGCAACATCATAACCGTGACTATTCCACTGTCAGAATATAATAATCATATAAATATAAGACAAGAGGGCCCAAAGGGCCATAGGTCGCTCACCTGTCCTAGTAGTTCATGCAGACCCCTTGATGGTAGCCTTTATTGCATGTACAAGGTTTTCATATTGTCTTATAAAGCGACGTTGCAATTTACATCACATAGACCAAATGGCATATTGAAGTTTAAGCGAAGTTTTTCTATAATATGACCTTGTGACCTAGTTTTTGACCCCAGATGACCCAATATCAAACGTGACCTAGATTTTGTTAACATGATCATTTTGACCAAGTTTCATAAAGATTAGGTCAAAATTGTGACCTCTAGTGACTACACAAGGTTTTTCTATGATTTGACCTTGTGACCTAGTTTTTTACTCCGGATGGCCCAATATCGAACTTGACCTAGATTTTGTTGAATCGATCATTTTAACCAAGTTTCATAAAGATAAGACAAAAATTGTGACCTCTAGTGACTACACAAGGTTTTTCTATGATTTGACCTTGTGACCTAGTTTTTGACCCTGGGTGACCCAATATCGAACTTGACCTAGATTTTGTTGAGATAATCATTGTGACCAAGTTTCATAAGGATTAGGTCGAAATTGTGACCTCTACTGACTACACAAGGTTTTTCTGTGATTTGACCTAGTGACCTAGTTTTTGACCCCAGATGACCTTATATTGAACTTGACCTAGATTTTGTTAAGATGATCATTGTGACCAAGTTTCATAAAGATTAGGCCAAAACTGTCACCTACAGTGTCTACACAAATTGTGGACGGATGACGGACGGACAAAGAGTGATCACAAAAGCTCACCTTGTGACAGGTGAGCTAAAAATATGCACATACATGTACAAGAAAACCCAAGGTCTGAAGTCTAAGCAAAGCATTACTGAGCGCATTTATTTAATTACCTCCTGTTCAATTACTGATAAATATAGAAGGCAAGGATTACCTCCCATGGAAAGTGCTAAGTAACCAAAATTTATGCTCCAATATTTTATCAGGAAACATCATTCTGCATTCTTTGATGCTATTTGTCTGATATATAAAATTTCAGTTAAACACAAGATTTTTAATCATTTGAAATCCAAAGGTTATGGCTCAGAGGTCAGATTCTATCCATATAAACTTACAGGTGTTACATCCAAAGGTTACGGCTCAGAAGTCAGATTCTATCCATATAAACTTACAGGTGTACATCCAAAGGTTACGGCTCAGAGGTCAGATTCTATCCATATAAACTTACAGGTGTACATCCAAAGGTTACGGCTCAGAGGTCAGATTCTATCCATATAAACTTACAGGTGTACATCCAAAGGTTACGGCTCAGAGGTCAGATTCTATCCATATAAACTTACAGGTGTACATTCAAAGGTTACGGCTCAGAGGTCAGATTCTATCCATATAAACTTACAGGCATACATCCAAAGGTTACGACTCAGAGGTCAGATTCTATCCATATAAACTTACAGGTGTACATTCAAAGGTTACGGCTCAGAGGTCAGATTCTATCCATATAAACTTACAGGCGTACATCCAAAGGTTACGGCTCAGAGGTCAGATTCTATCCATATAAACTTACAGGCGTACATCCAAAGGTTACGGCTCAGAAGTCAGATTCTATCCATATAAACTTACAGGTGTACATCCAAAGGTTACGGCTCAGAGGTCAGATTCTATCCATATAAACTTACAGGTGTACATCCAAAGGTTACGGCTCAGAGGTCAGATTCTATCCATATAAACTTACAGGTGTTACATATCCTAGAGTTTCACCTTCAAATTGTTTGATCTGTCTTTCTATGTCGTTGTAGGCAGTATATTCAGCAACAATATCTTTCCATTTTATTTCAGTTTTCACCAACCCTCTGTCATGTACATTCTTGTCCGATACAGCTGAACTCTAGGTAATGAAATTGATAAAAAATTGTTATTCATAAACAAAAATCAAACCTCGAAAAATATTTTATAAGCGCTTGTCCTGCAACATAGACAAAGAAGAATTCTCTAAAATCTTACTTGTCTTGCTAACTAGTAAAAATGGCCCAAAAATAATGAAAAATAAAAAATAGACGAAAAATGTTTTTTGTTATCTATTTTTAATAACCAACCTTTATTCTTCATAAAAATGTATTTTTTCTTTAGAAAATCCGTTTTAAAGTCAGTAAAATTCCACTTGTAAGAACCCCTCTTTAGCTAAAAATGGCAAAATCTGCGTTTTTCGTGTAACACTTTTTTATTTGTTCATATCAGTGCACGTTTGTTCCACCTTCAAACTTGCTTAGCTTTCTGAGGAATTTCAAGTTGATTTATAACATCACTGTTATTTTTTTGGAACACGCGTGCGCTCATATCTTAAATTTAAAGTATATAAGCCGTAACGTGACGTTTCTGACCTAAAAAGCAACATGACATCACGTCAGAAGCAGACGACGAGACGACGTTTTGCGCAACGCAACGTCCTATTTGGCCGGAGCGCGATTATCGCAGTTTCTTTGTTTAACCCGCTCATCCTGCTCAACAATACGACATGTAAGGCCACTACTATTTCATTTCTTGGTTTACACTATTTTTTTGGAATTATTTATGTCCACCGGTCAGTCGAATTTGTTTTAAATGGAAAACGCCTTTGAACGCATCGGTCGCATGAAATGGTTGCAAAATAAATCTGGTATACTATTATTTTTTATTATTTACATACACCATCATTTACCTACTTCAAAAATTCGCGACAGAAGCAGAGGTACAATACGATCCATAGCAACGCATACATCCGATCCATAGCAACGTATACAGTAGCCGTTAGGAGCGTAATGTACGTAACGAGTATAACGGGTGTACAACGCAACTATAAAACTCCGCGGCCTTACTGTTATTCCGATCAAACTGCATTGTAGCTTCTGATGTCGCCGACGATATGTACATCACAGATTTGCCGACTGATTAGACGTTGCCGACTTATGTTAGGCAATAAAAGGAAACAGAGGGAAAACTCACATCAAAGACATTTAGCCGAACTTGATGCACATGAAAATTTTAACTGATCTATAATTAGCTCGCTTTGACACAGTCTTGAATATCGTTCATTTAGTAGACTTCACGTAATTGACGTCTGTTGAATCGCTGTTAGTGGAATAAGTCATGATTAAATATTATTTCATTGAGAAAAATAAATCGTATGAATAATGGATAAATCCTTGAAGGTAGGGGCCTAATTAAAAACGTCCCGTCTTCGCATCAAATGATTATTGGATTTATATGAGTTGTGATTAAAATCAAGAAGAGTCCCTGTAAAAACATACAGACAGGAACGTTTATAGTGTCTTTCTGATACAGGTGACTAAATAATCTAAATACATTCGATATAGCGGACTATTTGATAGGTGCTTTACGGGAATCTTGGACAAAAAGTGTAATAACCTTCAATTCGAACGAAAATAGATCATCTGCATTATCAAAAACCACGATAATCAATTCAAGAGATCAAACTAGCGCTGATACTGTAGCCTTTAAAACTTCAGACTCACGACCTTCAATTAGCATTATTTAACAGCTGATATATCGTCTATATTTATAATCCCGGTTGTATGTTTTCATAAGCGGAAAGTATCACGAAGACACAAATCTAAAAGGACCGATATTGTACGATTTGCTCGCGGAAATTGATATATTCAACGCAAGAACCTCGTAATATATTTATGCATAAAGGTCAGGATCATGTCAAATTGTCTGTGCTATACTAGCGTGCGGAACGTACGATCCGATTTACAAAGAATTTAATGATGATCATTCTAGAAAGTAGTAAGTGATAAATTCTACGAGCATGATTACACGCGCAGAGAGCTATTCAGACTTATACAAACAATTTGACCGTTGTTATTATGAATAAAAGCGCAAAGTTACTATGACGTGGTATACATATGTGTCTATACGGAGAATCGAGTCGAGTTTCCCGAAAATGAGTTGACCTAGTCAGCTGAATATTTCACGTTACCTGATTGGTACTTTAATTTTGATACGTTTTATGATGGCAATTAGACATGTGTTTTGACGGTAATTAAATCATTTTTAAACATGTTTGATCTTTTGACGATTCGTCCCGTCGGCAAAAATAAAAATGTCACATTGCAGTATTTGTTAGCACTTTCAGAAGACAAAAGTAGTGTCCTTAACACGTTAATTTGAAGTAAATAGTCAAATGCTTTATGTAGTTCGTCTAGCTTCAAGGATAAAATAGAGCAGATGAAGCATTATTTTCACGAGCGTAATTCGAACCATGGGTTCAAAATAAATCAGTTGCTCACGATGTGAAATAACACCTGACCTTAGAATACAAATATTCTATTTAATTCATGCTTAATATAGGGTTTTATATATTTTTTTTAAATAAAGCATGGAGTGAAATTCGAATCAGCAGGAACGCGGAATAACAAACTGAACAGAAGTGCATTTACAATAATAACTTGTGTATATAACGGCCAAAACACCTGTAGTTGCCTATAACAACCATTGATGTCACGTGTAGGCCTACTATAAAGCTCTCAAGGGCAACTGATCTTCTTGTATGACGTTTTTCCAGGCCGTACAATTTGAAAACCAATTTGCATTCGCGAGTCAAGGGATGCTTGGTGAGCGGTTTAGTTTAATTTTTCTCGGTCAGTTGACTTGTGTGTTTGGGTATTTCTGTGCCGTGTGATTATGGTCTGTGTTAGTTCTGTGTTCGACTGTTTCAGTTCAGTGCTAGATCTACCTTCCCCTTAGAATATAACCTACCTTTTAAGCCAGTGAAAACGCCGATCTGTGCTGGTTAAATGCTAGATTTAATTATGACATCATGAGTTGATCACATACTCTATCGGCCAATCAAAATACCGACTGTAACATTCTGAGTTATTTTAATCATTAAAAGTTTGCTCTAAGTAGATGGGTTGGCGGGAATTAGCCAATCAAAATGACTAAAATAGACTTCGCTTCGCTCGGTACGCTCACATCGTCCTTTTTAATCATAGACATTTGGTTTCAACTCGCCGTAAATTAATGATTTGACATAATCACTAATAGACCAGGGTATTGTAAATTTCATTAATTTACGGAGAGTTGAAACCAAATACCAATATTTTAATTATCAAAAACAAATAACTCACTATGTTCTATTACATAAAAAAACTTTCGCTAATGAATTTGAATTGCAACCAGATCGTATTTATGTACAATTAGATACAGGTACAGGTACCCATATACGTTCCTTTTACTTTTGTTATCGAACTCAGATTTAACTACTTTTGCTCGTTCGTCAATTATTTTTAGAGGTTCAGTTTCTATAGCAACCACATCTTTAAATAGCAATATCATACGAGTGTGTGTATGTCAATTATTATACTTCGCAAAAGGCTATAATAGTCTATAAGCCTCAACTTGGGAACTTTGTGAGTTATGCAACTATTCAGAAAATTTCCGAAATTTTAAGTATTTTGATTGCCATGGCAACCACAAAGTGTGTCCGATTATACATATCAAATAATTGTCGTAATCCGACCAATGTCCTCTATCCACATACCAAATTTCATAGTTCTGTCTTACATAATACTCTAGTTATGCCACGGTCTTGTAAAACCGGCTTTTCCCCCACTGTTTTGTGTTTCCATAGCAACGCTTTCTTTTAGCAAAATCAAAATATATGGTACATGCATATTCCCCTTATTACACCCTATGCATAAACTAAGTTCAGTAATCCAGACTTGCAAGTTGTTCGACTAGTGGCATGATTCCAGTTTTCTGTTGTTATTTAGTTCGTTTTTTACATGTTTCGTTGCCATAGCGACGTTTTCTTAGGCCAGACTGGTGAATGTATCAACATGCATTATTCCCATAATGTTCTTAAACAATATGCAACACTTTATGAGTGTCTATGATGAGTACTGTTTCCTTATTTCCTCGTTCATGTCGCCAAAAAGATAAATAGAATGACGGATAAAATATTGTTGCCATGGCAACAGTAGATTATTTTTTTTGAATATAAGTATCATTTTCAATCATGATGCACTGTTACGGGTTACTAGTCAAATTATTATCAAATTCTGTTACTGGGCCATTTTTGCTAGTTAGTGAACCTTGTCCTTTAGAAGGAAAAAAGTTGCAGGACGAGTGAACAAGTAGATTTATTGAGGCCTCATAATTATGAATACTTTGCCTCAATATATATTATAAGGGATTCTGGAACCACATCTTTTAAATCAAGGGTTGCAAGGAACATTTTTTAAAAGTCAGAATAAGTCTATCAAACTTTTACAATTCCATTATTTTATTCATGTTTGTACAAGACCACATTTTCCGATAGATGGTAAATGGCATCTCAGATTTCTTCTTGTAATAAAGAAATATATGAGCAGTTCTCCAGCAAAACCGGGCTTAGTGACGAAATTATGAAAATCATGATACTGTAGCATTAGAAAGATGGGACTCTTTTGAACAGTTCCTGAAAATTTAGCAAAATATAGGAGAGATCATGTTTGTATACAAAGGGATTAGTACCACCAGCTAGCTATTGGTGAATGGCAAGGTTTTCATTGTTAATTCATCCAATAGATTGCCGGTGGGCATTTAGCATATGAATACGGTGATCTCTCCTATAACACAAAATAACAAAATTACAGACTTATAAAACTAACCACTCCCGCATTTTTGTGAGTGACGTCGCAAACGTCATTAAACGTTATTTGACGTTATGTTAACATGAAGTTCACAAATCCAGTATTTGATGAGTTTTTGATGTAAATTCATAAAAAAATTTGTATCACATTTTAGTATTATATTCTTATTTTAATAAAACATATCTAAATCGTGAATGTTAGCTTTTAGAGAAATGTAGCTATTGTTTTTAACCACTAACCCCTCGTTTTCTCAATATGGATGCCCTTCAGAAATTGGTCACCATAGCAACGACAGAAGATATTTTAACATAATTCATGAGAAAAAGTAAATCTTAGACATAGTTCTATATTGCCCAAGAACTTAAAACTAAATCAAAGAGCATGACTTTTTCCCCATTTATGAGGTTTTTCTTAACCCTATTGCATAATTACTAATACAATGTCACTAAGCCTGGTTTGCTTTGAGAACGGCTCATCTATCTATTAAATAGATAAATACCTTCTTCTTTTCATCTCCCTTTTTCTTTTTTCCTCTGTCACTCTTAGACAGTGTAGCTGAAAGATCTTTGGTGAATACAACCACCAACCAGACGATCACAATCTTTGAAAGAACTCTCATATTCATCTTGTCACGCTATTCTCATGTCTTAGGCGTTGGAATCAAAACTGAAGGTCCAAACCTGAAAATGTCAATAAAAAATTTAGTCGCGAAAACATATAACATTTCACAAAATAATTTTGCAGAGCATGACAACAATTTTCAAATACGATCTCGCATAAATTAATTGATGCATATTATATTTATTATCGCCCAAAGCCAAACATATAATTAGTTAGTCACTATTAATGAATTTTACGTGTTCAATCTGTTCACATCATCAGACGCTTGCTTTTTTGCAAAAATCCCGGTTTGGTGAAAACGCCAAGATTCCGGTCACCGGGACTCCGGGACTTCTGATAACAGATCTTCTTCTTCCTAGTATTGGGCAGCGGTCTTGTTAGACTGCAAAACTTCAGCGACAATACGGTTCATGTTGATGGCGATCAAAGTCTGTGAATTATCCCTACTTTTACTGGGAACTCCTGGAAACAACTAGGGATTATTGGAACAGGGAATTTTGTGTTAAATAATGTTAAACTCGGGAAAAAACGAGAAAGCCTGAGGGAGACAGTAAAAAAGTTCCCCCCACAGTTTGCTCTTGTTTTCCCCCAATTTCCACAGTTCATATAAAACAAAGGAGTATTGAAACAAGTTTTCCATGCCTTTCCCTACTTTGCCCAACCTTTTATCCTTGATTTATACACGCATGTTTTAACATGCGTGATTTATAGAAAGACGGTGCGTAATAATGTGGAACTATGGAAACGAGCCAAAGGCAAGGGTGGGGGGAGGGGACAATGCTGCATTTGATTATCATACTAAAAACCTATACTTCTAGGGTAGAAAAGGGACCAAGGGGGGGGGGGAATAGGAACGAATGAGGTCATTGATCATTATACCACGACCTTGTACTTTGAGGGGACGGGACCAAGGGAAAAGGGGGCATAGGTAAAGTTAGACATGATCGTACGAATTTAGTGTTTATTAGGGGGAACCAATGGAGAATGACTAATGCATTTCATTGGATACCGCCGTTAACACAAATGATTCATTATATGCAACTAGTCTACAACAAAACATTGACAAAAACGTGAGACGCGGATGCTGAATGCTATAGCATACAATGACACCCTTAGTCCAGTAAGGCCCGGGTCCGATCTTTCCCCGGCGAAAAACTGACCGGGGGATACTGCTACACCGACAAGATGACCATGTTAAATGGTCGTCCGTAATGTAGTCAAGAATCTATATGGAAACCGAAAACTAGTACAATGTTTTAGAAGGTTTTTAATGGAATAACTCCGATGAAAGCGACCCAATTAAAATGTGACGGTCTGAAAGAGTGTACAGATTTATGGCATTGTAACTCCCGCTACTGCGTAATTAAGATTTTACATTTTTCAGGTGTTCCAACTGTGTGCAAAGTTGCTCGTCACAGTGTACAAGAAGTAGGTAAAATTATCCCCCGATAGTAAATCAGACACATTGTAATACAGCAATGTATGGAACGCCAAATGTGCTAGCCTAACAAATAGGTAAGAAACCCGACATCAACTTGCGAATACTGTACTGGTAAATAGTTATTCCGCAACATGCGTTATAATTAGATTGTGTGCGCTGTCTATTACTGGCGGTGTTCGTATGTTGCGCCTGTGAGCGTTTGTGTCCGTTGCGAGTAGTATTGTTCGGTCAGAGTTCATTAGACACCACAAAATAATTCTATTCGCCAAGTTTCGCTAATGCTACAGTCACAAAGCTCGTACGATATCCGTACGAATTTATCAACTCGTACGAGTTCCAAATTTTTATAATCCTAACGGTTTTTGTATGTTCGTAGCATCTGATCACAACGATCTATAGAGATGCACTCGTACGATATCCGTACGATGCTCGTACGAGTTAAGAAAGTCCGTACGATGCTCGTACGAGCCCTCGGTGTCCGTACGGGCTCCGTACGATCGCCATGCGAGTTTGCCAAAATCAGCTCGTATGGAGCTCGTTAGAAGCACGTAGGGCAAATGTGACCTTAGCATAAATAGATTCGTTTTGTACAACGGGGCATTGTAATCTGTGCCTAAATGTACGTGCGTTTGTAAAACAGTACCTATATGAATGTAACGAAATAGTAGCATTTCTCCTGTTTGATATATCGCCGGAATGGTTTATGGTTTATACGTTTAAATAAAGAAGTCGGTTACCTGTACATGTATTTTGAAACATATTTTTTACGGCTTCAGTTTTGACATTTTCCAAACATTTATGCTTTCGCATTAGAAGTTCTAATTTTAGAAACACATCTCTCAACATACTGAGCGAGGTGAAGAGGCATTTTCGCTGATCTGGTTTCAAATTATTTTGATTTATCTTTGAACTTTTTATACATTTGAATACATACAATCGTCTGTTATGTGCGGATTTATTTTTCTCAGTTAATAGCAAATACAATAATAAAACGAACTATACGATGGGGTTTCCTATGCAATAACTCGACACTTAGTAGTCAAGTTCTAAACATGTTAAGTACCCCCACTTGTGTATAGATCTATAATTAAGCTTACATCATTTAAAAGCGTTTGAATTTAATAGCAGAGATGAAATTCTAAGATTCCAACAGTTTGCTCTGAGAAAGGTGAGTGCATGAAGGATACTTCACGTATTACAAACAAAACATCGAGCATAGATAACAACAGATACAAGACGGATTTAACGAGCGTACATTCAGGATTGCGTCGTCGTAATTTCTTCGGATTATTTGTTGTAACAACCCGTATGTTTTGTGCAAGACATGGAAATTCCGTTTCATAGCATACCAGTATATTTGTAAAACCATTGCCTTAGAATCAGTGCTGTTGTGTTATACTTGCTGTGGTTACTTCACTTTGTTAATTAAATATCAATTAGATAAATTGATCAGATTGCAAACAAACAGAGAAATAATTGGATTAAAACGAAAACAAACCTTTAGGTTTCGAATACATTTGTACCATTATTAGGGAACAGTTTGTTTGTTTTTCTTGCTGTGAATGAATTGTGTATAAGTTTGAGTATTTGGTTGTGTACCATAGCTACAGATGTTCAACATGTTATAGGAGGAATGTATAGAAAATAACCCGGGAATAATAGTGCAAGTGTAACACCAAGGTGACATTGTTAAATCACATTCATTTAACGACGTTGACCATGCTATCCTTGGAATGTTGCGGAGGCAGAAGTCGTACTGGCACGGTAAGTTACTGTAGAAGCAGACTTTTTCGCGAGGTCAAACCCTTGCGAAATTGTTTTTTCTGAAGTACATTGTACATGAAAATCACGAGGTTAGATAGTCACGATTTTCAAAATTCCGAAAGAACTACTGGCTTTTTATTGTTTTACCATTACAGTTGATTTTTTCTACATTTTTATGCTTCCCCTTGCAACAAGCAGTTGTAATATCTGCGTATTCTTTCCCGATTTGTTATAATATTTTTACACCTCAACTGTTGACATGTTTTATGCTGATTGCGTTAATTATACGGGTGCCCGTTATACACTGTTATTGAAGACTATAATGGCCATTATCATTACGTCATGACGAGCTTGTACTGTCGTAACTAACTAACACTTGTACATGTATACCCTTGGTTACAGGGAACACCTGATACAACGTACATACATTACCCAATGACTAATTTTACAGATTTATTATTCAGTCGAAGATAAGTTTTTTTTATTTTAACACGTTTTGTAAGTACATGTATACACAATAGTCGTTTTGATTTAAGCTGTGTAAAGTTGACTTGACAAAGGCCTACGACTTGCGACATTCAAAAAATCAAATGTCGCTTTTGAACCAAATACGACATTGGACGACATTTAAAAAATCGAAAGTCGTGAAACAACACATACGACATTGGACGACATTCAAAAATTCGTCTTTTATAATGTAAGCAGATTTGGTTTATACGAAAAGTGATTCACAAATAATGCAACTCATTTGGGTAAGTTTTTATTTACTGAATGTTTACTCTTACAACGATGCATTCTCACTGGCACACTTTCCATCATTTATTTACTTGGAAAACCAGCTTTAACAATTCCGAATGGGTGTAACTCCCGGCACTAGCAAATGGCCAATTTTAGGGCTTCTCGTTTTACACAATTCCACCCAGTATACATTTATACATTCTCGTCCACGTCTTCAGACGCGAAACAGTATTTCTTTTGCCCGGTATTCAGCATTGAAAACTAACCTCTCTTCTCCTTTGGTTGCTTGGTGTTAGTGGCAATGGATGCCATCGGGCATTTATTGCTTGGATGCCATCGGGCATTTATTGCTTGGATGCCATCGGGCATTTATTGCTTGGATGCCATCGGGCATTTATTGCTTGGATGCCATCGGGCATTTATTGCTTGGATGCCATCGGGCATTTATTGCTTGGATGCCATCGGGCATTTATTGCTTGGATGCCATCGGGCATTTATTGCTTGGATGCCATCGGGCATTTATTGCTTGGATGCCATCGGGCATTTATTGCTTGGATGCCATCGGGCATTTATTGCTGATTGCAATGGATGCCATCGGGAATTTGGTGCTGTTTGCAATGGGTGCCATCGGGAATTTGGTGCTGGTTGCAATAAATGCCATCGGAATTTGGTGCTGGTTGCAATAGATGACTTCTTGAATTTGGTGCTGGTTGCAATGAATGCCACCAGGAATATAGTGCTGGTTGCAATAGATGACTTCTGGAATTTGGTGCTGGTTGCAATGAATGCCATCGGGAATTTGGTGCTGGTTGCAATAGATGACTTCTGGAATTTGGTGCTGGTTGCAATAGATGCCATCGGGAATTTGATGCAGGTTGCAATGTATGCCATCGGGAATATGGTGCTGGTTGCAATGAATGCCATCGGGAATATCATGTTGGTTGCAATGAATGCCATCGGGAATTTGATGCAGGTTGCAATGTATGCAATCAGGAATTTGGTGCTGGTTGCAATGAATGCCATCGGGAATATAGTGCTGGTTGCAATAGATGACTTCTGGAATTTGGTGCTGGTTGCAATGAATGCCATCGGGAATTTGGTGCTGGTTGCAATAGATGACGTCTGGAATTTGGTGCTGGTTGCAATAGATGCCATCGGGAATTTGATGCAGGTTGCAATGTATGCAATCAGGAATTTGGTGCTGGTTGCAATGAATGCCATCGGGAATATGATGTTGGTTGCAATGAATGCCATCGGGAATTTGGTGCTGGTTGCAATGTATGCCACCGGGAATATGGTGCTGGATGCAATGAATGCCATCGGGAATTTGATGCTGGTTGCAATGTATGCCATTGGGAATATGGTGCTGGATGCAATGAATGCCATCGGGAATTTGGTGCTGGTTGCAATAGATGACTTCTTGAATTTGGCGCTGGTTGCAATGGATGCCATCAGGAATATAGTGCTGGTTGCAATGGATGCCATCATCGGGAATATGGTGCTGGTTGCAATGAATGCCATCGGGAATATGATGTTGGTTGCAATGTATGTCATCGGGAATATGGTGCTGGTTGCAATGTATGTCATCGGGAATATGGTGCTGGTTGCAATGAATGCCACCAGGAATATGGTGCTGGTTGCAATGTATGCAATCAGGAATTTGGTGCTGGTTGCAATGGATGCCATCGGGAATATGATGTTGGTTGCAATGAATGCCATCGGGAATTTGGTGCTGGTTGCAATGTATGCCACCGGGAATATGGTGCTGGATGCAATGAATGCCATCGGGAATTTGATGCAGGTTGCAATGTATGCCATCGGGAATATGGTGCTGGATGCAATGAATGCCATCGGGAATTTGGTGCTGGTTGCAATAGATGACTTCTTGAATTTGGCGCTGGTTGCAATGGATGCCATCAGGAATATAGTGCTGGTTGCAATGGATGCCATCATCGGGAATATGGTGCTGGTTGCAATGAATGCCATCGGGAATATGATGTTGGTTGCAATGAATGCCATCGGGAATATGATGTTGGTTGCAATGAATGACATCGGGAATATGGTGTTGGTTGCAATGTATGTCATCGGGAATATGGTGCTGGTTGCAATGTATGTCATCGGGAATATGGTGCTGGTTGCAATGTATGTCATCGGGAATATGGTGCTGGTTGCAATGAATGCCACCAGGAATATGGTGCTGGTTGCAATGAATGCCACCGGGAATATGAATGACATCGGGAATATGGTGTTGGTTGCAATGTATGTCATCGGGAATATGGTGGTGGTTGCAATGTATGTCATCGGGAATATGGTGCTGGTTGCAATGTATGTCATCGGGAATATGGTGCTGGTTGCAATGAATGCCACCAGGAATATGGTGCTGGTTGCAATGTATGTCATCGGGAATTTTGTGTTCGTTACAATGGATGCCATCGGGCAATTGGTGCTGGTTGCAATGGATGCCATCGGGAATCTGTTGCATGTAGTTCTTAAAGAAATCGATTCACAATGTACCTAAAATAATGCGGATGTCATGACGATAGCATCATTGTTTACAAACTTTTCAGAGGAGACTTTTATGCAAGGTCGTCCTTCATTCCGAGTTGACCTCTACATAATGATTTTATCCTTCAATTGTTTACAATTATTCCGAAACAGCTGTTTGTCCGATATTTCACTGCGCGATACATGGTTTGAGTTTTGCAGCAAATCGCACAATATGACATCGTTATCAGTTAGCTCGGTGCCTGTATGAGACAAACATTGTGTTTTACGTGTACTAAATACTGTATTTACTGATAACACAAATGCAACGCACTTGTGGGAAACAAGCAAACGACCAGGTATACAACAATGACGTTTTCATGGTGTAAGGGATAAAGTTGACTCGATTGCATTGCTTGTGGTGTATCAGAGTAGAACGCGTAAATGATATACTAGTATTAGCTGCGAGTTTCCATTCTTATACTGAACATTAATATCATTATTTGATTCAATTAATTAGATAATTCCCAAAGCAAACTGTTTTCAATGCATTTGAAAGTTCAGTACTTACATGCAGACCTGTCTTAGAATACTGTAACATCATTCTTCATTTTCGCGGATTTTTATAAAATGGTAATGTTGTGCTTTCTTATATTCGTGGATTTAAAATATTCAAAGAAAATGTTTTAGGTCGATTGTTCGAGGGGATTAAATTTCGCGATCTAGTTCATTGTTTATCGGAGAAAATATCGTGTAATTAGCACTGACATTGTACTGTTTTTCCTTCAACGATATAGTCTAAGTTCCAGAGAGAACTTAAACATTGGCACACATGAATGTTACAGACATGGTGTTAACACAGTGTGCATTGGCGTATAATGATTTATCTTTCGAGTAGCTGGTTTATTTATAGAGAACCTGTACTATCTAGATACCATCCGTTACATAAAATGTATCCGCTTATTTCCCATCCTGTGTTCTTGAGAGGCTGTGCCACTGATCTGATTAGCAATTGGTAGTACAACGCGTGGAAGAGTGCTTGTCAAGTAAGACAACTCTAGAATTCCTGCACTCACCAAATTCCTAACGCAGTTGTTTCCCTTTAATCTCGTGGCTAGATTTAAGCTTTTTCAAAATAAAAACTGACATCACTTTTAAATATCACTGGTCAAAAAGAAATTAGTGGACAATATTCGCGGGTATTACCGGCGAATTACGGAAATGCATTGATAAAGGTATTAGCTGGACATTGGATCGGGGACAAGCTTACAACGAATACTTACACTCAGTACTGAAATATGGAAAATTCTCTATTTTGAGGTTCATAGCGACAACTATGTAAATACTGTCCGGTCCGACTTTTATTTTGAAGAGTGTATGGTTGCGACAAACAGGACTAGATCTAGACCAATACGGCTCTTGGTGTGTCTTTTGTCACAGCACACCCGCCACAACCTCAGTTGAACTATGATACAAAACACATACAGAACACTTGGATACTTTATTTAGTCTCGAGTTACGTCATCAAATCAAACTTAACCTCAGCTTAGAACTTATGACCAGGAGACGACCAATATAATAGGCTATGTCAATACAAAATACGCATAAAAGTTCATACAACTAATCTAGGCTGAAATTAGGAAGACTTTCTCGTTTTCTTGGATAATATCAACACGTCATTGTTACTACAAGCTAAATTGTACCACGATAATCACTTTGGTTTCCACATGAGAGAATTTGTTTGCCTGGTTGCGTTGATTGCGAGTGATCTGCTATGATTTCCGCTAATTGCTAACATATTTAGACAACATAATAAGTGGTGGTATCACCTCTAAGATGACCAATGTCTAACCTTACATTGGTTAACATAAAGTATCGTCTGACTCTGTACACCCGGTGAACATCCCGACATTGTTTCAGACCTTCTGTACAGAACTGTTCTCCTATACCTATACCGGGTTTTAAAAGGATTTACATAACCTTTCAAAGTAAGTGATTGAACCGAATGTTATTGCTGTTGATTGTTGCTGTTAATTGTTGCTGCTGTTGCTGTTGTTGAGATTGTGAAATAATGACGTTTATTTTTATTTTTGAAAGAAAAAAAGATAATAGAAAATCGGTCAGAAAATGCAGTACTCAACTTAACCTGCCGAGCACAGAAAATATAAAAAAAACATCACATACGACTCTTTAAATGCATAAGTATACTCTTTCAATCTACGCTGAAAACAATTGATTAGTCTACTGTGCAGTGTTTATGTTATCAATGTTTGTTTGTTTTATTGATACGGCTAGAGTTATCTCCGGCGATCTATACCTGAATAAACGGTTTCTATTGTTTTCTGTGCATTCGCCTGTAATCAGTTATGAACAATCAAATATTGAAAACCATCGCAAGGAAATGCATTTGGAAAACTATTGCTTACTACAATTTCTTCTGTAAATTAAAGTAGCAAAATGTCATTCACGAAGGAATTCATACTAGACTTTTAACAAACCTTAATGCCTTTAAATGTAATCTCAATTTTGTTTACTAAAAATGGACTTATTGTAGAATGCTTTTAATTTTGTGTATTATGCTTAATTTTTAAAGTGTCTTTGTAGTGTATCGTTCTTGATGTGTGCTTATTTGACATGTTTTAAAATATATCTATTTTATGCCTGTCATGAACTTATGTTTCTATGATAAAACTTTTTGTTAATTCTATTACTGTTTTATCTTGTTAAAGAAGGCATCGTTGCAAATACACTCAACCACTTTTCTAATTGGTCACTTTTCAATCCCGAAATAACGTTAACTGTGATCATATTATTTGATGGCGAAAAAACAAAATTTATCGCGTGAATGACCACGCATACTTTGGCACGTAATTTTGAATTTTAATGATTTGAGAGTTATGACTATTGCATAACACGCTTGTGTGCAACATATCGTCAAAAAATTTAATCACAGTTAAACGTATTAAGGGTTTGAAAAGTGACCAATTAGAAAAGTGGTTGAGTGTAGGATGTTCATTGTTATATTTGTTTGTGTTTTCATGTATATTTGTTTATTGATGTATCATCTTAATGAGTTACCTTCTGAAAATAAAGATATTATTATTATACAGTTGGGGTAACACAGAAAGGGGTTCCAATGACGTAAAGGACGTACCACCTCAGTATGTTCTCGGTTAATAAGTTTGGAACTCTCCGATACTGAAAACCTACAATGGTTAAATTGTTATGATTACCCAGTTGACATTGATAAGACTTTATGAACTATTTTATAACGTACAAATGAGCACCGCTAGGATTCAATCGCGATCTGAAGCTTCGCTGATTATACTTAGTGACGATATTTCTAGTTTGTTGTCATTATTGGGTTGATATTGTTTATGGTTATTATTTCGTTGTTACTGTACTGATACGTATACTGTCTCCAAAAATATAGACATACGGCTCTTTTGATATACTCAAATAAACGGTACATATATAATACATTTATTATACTGTATAATCTGGAAAGTTTAGCGCATATTTGCATATAAGCGCATATAAAATATAAGTGCATATAAAATGTAAGTGCATATAAAATATAAGTGCATATGGCCTTACCGTCAACCCATACCGGATTAAAAGCGCATAGTATATTCTTACCATAATATAGTCTCGAAAGTAGGCGCATATTCGAATAATTGTGAACAGAAACCCGATGCTTCTAATAGACGTACATGTAATTAACGGCTTTATGTATACAATGCTAATTGTCTAGCTTGTATATTAGGTGACAAGTGCTTTTACCTGTTGAATAGCGGATAGTATTATGTTGGATACACCATGCAATTCGTTATGTATCATTACTAGGTACCTGTTAACACATAAGGACCTCCCAGAGTGCCATTGTAATTTTGTTAATGGTGAAACAATTATACAGACATCCACTATGTACTTTACGACAGGTGAAGGTATGCCTTCTGAGCAATCAATTGTCTACAGCATGGCACCTCCTCCACACAACATCTCCTCCACTCAAAACCTGCTCCACACAAAACTGTGACCTGCTCCACACTAAAGCCCCTCCACTCAAAAGCCCCTCCACACAAAATCTGCACCATACAAAACCTGCTCCACACAAACCTCATCCGTACAAAATCCCCTCCACTCAAAACTCCCTCCACACAAAACCTGCTCCACACAAAACTTGCTCCCCACAAAACCTGCTCTACATAAAACCTGTTCCACACAAAACTTGCTCCACACAAAACCTGCTCCACACAAACCCCCTCCACACAAAACCTGCTCCACCAAAACCCCACCCACACAAAACCTGCTCCACTCAAAACCCTCTCAACACAAGACCTGCTCCACACAAAACCTGCTCCACTCAAAACTCCCTTCCCACAAAACCTGCTCCACACAAAACCTGCTCCACACAAAACCTCATCCACACGAAATCCGTCCGGCATTTATCGCTACTGCGTTCCACAAGATAAATATTTACGTAGAATAGACCGAGGTACATTGTATATAATAGCAGTATTTTATACATGCATCGTTACTTTGATGATGCTAATGCTTGGCAATAAACAATACTAATTTTATATCGCATTAGTAACTGTATTATGGTAGAAAGTTGCCTTACCATTCTCGTTCACCAGAGTATTCTTCACATGTGATATCATAGTCTGGGTACTTGACTAACCACTGATGTATGAGGATGTGCCTTACTAGTTGGTAGTTCTAATTAGTGATATACCGTCACCTTAATAACATTAACAGTACATACAACATTCCACGCTTAGTGGTTGTTCATATTAACTCGTCATCTGGTTGATCCATGGTTTTCTAACCTATTCGCGTCATATTTTCGTATTCAGATTATGCATTTTCTGACTCACTTTTTATACGTCTTGGAACTAGCTTTTGCTTTTTTAAGTGTGACTAACTTATTAAACATCCATTTAATGAGGCACTCCTCATTAATTTACACATCTTACTTCTGGTACAGTTTGTCTCTTCGGTATAAACATAATGTTCCTTTCAATTGAAGATAATATTTTCTGTCATGGATATGGAATGCTCGTAGAAATTTGGGAAAACTCAAATACGTTTTGTATACAGTTAAACATGCATTTTGTAATTTAAATTATTTAATCATAACTTCAGTGTGAGTTCTGTGTACATTTTCAAGTATTAACTCGATTTAGCATCTCATCTAGTTCTAACTGATAATTACATCTAATATTTCTACGTACTTTCATTAGGGTGGTGCATGGACCTTGGCTTACAAATATTTTAAGCTGAAGCTCAGACTAAACTTAAAATTTACAAAAACGTTGATAAGATATAATTTCTTTTCTTCTGTATCTGACCTAATGCAATTTTGTCGGTATCATCAATGTTATCCACTGAAGGCTTCTGCCATTTTATGTTAAAATAAATGCATTTATACTCGTAGCAACATGACAGTGAACAGAAATTACAAATCTTAACCGATTACATGTGCTACAAATTCGACATGGAAGGTAGCACTCAGCAGAAACCATTGAACACAGAAAACATAAAACATAACTCACGAACAGAAAAAAGGCCAACTACTAAACAAAGTCACAAGAACAATTACAAAAATGGGCATGAAAAAAAAACTGAACCGCTTGAAAACATGACGACAACATGTTTGAATGCTATATCATAGTTTCCTACATGTTTGAATGTTATATCATAGTTTCTTACATAAGCTAAGCATAAAAAGAAAACTGGCTTCTCTTCTAGCATGCCCTTGTGGCGATAGAAAACATCAGGAATGAGGCGTCGAGAGTGATAAATACAAGTTGGATTGTTTTGACAATCGATCTTGAATAAATTAATAATATATTGTATAAACTACATGATTTGCGAATAAGGGTTCATATGGTTGGGATTTATAACTGGTTGATCGGCAGCTGGTGTTTGAACGTAAGAATGTTGAAGAATTTTACCGCGTGATATGAACTCAGTCATCGACATCGTCTATTAACATTTGCATAATGTTGGTGAATGCATGTAAGCCATGGATTTGTCATCACATCTCTAAGATGATTACAATAACAACACAATCCACCCTCCTCCTGGCTTCAACTTGGAGAAAAAAATAAGTGCACATCTTATAAAATATACGGAGTTTTGTTGGAGATAATAAATTAAAGCATCTGTGTCATATATCAATTATATCTCCTCGGAAATTGGGTTCAGTTTATTTCATCAACACCTTCTTCGGTAATCTTATCCCACATATTGAGTATTCTTGCGATGCATATTCTCGCGACGTCTGTCCAATTGCTGAAACATGAACACTCTACCAATTATTATCGAATTTGTATACATCATCTAACAAAACATTTAGCAATTGATGAAGTTGATGGTCAAACATGTCCACTTGGCTGAGTTGGGAGGGGTAAAGGCATATCTGATCTGTAGTTGGAGGGGTAAGGGCGCATCTGACCTGAGGTTGGAGGGGTAAGAGCGCATCTGACCTAAGGGGGAGGGGTAAAGGCGCATCTGACCTGAGGGGGAGGGGTAAGGGCGCATCTGACCTGAGGTTGGAGGGGTAAGGGCGCATCTAACCTGAGGGGGTATGGGCATATGTGATTGATTATTAAATATTCTTTAAGACTTACAGAAAATATACGGGAATGGCAAGGCGCCTATAAGGGAATAGCTATGCGACTACTAGTATAAGGGGATAGCAACAGGACTATCAGGGGAAAGCAATGAAAAAGCAAAGTGACAGTGCCCGTTGAGGGAATAGCATGGGACTATAAGGGAACAACAAGGTCTATATAATGCAATAGCAAGGGGAACACATCTGATAAGGGAATAACAAGGGAACTTTAAGGACACAAGGGACACATAAGTGTATAGCAATGAAACTACAAGGGGGCGTGGGGAACTCTAAGGGAATTACAAGGGAAATATTAGGAGTAAGAAGCGGAATAGAATGGTGACTAAAAGGGGATATCTATAGGGGTACAAGGGAGTAGCAGGGAGACTACAAGTACAAGGGGATAACAAGGGGAACATATTTAAGCGAGTGACTACAGATAGAGGAAGGCATGTTAATTGAAATAACTGTACAATAAATTTAGGACGGCAACGCTTCTTTAAAACGTCAAAATGACAAGTCTGTAGTGATCTACCGACTGTTTTGGAACAACGATCGTTAAATACTGAAAGAGGGGGAGACATTCGTCGACAGATATAATAATGGTTACATTGACTACTGCATTAATTACTAGTACCCTCTAGTACACACTGTAATGTGGCATTAAAAGTGTCTGGTCGTAAAGCCATAGTTAAGTGTTCACTAACAGTCTACTGTCAAACCACTTTAAGTACGTGTATGAGAAACCAATTTGCTGTTTGTGGTTGTGTTCAAAGTCATCACAATTCATCATAATGTACCCCGTGTGGCTTCATTATTGGAACTAAACGAATACTTCAGTATGTGTTCAGCACTATGACATTTTCTGTGAACTTGGAATAACTAGCATCGTTAGTATAGGTAATATTGTTTTTTTATTCTGCAATAAACTCATGTTAAGCTCTTAAATGGCCTTTGTATTCAATTTTGAAATTGACTAGTCTCATTCCAAACGGATCTCTTCGACATATTCCGTCTGAAACAGTAAAAACGGCATCAAAAATACTTCGACATTTTCCGTCTAATACGGGCTATCTCGGGCGTTTCCGTATCACAAGTTTCAAATTAGTTCATTTTCAAAAAATTATTAATATCGTGATATTGTGAGCCCTGACTGTTAATGACTTACAGTATGACTGTCGATATACTATTACAGTTCCTTTCTGAATGTGGTCGACAGAATATAAGTTACATCATTACAAGCAATTCGAATGTTTAAGAGGTGTATTTGTTTTTATTAGTTAGCAGCAGAAATGTTGTCATTTTTCATGCGGGTGACACTGCAGAGGAAACTGTGGATATTTGATTTATACATGTACGTACGTATATTATACATTTAGTTAATTACATTGTCTGAATCATTGCTGTCTGTTGTCAGAAATCTAAAGGTGTGTATACTTGCATTTATGATTTTATAAAAAATAATAAAAAATTGAAAAAACGTTTTTTTTTCACTGGACCTACTGCATACTGTAATATAATGATATATTATAATACAGAGGCTGCACAGTAGGCCCATTTTTTTAAAAAAAATTAAATCATAAATGCAAGTTCCTGTGGTATACCTAAACAACATCGTGGAATGGTGATGTAGTTAGTGCCTCGCGTCAAGCATCAAATATTCTCGACCTCCTAGGATGAAGGATACACGTTATGATGAGGTAGCATAGACTGAGGTTTTGCGATTTGGGAGCATAGTCTGAGGTTTTATGATTTGGGAGCATAGTCTGAGGTCTTATGATTTGGGAGCATAGTCTGAGGTTTTGTGATTTGGGCACAGAGACTGAGGTTTTGTGATTTGGGTGCATATACTGAGGTTTTGTGATTTGGGAGCGTAAAATGGGGTTTTGTGATTTAGGAGCATATACTGTGGTTTTGTGATTTGGGAGCAATACTCCGAGGTTTTGTGATTTGTACTTAGAGACTGAGGTTTTGAGATTTAGGCACATAGACTCAGGTTTTTTAGACTGAATGTTTTGTGATTTGGGAGCATCGACTAAGGTTGTTTTTTCTAGACACATGGACAGTTTCAGCATTCTCTGCAGCATTTTTAACCATACATTATGGAAACATGTTAGTTTTGTAATAATTTGCATTTTACCAATGTCATCTAATGGTAGCAAATGAAGTTAATAAATGGCAGTTACAATATGGCTGACCCAGAATGGCATGTATCAAATTACGTAAATATGCTCTTCATATCACAGGTAACTGTATCATTGATAAAGAACAAAAAGAATATTGTGGTCTTTATTGGTCTACGAACTTCAGGATTGTGACATAAACTTATACATTTATCATGCATCAATTAAAGTGATAGTTTTGAGATCAAATGGCGATTTATTCTTCAGCAGAGTAGAGCTGTTTATCAATTTGCAACCGAGAGTCAATGACCTTAGTCTGAGCTGTTTCGTGGACCAGGTCATAGCCTGGTTCCCGTTCCCAATATAGCAGTACTAACATAGTTCTACTACTGTAATATTTGGGACGAGAACCAGACTATAACCTGCTCCACGAAACAGCCCAGTCGAAAAGGCGTATTGTATAGTTTTCATTTCCTGTTGACTAACCGGTCTTGTTGCTATGAAACCAGTACTGTGATAGGCACATACCATTAGTATTTCTGATCTAAAAGTAAAAAATAACAAATACCTGGCGGGGGATTATACCCATGTTTAGGTTGGTAGTAAGCAGCCTTAAATCACTGAGTCAAGTCATTCGACCACCTAAACTAATGGATAGAACTAGTGTACTAGACATATGTATTGACATTTCTTCACCAATTAACCTACTTACTAAGGTGCAAATATTCTGTATCGAAGCATTCTGCATCGAAAATATACCCCAAACTATGTTGTCGTGAAACATACCAAAAAAAAAACTCCGCAAAAAGTAACTGTTTAATGAATAGCATGTCTGTAGAAAATGCCACGCGTTTTGCTCTTGTCAGTCAAGTTGTTTCCTGTTTCTTGCATATCTACCCTGGCATCGTGTTGGCAAAATGTGCTCTAGTGTCATGTTTGCAGATATATCATTAACACATTTTCTACCTAGTTGAACCCACGCATACTTTTGATGTATTACAAATTCTTAAACACAACAAAAAAGACTCAAAGCAACCTGACAAACATCTTTCATTTAGAATATAGTTTATTTTATACTAATTTGTTTAAGGTCGATTGTGAAACAAATTTTTCCAACTTATATTACTCACTCTCGACACCTCATTTCACATGTTATCGCCATGAGGGTATGAGAGAAGAGAAGCCATTTCCATTCTATGCTGAGCGTCTTCTTGGTACCATTTTTGGTATGACCCGGCCAAGGGTCGAACCCGGGACCTCCCACACTCGAAGCGGACGCTCTACGCTCTGTCAAGTATGTTATATAGTTTTAGCTCACCTGTCACAAAGTGACAGAGTGAGCTTTTGTGATCACTCTTTGTACGTCCGTCGTCCGTCCGCCGTACGTCCGTCGTCCGTCCGTCAACAATTGGCTTGTGTAGTCACTAGAGGTCACAATTTCGACCTTATCTAGGTCAAGTTCGGGTCATCCGGGGTAAAAAACTAGGTCACAAGGTCATATCATAGACAAACCTTGTGTAGTCACTAGAGGCCATATTATTTCGACCTCATCTTTATGAACTTTGGTCACAATGATCATCTCTACAAAATCTAGGTCAAGTTTTATATAAGGTCATCCGGGGTCGAAAACTAGGTCACTAGGTCAAATCATAGAAACACTTTGTGTAGTCACTAGAGGTCACAATTTTGACTTAATCTTTAAGAATTTGATCACAATGGTCATCTCAACAAAATCAAGTTCGATATTGGACCATCAGGGGTCAAACACTAGGTCACATGGTCAAGTTATAAGAAAACTTGCAATAGAGGCTGAATTACCTTAAATCTTACTCAGTAAATGTAAATGAATACTTAGGTCACAATAGGGGTGTGCATGCACTACTACGACAGATAAGCGACCTAGGGCTCTTTGGGTCCTCTTGTTTATACTTGTTATTGAGTAGCAGTTTATTTGAGCATTTTGTTACTCCTCAGAGCGATGTTCGTAAGTCCTTTGTATACTCATTCATTCTTCAAGATATTGATGTGTGCTATAATTTGTCGGACAGTTTGTGAAGATTATCGAGATAAGGGAGTGGAATATTGAATCAATGACGTCATCACAAAAGTCACGTGATTACATTTTTTTGTAAAGTCAATTGGAACTTAATATGTGATGGCAGGAATTCGCGGATTATTGGTATAAAAGCAATTTCATGGGGGTAAATTCGCGGATTTCAAATTTCATATAGAAAAGCAATTTTCTTTTAGTCATGAGAAACTAGATTTCTCGGCGAGTTCATTCACAAATTAGTTGCTATGAAAAATCATTTAATTTTTACAGTAAGTAGATCTAACGTTATGTTTAATTGGACTTCCTTTTTTTTGGTGGTCATTATGCAGAGATTCTCTTGTGAAGATTTAGAATTGTTCATCTTTTTCTAGCACTCTGTGAAACCTACATTTTCCACTGTTTCACAGATCTTATATTTCACGGAATGCGAAAAATTGTCCCCTCAGCGTGGCGTATATTTCATAGAATTCAATGAAAAAAAAATACCTATGGCTATTGTTGTTTTCTAATGTTGACAAATTTCGTCTTGGACATGTAGCCAAAAGTCACGTGGTATTCCTACACTGTATCTGTCCAATGTATGCATTTGGATGTTCTCCTTATAACAAATGTTTAGTCTTCTTCCTGTTAAAACACGACATTTGCACTGAGGTTGAGAATTGTTCGACTTATCTGTCAAATGTATGGATTTATTGTTCGCCTTACAAAGCTATAGGTCTTTCAGCTTTTTTGCAGTAGTTACTGTAACTTGGACTTTCAGTAGTTTAGTTTCATTTCTCATTCAGTTATACGTTGGACATTGTGCCGTGTGATTGTGGTCTGTGTTGTTTATGTTTTCTGTGTTTGGCTGTTTCAGTTGAGTGCTGCCTTCCCTGTCCGATTTTTCATTATCTTGTTAAGAAGTTAGGTCTAGGTCACTGAACTGTCGTCTTACGATTGAAAAAACACGACCGAGACTGACCGCTGTAATACTTAGTCTAGTTCAGTATGCCAGTTCACAACCATTGATCATGGCATGTTAAATAACTTGAAATCGATTTTAAACAACGCTGTTTCCTAATGAAAGAATTTTTTCTAGAGCTTTTCCTGGAATAATCTGCATGTACAGGGTGTCAAAAAAGTTCGTTCTCAATGTTTAAGTTTCAATAATTTATTTTTCTGACCTCAGAAGAATGTAAAATTTTCAGGTTAAGATCGAGAGGGTTGTTCCTTTGTTCTTATGTTTCTGGCATTAAATGAAGCTATTAGAGTAAGAAATTAAATTGTCTTCTGCGTACGTAGCTCAAATAAAACTTGATATGAATTTAAAATTTGAGAACAAACTTTTTAAACACCCTGTCTTAGCACGAGAGTACGTGGGAGAATTCTGGATACAATACACGTGAACTCAGAAACTATAACCACCTGGCAATATTAGAAAACATTAAAATATTGTAAAAGTTGGGAGATATTGACAAGATCATATCGTTTGTGCATGGATATATTAGTAATACAAGGTTCTTGCGTCGAAATATATCAATTTCCGCGAGCAAATCTATCAAATGTAATATCGGTCCTTAAGATTTGTATTGAACACATCGAGCGTCTTCGTGATAGTGTCTGCTTATAAAAACACATAACTGGGGTTACATATACATGTATAGACAATGTATCAGCTGTTAAATTATACTAATAGAAGGTCGGGGTCGTGGCAAATTCTCCGTACTATAACAGTACGAGATTACTGGTGTCTCATATCTCGTGATTCACCAACGCGTTTATAAATTATACGACTTACTATATCCTTCCTATCAGGACTTTAAAACAAACAACTAGGTTCTCATTTGTAATACATGGCCATTTCGCCAGTAACGGTAACTCTGTGAGCCGCCAGTAACGGTAACTCTGTGAGCCGCCACTCTGTAAGCCGCAAGTAACGGTAACTCTGTTAGCCGCCAATAACGGTAATTCTGTTAGCCGCCAGTAACGGTAATTCTGTTAGCCGCCAGTAACGGTAATTCTGTGAAACGCCAGTACTTAACGGTTACTCTGTGAGTCGTCAGTAACGGTAACTCTGATAGCCACTAGTAACGGTAACTCCGTGAGCCGCCAGTAACGGTAACTCTGTGAGCCACCAGTCTACGGTAACTCTGTGAGCCGCAAGTAACGGTAACTCTGTGAGCCGCCAGTCTACGGTAACTCTGTGAGCCGCCAGTAACGGCAACTCTGTGAGCCGCCAGTCGACGGTAACGGTTACTCTTTGAGCCGTCAGTTACGGTAAGTTTGTGAGCCGCCAGTAACGGTAACCCAGACAGTCTCGAGTAACCTGCGAATATGGCGTTGTAACAAAAGCACACACAGTCAGTAACATTTTTCTTATTACATTATACCAATTTATAACAGAATGACACTGGCATGTTTGTTACATAGCTAAGTAATCTGACCGACAGGATTGGTGGTGTATATGTAATATATGTGCTAAATGCTTACAGACGTACGATTAGTAATTGTCTATACCTACTTCTGAAGTGTACACTGTTGCCAGGATGGTAGAAATGTTGACATAGACTGACACGTAGAACATACAACAGGTGTTATATGTTTGGGCAATTATAACAAACAAACACCACGTGGCTATCATTTACTGCAGTCCAGTACTAAGTGTGCACGTAAATTGGAGACGTCAGTGGTTAATACGTGTATTAACCGTATTTTAGCTCACCTGAGCACGAAGTGCTCAATATGACCTATTGTGATCACCCTTTTGTCCGTCGTCCGTCGTGCGCCGTCCTCCGTCCACCGTCCACCGTCAACAATTGGACTGTTAACACTCTAGAGGTCATTGTTTTCACTTAAATCTTTTTTAAACTTGGTCACAATGTTTGTCTCTATAAAATCTAGGTCAAGTTCGTTATTAGGTTATTTGGGGTCAAAAACTAGGTCACTAGGTCACGTCAAATAAAAACCTTGTTAACACTCTAGAGGTCACATTTTTGACGTAATCTTAATGAAACTTGGTCACAATGTAAGTCTCTATAAATTCTAGGTCAAGTATGTAATTAGGTTATTTGGGGTTAAAAGCTAGGTCACTATGTCACATCAAGGAAAAACCTTGTTAACACTCTAGAGGTCACATATTTTATATAATCTTAATGAATTTTGGTCACAATGTGTGTCTCTATCAAATCTAGGTCAAGTACGTAATTGGGTTATCTGGGGTCAAAAACTAGGTCACATCAAGGAAAACCTTGTTAACACTCTAGATGTCACATTTTTGACATAATCTTAATGAAACTTGGTCACAATGTATGTCTATATCAAATCTAAGTCAAAATCGCAACTGGGTCATCTGGGGTCATAAACTAGATCACCAGGTCACATCAAAGAAAAATATTATTTTTTACCTAATCTTTATTAAACCTGGCCACAAAGTGTGTCTCTGTCAAATCTAAATAAAATATAAAGTCATATATCACAACAAAATAATGATTCTGCCTAAACTGCTAGTCATCAGGTGAGCGCTTTAGGGCCAATGGCCCTCTTGTTCTCAGTATCACAGATGAATGCCAACCAATTATATCAGCACTTAAGATTGTACCCGTGATTTATTAATCGTTGGCAATATTTAACATAAACTGACAACTCGGTTTGATCAGAAACGAAACTAAAAAAGAAGGTTATCGAGTGTGTCATTAACAATGTAACTATATGAGAATACACCTTGTAGCATTTAATATTGCAATAACTAAGTATCCATTAATCGGGAATGCAGTTTTTTGGGAGTCGTTAAGCCTCTTATTACTACCATTGCCCATTTCTTAATGCAATCTGAACCGCCTTTAGGCTGCTATGTGAATCCGCATTCAAGTAGTTCCAGAAACGGTCAACATTCACAATACTGCTACATATGTTTCTCCAAATTTTTAAACTGATTGAATTAAATCAGCAACATTTGTTTATTCTAAGATCAACAATTATTGTGAAACTGTTCGTTAAATCGATATTTTTGCAGATAATCACTACGCCGGGTCGATATAGAACTTGTTTCGTAATATGAAAATGGCATGTTCATCAAATGTCCCGGCTGTATAGCTATTTTTAGAAACTTTATTTTAAATTTTAACTATATTTCATTTTGGGCTTGATGGTACATGTACAAAGTGAAATAATTTCATGAAAAAAGAGTAAACTGATGAGTTCTCCTTTAATTTAACATAGGGTCTGTATTTAAAAGATGTATGGTATTCCTAGCAGGGGTTTGATTCTGCTGTTTTTATCTCTTAAAACAAATTGATACATGAATTATTTTAGATTTTTTTATATTACATACATTTACCTGTGCACGGCTTATTAGTTGGCATTGTTGTCAGTTGCAAGGGCAGCTATAATGGGGGGGGGGGGAGCGTATCACCCCTTACAACTGCCGGAGCGGGGGCTAGTAATTTGTCTTTGTTTTAGATGAATATGATTGTATTTACGCATATGCCTAACTTCAGGGACGTACTACTCCACATTCCATCTTTTCTAGCTCGTTTCGCTCGCTCAATTTTCCTGGGAATTAGGGAGGACATGTCAATATTTACACCCCTTTCCCAAACACTTAATCAGATTAGACGGCAAGCGCGATAACCATCACGATTTGTCACACACAAATGTAAATACCATTGGCTGCACCAAATGGGCCACCGGGTGTCAACAACGTAAACTCACGTCTAAAGCTCTATTTAGACTACGTAAATTATTGCACAACGATTGCCTGTAATTGTTTTCGTTCTGTATACACTCAGTTTAAAGACTAGCTCAATTGTTGCCCAATTGCTGCCCAATTGTTGCCCAACGATTGCATGTAGTTCTGTATACACACAGCAAATTGGTATACATGTTATCTATAGCCTCTTGAAGTATTAAATCATGTTTGTTATAAAATAGTTGTATTATGTAAACCCAGTATACAGTGCCACCTCTCCAGAGCAACCCTTTTTTGACCAACCCTTCTTTGAGCAACAACTTCTATTTAGAAACAAAGTTAAAAAGGGTATCTCATTAATTAAATGCAAGTTTCACACGAGCGATGTTGAATTCTGGTGGACGGGACTCGTAGTAAGAAGTGTGTACTGCGTCGTAGCATTTAATGCACTACTTCCAAACAGTACAATGACAATAATTATGTACTCAAGACATGTAATGACGTCATGCCCGTAGCCATAGTGACATAAAGATTACGGTTAATTTCAGCGTATACTTTGATTTATTTTTATCGGAATTTGTGTTTGTAATGATCTATGTTAAACTATTAACTGACCAAAGTTTAACAATGATGGTTCGAGTAATAAAGCATTCCTAGCATTTTACGCGTATTTTCGTAACACCCCTCGTATTTCAATGAGTTTGCTTAATACGAAACTACGATTCCATTTATTAGAACGATAGCACATGCGTAAATCCAGGTTTCTTTCCTAATGCACAATAATGGAAAATTTGTCCTTGGCGAACAATTTTAGACAAAACTTGACTTCAACTTCAATAAATAAAATGCTTGACAATTGTTTGTTCGGTATACGGCTTGTCTTCCCATTACAACTGACAATTCTACAAATTTTATCAGGTCTTAGAAATATCTATTCAGAAATAAATCAAGTATTTTATTTTTATTGCATAATTAACCGAGCTACATTCACAGGGTTTTGATTCAGTTTTATGCCAATAATATAGTTCCATTGATACTGATACTGCAGTTTTCACCCTCATTCATTGAACAGCAGTTTTGTCATCGATCTATGACGTAGCATAGCTTGTACAACGACAAATAGTAGCTTCTGCAGACGGTTAAATGTAGCAGACGATATTAAGTACATAAGACGAAGGATCTCGTAGTCTTGTTTACAAATTTTCGAGTGAAATATTTTAGGAATAAAATTCCTGGGAACATTTGACCGTTATTGCCACTGCTTACATTTTATGTATTACATGAATTCAAGTTAATCGAGTAAACAAGTGATAAAAATGGGAGAATTCGAGTATCTCTGGGGACATCTTGCATGAAATGGGATCTATGGATTCACTGAAGATACCAAAGGTGAGTGGTTCTATAATTAGCAACACTGGTTTGTTATTTAATACATAATCAAAGTGCTAAAAGTATTTTTTCCGAAACAAAGTTGGCAGGTTGCGTATACACGAACCACTCACTCTAACATGTCAGATATGTCGTAATTTGATATAGTTTAGATATGGTTATAGATCTACGCAAATATAAAAGAAAAACTCAGGCCCACGTGGAAGATTGCATTATTGTAAGTATGTTAGCCTCGTAAAATAAAGACTTTACTTACTAAAATATTATTAAGTCAGACATGGAAGGCAGCAATAAACTTAACCAGCCGAGCACAGATAACAAGATACAAGGCACAATGTCCAACTGAACCAACCGAGCAAAGAAAAACATAAAATACATATAAGGCACAATGCCCAACTGAACCAACCGAGCAAAAAAAACATAAAATACATACAAGGCACAATGCCCAACTAAACTAAGGCTTATTTACTAAGGCGTACTTACTTACTAACCTCCACAGCAAGTATATATTAACCCATATAAGCCATAAAAGTTACCAATGTATGTCGTTGAATGGGTATGTGAAACATATGTAAATACTGTATACTTATGTGCAAAAATCATACAAAAACTTCTCGAGTATTCTTTGATTTATCTTTCAGTTATATCAAAAAGTTGACTGTTGTCATGTCACGATAAGTCCAATGACCATACATTCAATAGAATGTCACGTTTGCATGAATCGCATTCATAGCGTTTCAGCAGCCACTTTGAGTGCAGGAGGTTCAGGATTTCGCTTCGTGCCAGCCACAGTATTGGCCTCGCTTGACGCACAAGGAGGAGTTGACTCTCCTTTCTCAGACTCGCTTGATGATTTATATCACATACCGTATATATACATGTACTACACAAAATGTGATAAGGGTCAACATGAATTATTTTGCAAATTGAATAAGATGGACTGACGGAATCTAAAATAGTGTACACGAATAAAGATTACTTAAACATTTGATGTCTATGTGCTGATGAGCCCAATTTCGCTAAAATATTTGTTCTTCATTCAAACCGCTGTGATGACAGAACATGGTTCGTTTTTATGGCATTTTAGGTCTTACACAAAATGAAAATAGAAAAGGAACTAAAATTGTCATGTTATTGTTGCCACTTGGTCCTTGCCAAAGGGGCTTATTAGTTACCTGGAACAATACGAAATACTGTCAATGCATGTACCAAACATAACACATGAATGTTTCGAAGTTAAGCAGTAGATCAGATGATATTTCAATATTTAAACATTATTTTCTTTATCGGGCAAAATGTGAGAAGTATATACATACTTATATAGGCAATAGTAATTGGTAAAAGTAAGAGTACGAGAGTAGTACTACAGTACCGGACAGGCGGACACTATTGCCATTTCTGGCTAGGGTGCTAGTACTACAGTGGCGAGCAATGCGGAATTGTATGGCTAGTACCACGGTACCGGACAATGCGGTAACTGTCCGACTAGTACTACAGTACCGGACAATGAGGTAACTGTCCGACTAGTACTACAGTACCGGACAATGAGGTAACTGTCCGACTAGTACTACAGTACCGGACAATGAGGTAACTGAACGACTAGTACTACAGTACCGGACAATGAGGTAACTGAACGACTAGTACTACAGTACCGGACAATGAGGTAATTGTACGACTAGTACCTCGGTACCGGACAATGAGGTAACTGTACGATTAGTCCTACAGTACCGGACAATAAGGTAACTATACGACTAGTACCACGGTACCGGACAATGAGGTAACTGTACTACTAGTCCTACGGTACCGGACAATAAGGTAACTGTACGACTAGTACTACAGTACCGGACAATAAGGTAACTATACGACTAGTACCACGGTACCGGACAATGGGGTAACTGTACGACTAGAGCCACGGTACCGGACCATAAGGTAACTAAATATTCAACAATGAGCCTGTAAGTGTTGAACATGTACTATCCAGTGTTAGACCATCACCATGGTAGCAACACAAGATTCTTACAATCTGATACACCATCAAAACACTCACTTCCACAAACATGGTCGTTCTTTTATGAAGTTTTCTATGCAATTGCCATAAAAACTTAGAATATACATAGGAGATGTCATATAAAAATAGGATGTAATTATACATTCTTTCGTGAGAAAACATAAAAGGTTTACTACTTGTTGACGTTTCTGTGAATGTTCACTTTGAACGGCAATTGACGTCACTTTGTTTTCACAGAGCTCTACAACATATCTTGAACAAATATGAGTTTGAACCATCTCCCTTATCTATCTTTCTTGATTCAAGTTGTATGTCTTAACGTTTCACCAGCTCACAGTTACCCAACTACATAATATAAACTATTATTACTATTATATGATATTAGCACGCTGATTGCGGGTACAATTTCGATCACTACACTACGATTTTTGCCGAATATTACCGAACAGTTCCGAATGTTATAAAACATCGCCGGACAGTTCCGTACACGGTACGAGCATTTATAAATGAAATACAAAATTATCAGCTAACACAAAATGTTCGATATACATACAATATGAACAAGTCTCCCAGCTAGACAAAAACACAACATACATGTATCTGCTTCTTTGACCTATGAAAACATAGAATACTTTAGCTTTAATCCGTTGAATTAGTGGCTCGATTGATCTGGAAAATAGGAATCGCTATATTGTATGCGAAGAGTCGATTGTGAAGTAGCTTAGATATAAAATATGTTTATATTTACTTAGTCATCAAGTTGACTGCACGATCAATACGCTTGCAGAATCTATTTTACTTCAACCAAGACAAAGGCATCTTGCAATTTGATAGTATTAGTGTAGGATAAATGAAAATGTCAAAGCATAACTTCATGAATCAAACCCCCAACAAAAATGTCAGGATGAACAACAGCGTGGCATTCACTAATAGTCGTAGGTAGCTACAAAGAAGACCATATAAACACGAGCCCACCACATGTTGTTCACATTGTTTATGAAATATAATATAGTATCTCCAGACTATAACGCCCCCAGTTCAGACGCCCCCCTGAACAACATTACAAAGTTCAGGAAATTGGAATAACTATAATATTTAACTCCATCGCTAGCATTGTGGTAAAGTGTCCTGCCTTGTAACATTGTGTGCAAGATGTCGGGACCGCCTCGCTAGCATAATAATAATACTACTAATAATAAAGACTTATTTATGGAATGAGCTTACTTGACATAATTGTCAATCGGCCGTAAGATCCACAACAGTAAAACATTAAAACCACAGGTATATGGCATCAGTAAATTTAATAAGTATGTACAAAATATCAGCCGTATGGATATAATATAATGAAATTATAAATATGTGATATTGTCATACCATTTGTTTAAGGTGGTAGACATGACAGTTGTTTTAGTGAAACAATATACATAAAAACTACAATTTCATACATACCAACACAATTGTACATGGATTTTATATGTATTAAAAACGTTGTCCAGATTGTGTTACCTCATAGAATAGAACCCTTTTATATAGAGGGGTTTGAACTGATTGAGTGAAGCATAGGGGGAAAGTCTCCTGTTTTTGAGTGCAAGAATTCATCAAAAAAAGATTTAGCGGCCTAAGGACGTTTCTCTAACAAAACTTAATGTACAAATGTAATTGTTTCCTTTCTATTTAACGTTATTAACATGCACTCGTAAATTATGGAATATAATGTATAATGCATAAAGTAATGACATTTGTATTGGATCAGGAAATACTTTGATTTATATTGTAATTTCACACGCCTGTGCTTAGACATTGGCTGACCTTACAATCGCCTAGACATTGGCTTACCTAACAATTGCCTAGACATTGGCTGACCTAACAATCGCCTAGACATTGGCTGACCTTACAATCGCCTAGACATTGCCTGACCTAACAATATTAATCGCCTAGACATTGACTGACCTAACAATAGACTAATCATTGCCCGGCCTTACAATCGCCTAGACATTGGCTGGCCTAACAGTCGCCTAGACATTGCCTGACCTAACAATCACCTAGACATTGCCTGACCTAACAATCGCCTAGATATTGTCTGACCTAACAATCGCCTAGACATTGCCTGACCCCTAACAATCGCCTAGACATTGGCTGACCTAACAGTCGCCTAGACATTTGCTTACCTAACAATAGCCTAATCATTGCCCGGCCTTACAATCGCCTAGACATTGGCTGGCCTAACAATCGCCTAGACATTGCCTGACCTAACAATCGCCTAGACATTGGCTGATCTAACAATAGCCTAATCATTGCCCGGCCTTACAATCGCCTTGACATTGGCTGGCCTAACAATCGCCTAGACATTGCCTGACCTAACAATCGCCTAGACATTGGCTGGCCTAACAATCGCCTAGACATTGCCTGACCTAACAATCGCCTAGACATTGCCTGACCTAACAATTTGATTTACAGAAAAGTTTAGAGATTGTTTATATTTTAGAACATCTCTTTACGAAACATTAATAAAAACGTCAGTATTCCAACGACTTTCTAATTGGTCTCCCTTGTGCTTTATCTGACACGTGATAGAACTTTAATACGTCCCTTATGTCATCCTTAGTCTACTGCTTATTGTCTGGCGCTTTTCATTTAAACGAAGATAGGAGATCCTGTGAGGAATATGAGGAAAACGAGACAATACAGTATTTGCTTTCTGAACTGTCCGATTAAATTCTGTAAAATGACATATTTTCGTGGGCATTAAATTTCGTAGATTTTGATTTTTTTTGAAAATTTTCGTGGGGTCGTTAATTCGTGGATTACAAAGCATGGAATGGTGAACTCATGGTCTGTATTTGGGAGGTCTATCAATCATGGTATTATATTTCGTGGTCAAGTTTAACAACGAAATCAACGAAAATTCACCCCCTCGAAAAATAATGATTTTACACTAGTCGGAAGTTTATTACGCTATGATGTTGTCTTCGAGGATTAAACACAGACCTGAGCAGCGTTAAGATTCTGTTCCTTGATGATAATTGTGTAAAGAAATGTCTTGCTATAGATGTGCATGTATTCCAGCCACTTGTGTGATCCCCTGGGTACTTTTTTATCAAAGTGCTCACGTATATCGTAAAGTTACGTTCTAATTTAAATTCTTAATACCTCTTTAACAGCTACCATTGGTGATAAAATTCTTGTTCAATATTAACTATTTTTAGTCGAGATACTCATACAAGCCATAATTACCCCAAATGTGTAGGTTTTAAAGAATAATTAAGAATTAAAATTTGAACGTAAGTTTAAGGTTTCCGTTAAGCGCTTTGATTAAACAGTACCCTGATACAGAGAGAAGTAAACTTGAAACTCCCTTTATTATAGTAGTTTATTTCAAATTTTTTTTTATTATTTATTATAATTACGATACTACATCCTTCCAATGTCAACTGCTTTTAAAAGCATCTCGCGGTCAATGCTTGATTCAGCGAGTTGCTGTACCTGGGGCGGTCGCTCAAACTAATGGCGACCGGTTGTAAATAAATATAGTAATCTTTCAAATTTCCGGACAAATAACTCAACAAGGGAGACAACCCGTCTCAATCGTCAACTTCCGATGAGACCCGTTGACTTTCACCATATTCCACTATCATTATAAGTGGACCTCTTACGAGAATAATAATTATGACCATGGCTTTTCGTCTGGAACTTGGAAGTCGAACAATTTGTTTGAAAATACAGACGTTACAAATTATACAAAGTTGAAGTCACGTGATTTAGTTCGGACAAAATCGATAGGAATATAACTAGTGCGTCTGAAGGATTTTCCGGTTTAAGCGGATAACTGACTGCTGGCTATTAGTTAATGAGTTATAGATCATTATGGCTGATGTCAGACAAGATGGACTTGATTTATTATTAACAATGAATATTTGTAGAACATCGTGATTTGTGATTGTTTTCGATAGTTACAGAAACGAGTTCATATGTTAGACCGAGGCCCAGTTTACAGATAACGGGAGTCGTTGTCTGACGTCAATGTTACCATCCAATTTAAACCCCAAAACCGTCAGCAATGGTACAATGTAAACACCTAGCTTAAATAAACATATAAAAGTCGTCAAATATCATAGTTCGTCGTGCACGTATTTGCCAGGGCTGCTATCGTGCGGAGCTGACGTTTTGTACACTGTTTATTTTGGTTCCGTTGGTGTTCTGCTGTTTCTGTCCAGTGTCACCTTCTATGTACGAGTTGTTACTTTCTGTTTGAGCATAAAATCTCAATACTTATTACCATGTATAAGTTTCCACTTTTCTGTTGTTGTTTTTCTTGATATTAAAGAAATTTAGTTCACGCACTTTCAAGAACCATATTTGCGCCATTAGCTGACCCATACATATATTTTTAAAGATAGTATCTCGCGCCCGACTAATTGAGCTAAATCACGTGACTTGACTTCACTTCCGTTTCTTTACTCCTACACGTGCGCCTCGCCACACATTTTTAAAACATACATTACGCCTTTTCGACTAGGCTATTTCGTGGAGCAGGTTATAGTCTGGTTCTCGTCCCAAACATTACATTTGTAGTACTATATTAATGCTGTAAGTTTGGGACGGGAACCGGACTATAACAGTCCAGTGGAAAGGCCAATTAACAGATCTTGGATTGATGGACGAGATGGTGACACTAGCGTGTTTAATACCGTTCCCAGAACCATATGCTTAAGTGTCTACGTACTCCGTATATAGAATTGTGAACTGTTAAATATAGAAACAATTTGGCATACATGTCACTCTTTACAAGTCATCAGACATTAAATACCACGTGTTCTAGTGGTTCTGTGAGAAGTAACCTATTATTATTGGCCTATACTTCACTGTGTTAATATCCGGCGATATAGTGACTTTGTCTGCTTCAAATATGATATATGGACACATACATCTCCTTGTAGATCTTGGCACAGAATTACTGGAATATCACATTCACTTAAACGCCGTCTCCAAAAGATCAAGGAATACATGACCCAAAGAACACTGCCCAGGCACCCACCGTTAAACATAGCTTGCAAGTAAAATGTTCGCTTTAAGTGTCCATGACTGTCCGTCAAATAGGTCTAACCAGATAATATTTGACTACTGATGTACACAACCCCGCATTAATATTATTAAGTAACACCAAGACTAGGGGATTGTAATTCATTGCATCGTGACTCCCTTAAAAAGATAATGAACATCGGACAGGAAAGACAACACTCATATGAAACAGCGGAGCACAGAAAACAAACAGGAATACCACACAATCCCACGACACAATGCCCATCGCAAAACTGAACGAGAAAATGGAACTAAACCATAAAAAGTTCACGTTTCTGCTGTCCAAAAGGTAATTGTCCAAGTTTCAGTTGTCAAAAAGCTGAAATATGACGGCACTTCAATCATTTTACTACACATGTGCAGAGGGAACTCCATTGACTACAAGTAGCGAGACGAATAGAGTATTTTCACTTATGTTTACAAATAAAAGCATTGTATCATGCATTGAAAGTCCTTTGGTTACATTAGGGAGTTATAATTATGTTTTTGTCAATACATTTAGCTATTTCAAACATTTCTGAACTTTTGTTCGCGCATAAAATCCCGTAAAGTTTGGGCAAAGGTACTTAGTATATTAGATAAAGTATTGTGTAATAATTGATATTGACAGAACCGGCAAATTGATCTGTTTCTTAAGCCCGAGGAAAAAATGGAAACAAATCATTAACACAAGTTATTTGCAAAAAAAGACGTCTAGTGATTCGTCACAACAGGAATTTGCTGAATTCAGGCGGTGTACTTGTATCATTTTGATGCGCATTAGTCGGGCCACGGAAACTGTCGATGATGCATTTCAGTACGTACCGGAAAGTATCGAAGATGAATAACAGTATCGTTATTTGTCGTATAGGCTCGTGTATTTTATAGTGAGTGCAAAACAAATTTATATTGGTTTTGGTTTACATGCTGAAAAATTGTAGTAGGTAGGGAAAACCTTTCATTTCTTTAAACTTTAATGATTACTTTATTGATTTTATGCATTTGTACAACCCAATGTGACTCCCAGCAAAATGACAATAACATGTTTAGGATAGGAGCACATAAATATTGTCTGTACGGTCACTAAAACCATAATATTATTATTATAGTGTCTTGGCCTGACATACTCTCATAATAACACACTTCCAGTCAATTTCCGGCAAACAAGCCATGCGGTTATGGAACGACTACTTGAACTAGTTTTCATATAAACTTGTTTTATTTCTTTTCATATATCAAACTATTTCTCATTATTCCCCTCCCACATCTTCCATATTCCATTTAATGTTGTTGTGATTGTCACAAACAGTGCTTATTTACTCGTATATAACGTTCGAGCAATTTACAAGGCAATACCAAATCAGTGTCCGTAAAATTTACCTATTTATGTTCCACCCAGTACAGGTAACAATAAGATGCCAGGAGACCGTTAACATGGGCGAGCGCTACGTAGCGCTTTCCACGGGAGGTAATCCTCGGCTTCTATATCTAATTGAACGGGAGATAACTGAATAAAGGCGTTCGGTTGCGCTTTACTTAGGCAACGGACCCCTGGTGTATCTACCATGAGTTCTTCCATTGACACAAAATCTGAGTGAAAGTCGTTGATACGGGTGTCCGTGCAATAAAAGGAGAATTGTTTTGATTGGAGCTTTGGTATTTGGTTCCTAAAATGGCTAACGAGCCCTCTTACCGAATTGTATTAATTTATTAAGTTCCGTAAAAATCATACAACCAGGCCAGGTGATTGGGATTTAGCTTGGCATATGTACGAGAAGTTAATATATTATAGTGAACTTATCCAAAACCGCTGAATGGATGTGGACAAAACTTAATATGAATAATCTTCATGCGGTCTTTTTTATTGGACTGTATTGCGTGCGAATACTCGGTTAACTACCCCACAATTGATTTTGCAAATTTAATTATTTGGAATGATACAAAAGTACTGCACAGAAAATCAGGTCAATCCCCTTACCTTAATGGCTTTATATTTCTGCTATAATCTCGTTTCCATTACTCGACAGAAATGGTTTTATAATGTGTCTCAGATAACGTTGGTTTGCTTCAAGCAATAAAACCTTCCATTCCGGTTTATGAGCCTAGGCAAATATTCCCAGCTTCGTTTTTAAAGCTAAATGGTCCCTGAAACGGCGATATCTTTATCTGTCCTGGATTTATCGTCACCCGATACGGTTTATCATAAAATGGACGGGATTTATTGTCATCCTGCTTACGACGCACGACTGTTAATCAATTTTGAGTCCTGTAAATTACAATTTTATTTGATCTTTATTTGTCATATTGTATTCGCGCACCTGTATGTCAACGAGAGGCTTCAGGAAAAGTCTTGATGGATGCTTCATTCATGACGTCATCAAGAAACTTCTGATGCTGCTAGATGCTTGACTGTTGATGTCGCATAGGAAATAGAGAGGACTTATCACAATTTGTTAATTGATATACATTGTAAAATTAAACGAGTTTTGGAAATTTTACCAAGCGAGCCTCTGGCGAGCCTTAACGAGTTTTATATAAGTATCAATTGTATCAGTTGACAACGAGTGTTAGATTCTTTCTATCACATGACACTAATGACACGAAAATACACATCTTTACATTGAAAAAAGTACTCTGTTGTATACATGACACCATAAATAGCGTCATTTACGGCATATGATGATGTCATTTAGGAGAGAAAATGACGTTACGTTATACCACACTGGTGTAGCATACGTACTCGTTATACTAACCCGGATGAAATGTATGTCATGTGATAATATCTGATACCGTTAGATGTTTGCATTTGATACCACTTGGTTCTTGATCCATGACGCCATAATAAGATATCGCTGGATTATTGATTGTTGACGTCACATTTATATGAACATTTGGCCCCGCTGGATGCTTGATTCATTACGTCATAAACATCTGCCACCACTTGGTTACAGATTCATGGCCTCTTATAAGATCATCTGATACCACTGGATGCTTGATTCATGAAGTCATAAAAACATCTAAACTGCTGGATGCTTGATTCATAACGAACATTTTACCAAACTCCTCACAGTGGTTACTTCCCTTTGCAAAGCGGTTACTTCCCTTTGCCAGTACTTTAAAACAATGCTAATGTACGTGTCCCTGTGAGGAGGTTTACATTTTGCTACCACTGGATGCTTGATTCATGACGTCATAAAACATCTAAACTGCTGGATGCTTGATTCGTGACGTCAAATTGGAACATTTTGCTACCGCTGGATGTTTGATCGTTGACGTCATATAGGAATAGATCTACCTTATTCTGATGGTAATAAAATTAATCAGCCGGTCTCTGCTTAAACTTAGCTTCACACGGTTAATTTTTTTATTAATAAAAATGCAGCATGTGGCGGTGACAGCTGAAAATATTTAATTAATGGTATGAATTATTTAAAAGCACCATCATGCAGACCTCAATGTGATTATCAAAATTTGATGAAAATAATTTTCTGCCCAATATTTGCCTGGAATATTTGATTATTTGATCAATTTAGGGAAATAACTCGCAGCTGGTACACTTGAGGCGTCCGTTTTGTTGCAATCCGATGACTTGTGCCACAGATAGTGTTAATTTCATAGGATTAATAGCGTTTTACCTCAAAACGTGTTTTTGAAATTGACAGGAACAGTTTTTGGAAACGACTCAACTTTAGATCGGTAGCTAGAAAGAATGATAATGATAAATGGTCATAGTAATTACATTCGGTACTGGATAGCAAAAAGATCCCTACTAGAATTAATGATTGTGGAGTCCTTATTTACTTGCCGTACAGTACAACCTCTATAGAGCAACACCCATAGATAGTTGCCGTTGTTGATAGGTTGTTGCTCAACAGACATTTAACTTGATTTGAAATATCCACCGCTGCTGAATGAAGAACCGCGTATGTAAGGTTTCTGTAATCGATAATGTTTTACTCTGTCTGGTGATTGGCCATGCAAGAAACCCCCTAAACGATAGTTATTAGCCTACATTCATAGTCAGGCGCGTAGCTACCTGTACGCAGAATACGCAGCTGCGTACACATCCTTCTAAAAAGTGAAAAAGTAAATGATCGAAAAATACAAAACTGATGCCTAAGCCCTTAGGGGGTAAGCCTTTAGTATTTTCAATATTTCTTAGAAACACTTTTAAAAACCTCTATACAAAAAAAAAAAAATGGTTTTATCAGTAAAAATAATGTTAAAGATGATGCAAAAAACATGCCAGAACGCACCAGAGACATTCTAGCGAACAAAATTATTCACGGGGAGCATGCCCCCAGACACCCCTAGCATTCTTGCGAACACTTTCAAATCCCTCTAGCTACGCCCCTGATAGTTAATATCGGCTTCGTGAAATTTTGAAGATATTGCTATCTATATAGAGAGGTTTTTGCTCTACAGAGGGCCGCTATTGAGAGGTTTTCCTATATTTGTACTGGTAGCTCAATTTCCAGGGAAAACAGGCAGGGTGTACCAAGTCAACACGCAATCGCTAATTAAATTTTTCTCCACAATGTGACAGTTATTATGTTTTTTATTTTCTAAATCCAGCAGACGCTGTCTCTAGATCTCAACTTTTCCGTGCGCATAAAGTCTAGATCTATATGGATATACAGTGGTTAAACTCTTGATAATTGCTAGATCTATATGGATATACAGTGGTTAAACTCTTGATAATTGCTAGATCTATATGGATATACAGTGGTTGAACTCGTGCTTGTTGCTAAATTCCAAAGCAGCCACCTTCCTACCTAATCGTAACTACTCGGGTCTTTCCGTCATGAATCCGGAAGTTGTTACGCCATAATGACCGAGAGGTCCCTATTGTCACCTACATTAAGCCACCGAGTTCAACGAATTCGGAGGGAAAGTAATTTTCGGGTTGGCCTATTTGCGACATGGGTAATTTTAGCAATTAGCAATTTTGATATTAATTTTTACTAGTAAACAACCACTTTAATTACAGTTACGAGGGGTTCCGAACATGGACTACAATCATAAACATAGCCGAAGGGGGGGGGGGGGGGGTTACTGTCTCCAAAATCGCCTACTGCAGTGACCGTAAACTTGTAAATAGAAGATTTTGATTTTTCAGTTATAATTTTAGTGTGTGTTTTCGAAGATATGTAGGGATGATTGCACTTTGTTTACATTTAGATGACATTTTATGATTAGAGAGAATAAACTTTCGCAATTTTATACTATCTGCGTTTTAATCTTTTTGATTGGATAAAACTTCAGCAAAAATAAACGCTCAATGACGTCACAGGATAGATTGTACGCACGTTTTAATATGCATCGTTTTAATGACGTTTTTAAACCACAAGAAAAGTGCAACAAAATGACTTTTTTCAGAATGAAATGGGCTGAAATATTTAGTGCAAAACTGTATGATTACACAGACTATCGCCTGACGTCAGTGGCCGACAGTGAATTAATTATTATAGAGCAGGAGAATACTTAGATAGATCTACAAAAGTAACATTATAGTTATAATTTTGGATACGTTTAAGGGGTCATCTCCCCCCCATAAGATTTGGATATATACAGTTTGTTCGCTTGTACATGTAACTGAGCTCTCTGTTGATAATTATTGACAAAAAACTGGCACATTTCCCTCAAATTCCAGGTAGATTTACTACGTGGTATTGTCTGTGTGGTAGCATTCGTTCCCCTCATTAAACTACGCTGAAAATTCTGAGGGAAGGAAATTATCGGATACATGTTGAGTAATTTGTCTACGAAATCTTGCTTGCTTGATTGGTGCTTATTCTGTCTGTCAAATTTGTCTGACCCGTGTCTGGTAGCAAACTAGGAATATTGCAATAATCTAACAAATAGATAAGTCATTCATCTGGTATACGTGGTAAGCAGTTTATTTGTTTGATGCGATCGGGTGAACGTCGTTTTCCAACAGGTCTTTAATAATAAACAGTGGCTGGTTGACCCTACCCGTTTTCTCGAATTAGTTATACAGAAGGTATAGAAGGTATTTGTTTTTGATATTAGACTGAAACCTATATTTCACTGAGTGTGAAGCCTTTGCAGTGTGTTTGATCAGACGCCGTCGAAACTTTCGAAAGAAATAACTTTTCAAGGATGAACATGTGGTCAGACACTCACGAGGGAAAAATTCAAGTATTATTTTATGTAATGCTTTTTTTGGCATTTCTAAATAGTTTACTCTTAAGTGAATTTAAATTCCCCCTGTATACTAGACAGTAGTGCCTCAAAATGTTTACTTGACGTCATTTTCAACCATGCGCTAAAATTCTTCAATAAAGAAGTCACTGATTGTTGGCGTAAATGTACACATTTTACTGTATAATCAGAGACTATAGATAACATAATTATATGGTCTCTGGCATAATTAATTTTAGGCTAATAATAAAACGATATGCAAATGTATATTCTCTTCAAATATTTTTTACGAATTTAGTAAATAAATATCGGGGTACCAACTTTACTGAAAGAGCTAAAGAATAATCAATTATTATATACAATTTTAATTGTGAGGGATATGAACGGGGTGTTGGTAAGTACCTGAACGTGTGGTGCCAAGCAGTATAATATTATATACAATTATAATTGTGAGGGATATGAACGGGGTGTTGGTAAGTACCTGAACGTGTGGTGCCAAGCAGGTTAATATTATATACAATTATAATTGTGAGGGATATGAACGGGGTGTTGGTAAGTACCTGAACGTGTGGTGCCAAGCAGTATAATATTATATACAATTATAATTGTGAGGGATATGAACGGGGCGTTGGTAAGTACCTGAACGTGTGGTGCCAAGCAGGTTAATATTATATACATACCGAAAAACTATACATGTACTACATGAATCATAAATGCAAGACTCATTGATACAGGTACACGATCTGGCGAACAGACAATACTTTTAGCACTGAAAAACACCCCGTTTGAAAACTTGTAGCAAAGTATGAGTCAGCCAGGAAGATTAGTCTACCTGGAGGTAACATGTACTTGTAAATAAACTGTGTATGGATACAATGGTTTTAAAAACTGGATCAGATAACGTTATGGTAAGATGCATGTATATAACTTTTTACTTTATTACATGTACATTATTGGTACATTTTGTATGTACACTTGAAACATCCCTCAATCATACCATGATACTTTATCATTGCAAACTTTTGATCATTTAATTTATACGTACAGTGTAAGTTCTGATACTAGAAAGTCTGCTACTACGCTTGCATATAATTATGCACGCACTTTGTATATAGTGTTGAAGACGGTATTGTGATATATCGCGGTATTTTATGTATCGTGGTATTTCAAGTACTCATAGGAAATCGACATCATTAATTCGTTATTTTTGTCTGACACCCACATGGGCTTTTGCTCCTATGTACCAGTTTAGGTTTATTACAAGACTGATTGTTATTACATGTACATACATATCTGCAATATCAAAATATTCTTGTTTTAGCCATTCTTGTAATAAATAAGTGGAAGCCGGTTGAAGTAACAATGATCAAGTCAATTAATTGATTTACACAGATAATGAAGTTTTGAATGATTTTGTTAATTATACCATTTGATTGATTGATTAATTGGTAACATTGTTGATTATGATTTTACTGAAATGGTTATTTGATTTATTACATTACTATACATATACAATGTAGTTTTACCAGTCCTAGTATACTTCTTATACATATACGTTCAACAATACTTTGATTACTGCTTGTGGATAACAGTCGTTTGCGTTTGTTACGGTGTTGTGATTCATTTCTGCCATTTTTTTCTGTAATTCTGCCGCTGTGGAAGGGTCCCTGATTGGCGTTAAGAACTTGCGACACACGGAATGACGACAAACGTAAATGATGTTCCTGTGCCAGTTTTGCGTTCTGTCGTTATAGTGGCGGTGCAAGACTAACATTCTTTAATTCTGATGTCCTCCCCATGAAAAGAACGACAGTGGCTTACCCCAGCCACCATAATGTTTGACAAGCGGTTACATTTCACTAGGAATAGAATCTACCTTTATATATGACAATAACACCAGTTATAATGACATCAGTCATAAGGTCAACAACAAATGGTACAACTGTCCGTAATAACAATGACAACAACACTGTATGTTGTTTTCAGGGTTTACTTTAAGAGATGTTGTCGTCTCAAAACTTAGATAATAAACACATTTTAAAGCCCCATTAAGCTATTTTCAAAAAAAGCAATAACTTGTTAACCTATCTATAGAATGATGCATTTTAGCACTTTAGTTGAGTTACAAAGGTGGAAAACACCAAAAGATGGAGGAAAATGTAATACACTGTACATAATCTAGTTGGATTATTGACAGAATTACGAATTGTTAACAATAAATGCATGATTTATAGTCTAAGGGAAGTAACTCTTGCAAACATCCTGATTCCTTGAATTTATTGGATGATTGGAAAAATGTTTTGGGAGCCTTAACAGAAAAAACAAGCCAACTCAGCAAAATCCTAATGAAATCCCCTTGTTTTACTGAAATATGAAACGCGTATACTAGGCATACTAGAAAACCTTGAACAAATGCTGGCCACTGCCGTATCTACTTAATTATATCAAATATTTGTTACTGATAAATATCAATAAAGATAATGGCTACAGTCATACATGCGTGTGTGTACATGTATAATGTTGTACAGAACAATACAAAAACACAGTACGTAGTGTTATCTGACACCTGTGTAATAACTCGCATTAACTCACATTAGTTCACGTGCAGATAATGGTGAGCAGGTGCAAAATGCACTAGTGTGTGACGTCATCACCGACACCTGTGTAATAACTTTCATTAACTCACATTAGCTATACACGCCTATCTATCAGTACCTCATTGGTTGTGCAATAAGCTGCACATCAGTGATGAACGCTAGATATCCTCTAGGCACACGTGGTTATCGTTTGGTTACGTTGTTTACGTTATTTTGAAAAGGAAGAAATAAGTTATATAGTCCAGTCAGAATAAAAATCCAGTGACGCAGCGGTCGAGTCCACTATAACGGTGTAAAACCAATTATAAAGGCTTATACAGTACAAACAACTATAATTTCAATGCTAACTAACATACTAAACTTCGATCTACCTGTTTAGACAATGGTTGTGATTTTTTGCGTACACATAAACTGCAACGTCACTGTCACAATACCCTAACTGGACTATACATACGTTAAACATGTAAGGCTATAGAAGAGATCATGTGTGTATACAAAGTCCTTCATACCACCAGCTAGCAATTGGTGAACGACAGGTTTTTATTGTTCATTCATCCAATAGATTGCCGCTGGGCATTTTGCATATGAATACGGTGATCTCTCTTATTGCTTCGTTATCAGGTTGTTGCCGTTTTAGGTCATTGTCGTGCTGAATTAACTTGTATCGTCATAAAAAGGATGTCTTGTTGTATAGTGTTGTAGTGAGACAGGGACCATACAAAGCTATCATACACACATCATCCGTACAATTAAATGTCACGGAAAGAATCTATCTAAATCCTGACAAATAATGCAGTGGCACTGGCTACGCAGACACATTCATAATGGAAAATCAATTGATCGGTAATAACGGAAAATGCCGAATAATGGGTTAATTCTGTCTGTTGAAATTTGCCAATGTAGAAGGAACATATTGTCATAATGTCCATGTCCTGTGGTCATCTAATCAACTGTTACACCCACGGCTTCTGCACTTATGTAAGTCTGAAATTACTAGACTAAGTACAGTATTAGCATACTGAGTAGACTAATGTCTGTTTTCTACTATGCAGTTAGTACATGCATGTATCCCTGATGTCGCTATAGTAGACCAGGTGCCTGTATAGGCCTATATGTGTGGATACTGGGAACAGTTGGCTATATATATGTGGATACTGGGAACAGTTGGCTATATATATGTGGATACTGGGAACAGTTGGCTATATATATGTGAATACAGGGAAGACAATCGTGTTTTTGTTTATTGCAGTGTTTTTTGTACATGTACTAGTATATGGCATTGATTCTGGTTTTCAGGAAATATTAAAATAGTGACGTCATCATCGTTATGTTACAGTTAGAGTATCACGAGCTTTGTTTCTGGACTCAAACATTGCGGAACATACGCTCAACCTATGTGATAATCATATATTAATTAATACACAGTTTACATTCCGTCGTCATGGTAAGTTGTAGAATTCTAATTTCGAAGACTGGACAATTAGTCAGATGACTATTCGATATTTTACCAGGGTTGTAATTAACGGTAACATTACTAAGTTGACATACTTACATAGTACATTGGAATACAATTACAACTTTCGATTACTGATTTTTCAAAATCATTAAGTGGCTAAATTTTGAACTCGCGAGTCAGGGGCCGTATGCCTCAACTTTATTAATTCCCTTTCAAATTCTATTAAGATGTGTTTCGTTCCGTCGAACTTATTCGCACATATTGCCTGCAAGATTCTGCATATTTCACGGTGTGCATTTGCATCATTCATGGTGTACATTTGCATATTTTACGGTGTCTATTTGCATATTCAACAGTACAACTTTTGCATATTTCACGGTGTATATTAACATATCTCAAGGTGTATATATACATGTACATATTTATATATATGTATAGGATAGACAATGAGTATCGCTGGTAATGACATTTAGACGGCGAGCTTCAGCGAGTGTCTTATCTCATAACCAGTGATACGAGATGACTATCCGACTAAGACCACGTGACTGACTAATTTGTACATGTACCGTTATTCATGCACATTAAAGAAGTTGTACATTGTATTTCTGATCAGATGATTCAATTTGCTCCCAGCAATAGGATTAAATTCTGTACTTGTTTCTCAAAACAACTAAGAATCAAAATGACAGGTTATTCAGCTCAAAAGTGTTGGATAAGAGACTTAGACAATGGCAATACTGCGCTGTGATTGGCTATTTGCGGCTTTTAGTGGTCTAATTCAAATTTCACGGTGAATATTTGTTTATGAGAAGGGCAGAAGGTGCATATCAAGTTTATGGTGTATTTTCACATGTTTCAAAGTATACATGCATTTGCATATTCAAACGCGTACATTAAAATTTGCGTGGTTTGTTACATTAAGTGTGTATTTGCAAATACATGTGCATATTTCTGCGCATATTTACATGGCATTAACCGAATACAACGTATAAGCAACTAATATGATCGAAAACCAATCAGAAAATAAACAAGCAAAACATGAGTAATTGTTGGCTATCACTTGGTGGAATAATGAGCTCCGAGAAGTTGGCAGGAAGTTGGAAGATCGTAGTTAGGAATTCAATTTCCAGCTGCACGCCAATAACGAGCCAGCAGTGAGTTCGGTATTCACATGCCTTCGCCAATTTTGAGTTGGTGTCCAATCGTGTGCAGCTATAAGTTCGTTATTCAATTTTCTACCACAGCGAATTTCCAACTGAGGTAGAATTTCCAGGCAGCTGTGAGTTCGTTATTCGACCTTTTGTCAAGTGAACTCACAGCTGGCTAGAAATTCGAACTCGGCTTGAAATTCGACTTATTTCAAGTCGAATAACGAACCCACAGCTAGCTTGAAATTCGAACTCAGCTGGAAATTCGACTTTTTGTCAAGTCCAAACACGAACTCACAGCTGGTTGGAAATTCGAACTCAGCTGGAAATTCGACTTTTTTCAAGTCGAATAACGAACTCACAGCTGGCTGGAAATTCGAACTCATCTGGAAGTTCTACTTTTTGTCAAGTCGAATATCCAACCCACTGCTGGCTGAAAATTCGACCTCAGTTGGAAATTCGCGCTGGTGGAAACTTGAATAACGAACTTAAAGCTGACTGGATATTGGACACCAGCTGGAAACTGGCGAAGGCGTGCGAATATCGAACTCCTGCTAGCTCGTTATTGGCGTGTAGCTAGAAATTGAATTTCTAATGCGATCTTCCAACTTGCTGCCGACTTCTCGGAACTGGAATAATGACGAGTCGAGTAGTAGAACAAGTTTATATAACGTGTGCGTTTACCAATTTATTCAGGGCATTGGCTGAAATTAATTTAAGCCGATGCGGTCGAATTCCATTACGCATTGTTTGTGGAAGAAAACAAATAGATTTAGCGGCGTCTGACCTGAAGCATAAACAATCTGAATCAATTATCACGCTTGTCTTGTTATCACGCTTGCTACTGACTCGTGAGTGTTTTCTATTACGGTTATCGCAATAGCTATTACGCCGCGTTGTTTACGTTTATTATTTGATCTATATGTGCGCTGGGTGACCTTATTCCTTCCAATCCGAATGGTTATCGATTTGCGCACGCGCATGATTGGATTTTTGGGTAATAATATACCACATGAGACTCATATCTAATTATTTTGATCAGTTTAATTGAATTTAAATCGTGACTTTAATGATTTAAGAATTTTCATCTTTGGTACCTGATTGACAGCAATAATCTAAATCATACTGCGCATGCGTATACATTTCATACCACGTAGTCTATCAGCGACTACGGGAATCACGTGACGTCATTAAAGCAAAACTTGTCCCGTATGTTTGAAAACAAGAACTATCTTTAAAAAGTAAACGGCATAACAGATAAGTGCATTAATTGTTTTTATGAAGGGCCGGTAGATCAGTTTTAGGACAAAGTGTGTGTATCTTCATGTAATAGCATAGAACACTAGGTATGACCACATAAATCACGTGGTATTACCTTACAGAACCCCTAAACTCACGTAGTATTACCTCATAGAACACGAGGTATGACCACATAAATCACGTGGTATTACCTCATAGAACACGGGATATGACCCCATAAATCACGTGGTATTACCTCATAGAACACGGGGTATGACCACATAAATCATTTGGTATTACCTCATAGAACACGGGGTATGACCCCCCCTGTGACGATACCAAAGTATCGCACATGTGCAGATTTTTTTGTCACAATATCACTCGTATTCAAGGTCTGTAGATAACATAATGTTGGAAGGAATGTTGATTATAAATCTTCTTGTTGTTTTCGTTCACTGTCTACACCACCACTCCGGTCATAGCGATAAAGGAAGCAGTCCTCTTGAAGTCATCCTTCTTGCCATGCAGCTTCTTAACTAGGGTGGTTGAAACTGACCATATACGTTTTCTTGTTGTTTCATACAGGTGGCATTGCTGGAGTATGTTTTAAATAAGACAGATAATAATTAATATTTATTCTGAGTCTGTGTATTGATTAAACATTAATTCAAATGAAGACAGTCTTTGTTTTCACGATCACGATCTTAGAATCATATAATATCTTACATCAAATGGAATGTGCAAACGTATCCTGAATATTGTAAAATGACAAGGGTCGTTCTACATTGTAGATTTATGTGGCAAGCAAAAACGCAGAATAATTGTGATCAAAAATCGATGTTCTACGTTCACATACGGCGATGTGAGTGCATTTAGTATAATGTAATGAACCGGAAGTTTAGAATGATGATGTCTTTGAACGATTTTCATTCGGATCCCCTCGGCAATAATACGGTAATTGATTCCGGGAATAATAAGAAGAGACATAAGGACATGAAGGTTACAGATGTAATCAAGCAATTACCGTTTGGAAGAAGAAAATCGGTCAACACAAGCCGTATTTGTTATTTTAATAATAATAATAATGACTTAATTTATACCGGACTGAGCCGTTGTCGTGTTGCACTGATTGCTACGCTGGATCTGTAATACGGCGCTCAGGGTTCGATTCCCGGTCGTGACATGCCATACCCTTCCATGAAACTTTGACTTCCTCAACATATGGAGTAGTTGCCAGTTCCATATGGTTGTTCAAACTGAGCACAATGCGGGAGACACACTTGATTTTATTTGGGGGAAATGGCGTAAACGTTGTTTTGTATAAATACTCTGGAGTTTCTTCCCACAGGTCTTTAATTAAATCAAGGGTAGTATTCGATATTGATCTTATTTAATTGGAGAATAAGAATAGCCAATCATATCGCCTGTTACTGACCAAGAGTTTAAAGGGGGCAGGCCATGGAACTGAAGTGTCTCGAACAGCAATTAAATTAGTCTCATTTTAATACCTAATAAGGCAAATAATGAAAACCCTGTACAATGTTACGAAATATCGTTAATTTAAAAATATTTTTTTCAAGAATAAATAAATATCGTTGTCGTCAATAAAAGACTGACAGCCTTTTGTTCAAATCGATATACAAAATATCGAAGCGCGCGTTATATATGTAGTAAATGTGTAAGTCAAATTCTTCTTTGACTATTCGGTAATAGTTGGTTTTACAAGTGATAAACGCAATTTTGTTGTATGCAAACCACGACACTCCAGTTTCTTGGCATGCCCCTTTAATATGGTGTGGTCTGATTGGTTGTCCTTATTCTTAAGTCAAGTAAGATCAATATTGAATACCACCCCAGGTCGATGGACAAAATCTAAGATTGAAATAAAATGAGCCATTTCTGTCATTGAGTGCACTAAAAATCAAACGATTAGTTTGATATTTTGTAAAAATATCGCAATAAGTACAATTCTAAAAAAATTTGTTTGGCTAAACGTATATAAATCAGGGGTGAATCGCTTTGTTTTGTTAAATTGGGTATTTAGAATGAATCGTTGCTATGACAACAACAATAAGATATATTCAATCTAAAAACAAACCATGCATAGCATGCATTTGTCTTTCTTTCAATATGACTACATGTACACATAACACGTACGGTAAATACACATTATTGTCACGGCATATTAGAGTATTAGTAGCTCATAAGAAGTTGTTTTCATGGTAATGAAACGAAAGAAGCATAACCATTTTAAAATAAATAAAGATCTAGTCATAGACTTTGACGTTTCGCACAATGTTGCGACTATTTTCTGTAACGTGACGTTGACATTATTTTAGTGCAAAATGTACGTCACACACATTACTACACGTCCCGAATTTAGATTGAAAATATGAATATAAAGTCCATGTATTGAATTGGTAATATTTTTTATGATTATTATTAGTATACACAATAATTTGTTATATTTTTGTTGTTTTAGAAATGGTTGCTATGGCAACAAAAAATAAAATAAAATCATATAACCTTTAGACAGAAATGTTATGTCTCACAAATAAGAAACATTATTTAAATGATAAGTGGGATCATAGCAGATGAACGTGTGTGTGTGTGGGATATAATGCCACTGAAACACAAACAGTAACAGAATATGCCAATGTTGAAATGGCCGTTTTTGAATAAAAACGTACCAGTCATTGGGTCCATTTGAAGGTCATAACTGTGTAAATATTTTGAATTTTGACAAAAGTATGTCTTTATTGTGTACAAGAAAGATAGGTTCGACAGACAATGCAAAAAACGAAATTCAAAAAAATTGTCATAAGGGACCTTTTCTCAGATATTGGCTTAAATGTAACTTGATGACGGGTATCATTTTGATTAAATAATGATTATGTAACTTGTTCCTATAACTAAGAATTTTCTCTATAATGTAGGTCTTTATGTATAGATTACAGCGCTTTGATTAAACAAAGGGTTTTATCAAGTGTTTACCTATACACCACTGCATAATATTGATGTACCTCCGTCACGCACAGTTTTCGTGTGGAATTCTGTATAGTGAATATGTCCGTGAGTAAAACAGTTTACGTCGACCCAGAACTAATTGTACCACCATTATTGTCTGATAGCCAGACATTTACGTCGATTATTACAAATTTCCTATAATATCTAAACGTTTCCGCCTACAACCATTAAGTATTATAGCAATCTATATTTCATGCATAGTTGATAAATAATGGCTTCGATCCTACCGCTAACTTTCTGTAATAACAACTCAGCGATCGGTTGAGACGCAGCCAATTAGTCGACTTAAAGTCGGCAGTGTTGATTTCTATATCAATGGATAATTGGTGTAGTTTGGTTTGGTGTAGTCACACTTTTTCTTCCCCTTCTTATTACATCGTCTTCTTCTTCGTTTTCTGCTTCTTCGTTTTCCGCTTCTTCGTTTTCTCCTTCTTCGTTTTGTGCTTCTTCGTTTTTTGCGTCTTCGTTTCCTTCTTCTTCGTTTTCTGCACCCTCGTTTCGTCTTCTTCGTTTTCTTCTTCTTCTCCTCCTCATTCTCCTCATTCTTCTACTACTTCTCCTTTTCCTCTAACTCTTCTTCTTCTTTTTTCTCCCCCTTCTCCCTCTTCTTCTACCACTTCTTCTCCTAAGTCTACACTTTTTTTCCTGAAATTATTTCCCTGTGCACCCTCAAACATAGGTTATCAAGCCCAAAATAAAATCTAGCTAAAATTGAAAATGAAGCTATGATAGATGATAGAAATGTTTTATCTAGTCGGGTAGATCATTGTAGTATTCAGTATCACTATAGAAATCATGTCCGTCTGTTTATAAATCTGTTTGACTCATAACACGCATGTCTCTCTTACTCCTCAATGACGTCACCTTTGTAAACAAATGTCAAAACGACAACGTCACATTCATATCGTAATACATGTTATATAAGCATACTCAAAAAAATAAACAGTGCTAGCATTTTTAAAAGACATAAGTCTACTTGACCTTTTGAACGGAAATTAATTAAGCCAATTCGTCTAACGCTCTATACATATCCTTGCTTACAATGCCTTATATGATTATTTTCACTAGAGTGGGCCTTAAAGGGGCAGGAATAGGGTTTATGAAATTCGAGTTTCTTTGTATAAATGGATAATGATCTATCAATGTCAGGGCGTACAAAAACTATTTAGGAGAGATAATCAATTCTCCTAATTGGTATCAATATCACGTCACGAGACCTAACCAATATTAAAGCTAATTACTTTCGGAGATGTTCTGTTTATTTTGTGCTGACTTAATTACGCCAGTTTTTCGATCCGCTGGACCAAATTACGCCCCCATACATCAAATATGAGACTGGCTAGGTAATCAGTATATATTGAACAGATTACAGTACGCAAATAGTTTGTCTGGTTCCCGTTCCCAACCTGACACTATAAGATGACTGAGGTCGGGAACCATACTCACAAACAGTCAGATAAATCAATTCTTTCCCTGCGAAAAACACTGTCTCCCACCTCACTAAACTCACTTAGTATGCAAATTGGTAAATAGTGTTCTGAGACCTTGTTCGTATGCAAATTACAAATGGTGGTGTGTGACCTAGTTCGTAATGCAAATTGACAATTAGTGGTGTGTGACCTAGATGTATTACGTAGTATTCCATCGTGACTGTGGAACAGAATGTCAAAAAAGAATGTCACAACTTGTCGAATGCTAATACTCACTAACACGCTTACAAACCACTTATTACAATGTAATCATTTTCTTCCTGAATAGTTTCCCGATTATGCTGTATTTTGTAGAATATTTATTGGATGTCACGAAAGTTACTAGTGTTTTCTCTGGATATAATGACATATCACGGTTGTTTGTCACGCGTTGATGGTCATTTATCTAAAACGTTTGCTAGAAAATGGAAGCACACTTTAACTGGACAATTGTATCACACTGCAGCATTCTCTATGTACAAATTGAGTTTTTTAAAGGTGCTCGACTCCAGATGATGAAAAAATATATATTTTTTTTAAAAGAACTTTTCATCCAAACGATTCAGTACTGGAGATAACCTTTATGTAAGCCTCATCAATGTACATTCATATAATACAAATGTATATACATAAAATACTATGATACTACATGTGCTGCATAATATATATATGATTCAGCGTTATAGTGCCAGTAGGCTTTTGATATTAGATCTGGTGCAAATCAAACTTTACCTGATAACAGAAGCACATTGTATAAACGAGTCAACTTCCGGTTTTCGCAATAAGGAGTACACGTTGAATTGTATAGTCTTGCAATAAGTCGTACAGTGATAAGAAATCACCGGATGTTTCAATCACAATAAGTCATACAAGTTGAATTGTATAGTATCCCAATAAGTCGTACAGTGATTTGGTTTATACGCGGTGAGAAGGGTAAGTGTCTTAGTGAGTACGAAGGTTGCTGATAAAACCAATCCTGGCACGGAACGCGGAACCAGAAACAGTAGTGACCTTACGTAGCATCTTATTTTGAACATTATTTTGACACACATTTTGCACACATTATCTACTTTTTGGCAACTATGAGTGAGCACTATTATTCGCTTATTTCAGAGACAGGACTGGATATTAGACATATCTGTTCCGTATATTGAGCAAAATAATCCATGATAACATTATATAATAAATTAGGACTGGAATATATAGGCAGGGTCATAAGGTTAGTTTTAAAGACCATATATTTCTCAAAATGTCGTTTTAAGCGGAGATTTGTCTATTAAATCATAACGTGTAATTGGATGTGTTTCTGAATAATTTATTCGATCAGATTAGTTGTGATTAGAATCTTCTGTTTTCTTATTATCACCTTGTGTCTAACTTGCTTAAATTACATTTCTTGGAAACGATTTCTTGCACGAAATTGAAAGTCTTGGCTTAACAGCTAGGTTTTGAAATTCGACATATTTGGTAGGCTCCCTTTCTATAGTGTGACACCACACGCGTATTCTTGTAGAAGATTTATAAACGGGTTTGTGACGACTTTATCGTTCATGATGATTTTGTCTTTGATTCGTTTGATTGCGATGGCCGCAAATGGCAGGTTTCGCTGCAGGTTGGGCTAACCGTGCTGTGTATAGGTATCTGTACTATAATATGATGTTTTCGATTTATATGCCTTTATTTATCCTCGCTACCAAAAAACCACATGGGCGAGGCCCCCAGAAGAGGTTAGTCACTTTTGTTTCTGGGAGATAATGCATGATACAGAAGTTCCAGAAGCATCCCTGGTTCTTTTACGTGCCTGATGTAAAGCAGCATACACGAGGCCTCGGTTTTAAAGTCTCGTCCGAAAGACTGTTAGTAATTTTAGTTATGTTGCGTTGGTAACACTGAAAAGTATTTCTGTTTTAATCCGGCTGGAGGCGAGATCGAACCCACAACCTTCGGATCAGCAGTCAGTAGCTCTTACCACTGGACCCTGATGTCGCCCGGTATCCGTGCTATAAGCTAATGTTGCCCGGTATCCGTGACATAAGCTAGTGTTGCCCGGTATCCATGTTATAAGCTCATGTCGTTTGGTACCCGTGCTATAAGCTAATGTTGCCCGGTATCCGTGCTATAATCTACTGTTGCCCGGTATCCGTGCAATAAGCTAATGTCACCTGGTATCCGTGCTATAAGCTAATGTCACCCGGTATCCGTGCTATAAGCTTATGTTGCCCGGTATCCGTGCTATAGGCTAATGTTGCCCGGTATTCGTGCTATAAGCTAATGTTGCCCGGTATCCGTGCTATAAGCTAATGTTGCCCGGTATTCGTGCTATAAGCTAATGTCACCTGGTATCCGTGCTCTAAGCTAATGTCACCTGGTATCCGTGCTATAAGCTAATGTTGCCCGGTATCCGTGCTATAAGCTAATGTTGCCCGGTATCCGTGCTATAAGCTAATGTGTCCGTTATCTGTGCTCTAAGCTAATGTTGCCCGGTATCCGTGCTCTAAGCTAATGCTGCCCTGTATCCGTGCTAATGTTGCCCGGTATCCGTGTTATAAGCTCATGTTGCCCGGTATCCGTGTTATAAGCTCATGTTGCCCGGTATCCGTGCTATAAGCTAATGTTGCCCGGTATCCATGCTATAAGCTAATGTTGCCCGGTATTCGTGCTATAAGCTAATGTTGCCCGGTATCCGTGCTCTAAGCTAATGTTGCCCGGTATCCGTGCTATAAGCTAATGTTGCCCGGTATCCATGCTATAAGCTAATGTTGCCCGGTATCCGTGCTATAAGCTAATGTTGCCCGGTATCCGTGCTATAAGCTAATGTTGCCTGGTATCCGTGCTCTAAGCTAATGTTGCCCGGTATCCCTGCTATAAGCTAATGTCACCTGGTATCCGTGCTATAAGCTAATGTCACCCGGTATCTGTGCTATAAGCTAATGCTGCCCGGTATCCGTGCTATAAGCTAATGTTGCCCGGTATCCGTGCTATAAGCTTATGTTGCCCATTATCCGTGCTCTAAGCTAATGTTGCCCGTTATCCGTGCTCTAAGCTAATGTTGCCCGGTATCCGTGCTTTAAGCCAATGTTGCCCGGTATCCGTGCTCTAAGCTAATGTTGCCCGGTATCCGTGTTATAAGCTAATGTTGCCCGGTATCCGTGCTCTAAGCTAATGTTGCCCGGTATCCGTGCTTTAAGCCAATGTTGCCCGGTATCCGTGCTCTAAGCTAATGTTGCCCGGTATCCGTGCTCTAAGCTAATGTTGCCCGGTATCCGTGCTCTAAGCTAATGTTGCCCGGTATCCGTGCTAATGTTGCCCGGTATCCGTGCTCTAAGCTAATGTTGCCCGGTATCCGTGCTATAAGCTAATGTTGCCCGGTATCCGTGCTCTAAGCTAATGTTGCCCGGTATCCGTGCTATAAGCTAATGTGTCTTCATTATATGCTAGTGTCGGTGTATCCGCGTTATATAAAACATAAATAAAAATAACATTATCAATGTTTTCTTTGATAACCGTGACGTTTTATTGATTTTTTACTGAACGGCTTCAATAACGGAAACAGAGCCACTTTGTTCAGTCTTCCACACCATGCTGCTATTCAGTTTCAACGTTAGAAGTGCAGGATCTTAACCCCTTACGCCTTTTCAATGCCATTACTTTTATTATTTCTCCAATAGTTACGAGCGATTGTATTTTTTTATAACACGAAATTTCTCGGTTCTATTGTAAATTCAAGGTGTTTCATAAAATCTGTCACCATTACAACCGAATGCCAAGAGAAAATGCCTGATCTCGTCGGATGTTTTCATACGCTAATGGGAAGTTAACATTTGGGAGTTATATTCAATATATAACATGGCCATGTTACTATCAATGCAACCCAGGAATTTAAATACAGTAAAACCTCGGTAATACGAGCAGCGATTATTCGAGCAACCGGCCTAATTCGAGCAAATTTCAAAGTCCCGACGAATTTGCTCTATATTGTACATTAATTTATCCCTCTAACTCGAGTAAAGTTATTACGAGCATCCGGTCTAATTCGAGCGCAGGTGTCGGTCCAATCAACAATTTTCAACGATAATTAATTACCTTATCTCGAGGCAATCATCCGAGCGAAATTTCACACCTCCGAAAAATGTCATACTAAATTTTGTTACGGTCCGTATTTTTCACACATCGTGATAATCACAGTTTATGACAATAGCGTAATCCCTAACACTAAATTGATGTCCGTATTTTCGATCCGTTACATTAAACACGAAGTAGAAGATATTTAATTAATGAGCGTGATTTAAACTACGCATACGTTTCAGAACAAGTTCAATAGGCAACAATTGGGAACATTAACTTATACGAGAACTAGAATTATTATTTGCAACATCGTTGCTTCGAACGTACTGACTCGCACATACTTTTAAATTATCGTAAGATAAACCGACGTCCATGTATTTTCTTAAATATTTAGGCTCCGTTCGTTATAAAACTGCAAGTAAAAATCATTTCAAAAACTTTTCATTTCCCGTATTTCATGAAAACCTGCGAATGTAAGCTTACGTACAGTACAATTTCACGTGTCTGATACTGAATAAGTGAAGTAGATCAAGTCCGCGATTATATCCAATTCTTATCAAACAACCCTGAAGAATACAAATTTCGTCGACTTTGTACAGTAGAAAATTAAATGTCAATTGAATCTACACTATGCGCCGATTTTTACTCAATGAGCCGTATCCCTGTGCTGGAAACTGGATCGACTTTGCATCCGGGTTTTATTTTATCACGTGCGATTTTTGTGCGTGGGTATTTGTTCAAACATGTAGGATCTATCGTGCGCTTTGGGTAATGTTATCTTTTTGCCGATGCGAACTTTTATTACAATTTTACCGTTAAACGGAGTTTGATATTTAATGTAAAAAGATTCATTACGACTTTCATATGCAATTTGTTCAATTCGGCAAATGTCCACACGATTCAAATTGCGTATAGACTTGATAAACAATGACAGTATTCGTAGTTACAACCAAATACATGTATCATACGTGTTTTCATTATAAACACAGTTACACTTAGTCACAACAACAATTCATCATAGACTTCGGATATTTCGAGCACCTGGCTTAACTCGAGCATTTGGCTTGTCCCGATGGGTCCTCGAGATAACGAGGTTTTACTGTACTTGCAAAAAGTCATTTTTTTCGATAAATGTCAAATCAACGTCCAAATTGAATTTCCCCCAAGTTTAATTATATTGTATAGTATTATTATATAATGGCATGATGTCATCAACAGAAACAAGCTAACAATAGTAGTTGGTTAACAAACGCTTGCTATTAGTTTCTGTTTCTGCATATTGTTGTTTCTGCACAATTGTTACTAGATAGGATCAAATATCGACATTTGCACAGAACACAGTCTCTCGGTACCCAATTAACACTAGGAATTTATCTCCGCTTACAAAGTCAATAGCAACTTCTCTCCGTAATTGGTTTCGAAAACATATCCATGTATGCAAGTAAATGCCTCTAGTAGCATCATAGTATGACATGGTATGCGTTTGCTTTTATAGAGTTAGGCGACATGTGCTTTCCATTACAGTCAACGTAAAGGCTGAGGTACCCTGGCAGTGTCGAGAACTGTAGTCGCAATGTGTGTCTATGAAACTAGTGTGTGACACAGCACCATACGACTTGGTATATCACATCACTACATGACACATCACTACATGACATAACACAGCACGGTGCTAGCGGCATGACAGTGCACGATGTTAGCGGCATGACATGACACAGTGCGACGCGACACATTCAATTATGTTTAAGCATTACTTAACAAATCTCAGTTATTTTTGACTGACCCTCGTTTAAATGGATTATGTATGGTTAGCTACGTAGCCATATCTTTCTGCAAACAGCCAGGTTAGAACTACCAATATTAATGATCTCTTAAAACTTTTAACTAACTTGCTCAAGGTACTTCGATTACGCATCTGGACCAAATAAATATTGGTGGTTTTTGATGGAGAAACTTGTGTGTGTGTTGATCGTATGAAAATAATTATACATGCCTGTTTAACAAGTTATGATACAGTTACCTAGCAACCTACTGCTGCCTGTTGAAGATAAACACTCGTAAAACCGAAATAATAAATAATGTTGCTCGTTAAACAATGGACGAATGATTTCCAAACATATAAGTGAGCGCTTTCGTCACATTGACGTCAGAACGAGAGAACTCTGCAAACGGAACTAGGTTTGTTTAGACAGAATAAAACAAGAGGTCATGTATAGGTCAAATACATGGTTGGTTTGGGACTCTGATCTGGTCTAGAAATATCTAGGGTATATCGTGCTAGATCCAGTGTGTTTTGGCGTAGAGGTAGGAACCCCCACAACCAACATTATCGCGGAATTGAGGACGATCTGGGTCCTCTAATCGGCAAATTGTGAACGTACCTTTACATGCAAACTTGAAACAAAGAAGGGCCATGGAATAAAATAGTTTTATTAGCGTATTTATTTACAATGCAACAGTGGTGCATACACGTATTTCACACTAAGTAGCATGGTAGCTAACCTGACCAAAGGACACTGATCTTTCTACGGTAACAATGCAGTTTTAGGAGCTGATTTTCATCAGATTGCATGGCGGCATAATTCTTTATAGTACCGATCATAGGGACATGGTTTCAAATTATCTAAGTGTACCCCTTTATAGAAAGAAGGTTGTGCAGTGGTCATGTTTAGCCGCAACGGATATGACGTTACAGGAACTGGTATCCGTGTTTGCTGTGATGACAACTGTAGAACAACTGGATACCAGCTTTCGTAACGTCATATCGGTTGCGGCTTTACATGACCGCTACACAACCTTCTCTCTCTATATATAGGTACACTCAGATAATTTGAAACTCAGATAATTTGAAACCATGTGCCTATATTACCGATGACATTGCCATGTTGTCACTAATATCCATGATAATGATTTTACAGCACAGTCTTGTATAGAATTTTTAACAAACGATTGTAAACCATAAGTTCACCGTAAAAAAAAACAGGTGAGAATCCATAACACATAATTATTGCCTGAAAGCTAAATGCATTCGAACTTGTTTATTATTACATATAGATTCTAAAATATACACGGCTTATCTCACACGCGGAATTGTTAGTTCGCTAAAACCTAGCACACGTGTTTCTCTTAGGTACCTATTGTGTATGAAAGCTTTCTAGAAAATTCACCTTTTGAAAAGATATGCGTTTGAAAATTTGGCAAGATCATAGTCGGTAATTATGGTGCAAGAACAGCTGTTTTTCTACCTATAAACGGGAATTCTCACGCGCCAAATTTTATGTTTAAAACATGATGAAAACTGGATGCAAACCTACAGATAAGTGAAAGTAAAATCGCGTCCTACTTCGGCAATTTCCGGGTAAATGTTCGTCCTTTCTCGGTATCTTCCGCCAGTATTTGGAACGTTTAGTCTTCGTTGAATCAGAACCGATTTGAGTGAATATTTTTCATATAAATTGTATGTTTGTATTGGTCATGTCGGCGATTTGGCATTTTGATTCTTTTAGAAAAACGTCTACTGTCATTTATGTTTTCACCTAGAACGCAAGACACATTACCACAAACACATCTCAATGTACATGGATGTAGTAATTTAAAGAAACAAATTAAAACAATATAAACCGATTTAAATAATTATGGAAAACACCTTAGAATTCCACCTAGTTACAGGCAACGTGTTACATGACCGATTTCTAGACGCTAATTTATACAGTGGTTCACCTCGTATGTTAAAACTGCGACAGCTGAAGGACAAACTCATTCCCGGTTTTTGTAAGGTCGTGGCCGCACAATAAACATTATCGTCGTCATTTCATCTATTATGTTCCCATGATTATCCATATACAACTTCCGGGGAAGTAATTTGTACACGTTGAATTGTATAGTTTCCCAATAAGTCATGACAGTGACCAGAAGTAACAGGTACTTTTGCTCGCAATAAGTCTTACAAGTGATTTATTTAGCTTCGCAAGAAATGATACAGTGGTTCGGTTTATACGCTGTGACACAGGTCTACGTGACATGCTGCTAGTGCCCACATCTATTATTTTGTCATGTGGTCATATTACAAAATAGTTGTATGTCTCAATAATAGGACATTTTGTAAAGTATTAACTATCGTAAGTCCATTTTATTGTACAAAATGTATCGACGTTTCAAAAAAGCCGTGTACATTTCAAAATGAGATTTACCCGGCTTCTTTCTTTAAACATTTAATCATAATAACACTCAAAGCATCCAAAAAGCGTTATTGGTCTGAAATATAGAAACTTTTAAATTTGATATTTCATATTAAGACTTTAAGCTGACATAATCAGTCTCGCATTTGACGGTTTATATGTTTAACGTGTATACGCTATGTCTACTATAACGTGATTAATGCTGAACATTACGTTACTTGAGCGTTATGGTAGAATTTGTGTATATTCTTAATTAAATAAGGCTAATTACTTTGTCAGTGTGGTGTGTGATAATTATATACTAAATTTAGTTAAAATTTGGATATGTTTTAATCCGCTGCATCCTGTATTCATACTTTGTCAGTACGTTGTGTGAGACATATTTATTAAACTTATATTTTGGATAATATATATTTTTGAAGATCTGCTGTATTGCTAGGACCATGGATATGGATATATATGTTATACAACTGCAGCAGTGCGAGTTTGACGAGGTCTGTTTAAATTTAATTTTTTATTCTAGGTAAAAATATTTCCTAAAATTGAGACCCATAACTAAGTTGTAACAACTTGTGGGTCAACCTTTTGTTGATTAGCTTTTTATGTTCCGTATGTAATGTTCTTAATACTGAATTTCTTAACATATTTATTTCTGACTTTGGAAAGTGTTAAAATCCCATAAAAGTCCATTGGAAAAATAGCGACTGAAATAAAAATATCATGACATTTGTCCCAAAACTTTCCGAACATCCCTCGTAATCAATGAAATTGATAATAACTTTCACCTAACCAGGTTGTTCAACTATAGACGCCCGTATATGACCAAACAAGCTGTTGACAAAACGTTAAAGGCGCAAATTGTAACATGATATTTCATTATGCTCGTTTCTGGGTCCAAAATAAAACATAAAAGCATACAGTAAAACTTGAATAAAATATTCATTATACGTATATATACACGGCATGCGTTCATCCGAATATGTCAACAAGTGGCCTTTATTATCGTTAATGTTTAATAAAATGTTACAGTATTTTAACGAACGGGATATTTTACCTGTGATACTAGTATATGAACGTGGTGTGACGCAGCAAGATCTTTGATTATTATACGTCAATATCGTCCTAATTATTTATCTTTGATTATTACACCCAAATACCGTCCTAATTATTCAGCTTTGATTATTATACCTTAATATCGTGCTAATTATTCATCTTTGATTATTACATCCAAATACCGTCCTAACTATTCATCTTTGATTATTATACTAGACCCCAATACCGTCCTAATTATTCATCTTTGATTATTATACACCAATGTCGTCCTAATTATTCATCTTTGATCATTATACGCCAATATCGTCCTAATTATTCATCTTTGATTAGTATTACCCCAATACCGTCCTAATTTATTCATCTTTGATTATTATACCCCAATACCGTCCTAATTATTCGTCTTTGATTAGTATACCCTAATGCCGTCCTAATTATTCATCTTTGATTATTATACCCAATACCGTCCTAATTATTCATCTTTGATTAGTATACCCCAATACCGTCCTAATTATTCATCTTTGATTATTATACACCAACACCGTCCTAATTATTCATCTTTGATTAGTATACCCCAATACCGTCCTAATTATTCATCTTTGATTAGTATACCCTAATACCGTCCTAATTATTCATCTTTGATTAGTATACCCCAATACCATCCTAATTATTCATCTTTGATTAGTATACCCCAATACCGTCCTAATTATTCATCTTTGATTAGTATACCCCAATACCGTCCTAATTTTTCATCTTTGATTAGTATACCCCAATACCGTCCTAATTATTCATATTTGATTATTATACACCAACACCGTCCCAATTATACATCTTTGATTATTATACCCAAACATCGTCCTAATTATTCATTTTTGATTATTATACACCAATATCGTCCTAATTATTCATTTTTTATTATTTTACACCAATATCGTCCTAATTATTCATCTTTGATTTGTATACCCCAATACCGTCCTAATTATTCATCTTTGATTATTATACACCAATGCTGTCCTAATTATTCATGTACGGGTACCTGCTTGTATACAACAATTGCAAAATAATTATGTTGTATATTTATTGTTTTAAACATTTTAATTGGATAAAAGGCTGTGCAAACCAATACCTTATTCACTCAGCCTCATACTAATACATATAATATCTATTGATAAAATACATTAATAAGGGAAATTACAATGTGTCTGTAAACAGGTGACTGGCCTGAATAACCGAGTAATACGTGCGTACATGTTTGACCGACTTAAGAGTGAAAATGAGACCATGTTGGGTTGTTCACCTTTAAAGTTCCGGTAATATGTCGCTTGTCGCGAATCGTGTCAATACGTAAGTTATAATGACATAAATGACCCTTCTCACAGCGATCACTTCCCCTTACAGGTACATTAGACCTTGCCCTAACGACATGACACGTGATGATAAAACGTCACATGACATTTCAAAATGACTGTAACCACAATCGGCGATTACGTCCCCTTGCAGGTATATTAGACCTTGCCCTAACGACATGACACGTGATGATAAAATCGTCACATGACATTTCAAAATGACTGTAACTACAATCGACTATTACTTCCCCTTACAAGTACATTAGACCATCCCCCATGACATGACACGTGATGATAAAAATGTCACATGACATTTCAAAATGGAAAATAATACTATAATGAGGGTCATTGACCACAATCAGCCAGTAAATTGTGATGGTTAGACACTCGTCTACTGTATACCATGAGTTTGATTGCCAGATGGTTCCCCGTCAGTCTACCGTGGGAGGCTACTTTGCCGATAACACCCGATAAGTTACAGAAATGTTCCGTATGGATCGGTCTTTGTACGTAAGTAACCTTAGTCATGTTGTGTAGAGTGATTATATCTATATTAGAACGTACAGGATGCTCCTGGTATTGTCATGGTGTATGCTGTGAAACAAACTGAGATCATATCGACACTAATTTCCGTTGATCATGTCTGTATACGTTTGACCTTGTCAGATATACGGGTTATTCACCAGTTTACTATGTCGTTCTCTTTTTGCAAAGTTCTAAAAACACAGATTTGACACTCAATTGAAAACTAAGAGAAAAAACAAAACGCCACGCAGCAGATTCTGTTATTTTGCATGCATTTTTTTTGTTTGTCATCCTTTTTAATGACCATTGTCTAATTTTGAAGAGTTGAGTTTCTTCTATTGTATGGGGTCACTTGTTTTTGTCTACCTCTTAAATAAATCAGAAAATTATGATTTTGATGAGGCAAATGGGATATTTTTTGATAAACTTCGAATTTCCATTAAAATGATACTAGGGCTGACTCTTTGCGAACTCCTGTTTTATTCCTTGCCTAGTTTCAAAAAATAAGGTATCATTTTAAAGCGGAATAATAAATATTTTGCATAAACTTATTAGTTTTTGCCAATGTACATTAAAAATAGGAGATATAAGGTATCAAGAACAAATGAGATTTCGCGAGATTTCAGAAGATATTGTGAGATTTGGTACATCTTTCCAATCTTTGTATTTTAGGTCTTTTTTGTAAGGAACATGCGTAAATTTCAGGAATTACCCTCGTCAGTATCCTTTTAATTTATTTTATTGTGGTTTTACATCCAGAGCCCTTCAAACATATGCATACTACACAGTCACATACTGATTAAACTTGGTCCATAAGGTCTCTAGAACTACCATTACCCACTGATCGATAAACAAGGGAGCTAACTCCGTAAACTTGGTACATTAGGTCATTGGAACTATCCTCAAACAAGGGAGCTAACTCCGTAAACGTGGTGCATTAGGTCTCTGGAACTATCCTCAAACAAGGGAGCTAACTCCGTAAACTTGGTGCATTAGATCTCTGGAACTATCCTCAAACATGGGAGCTAACTCCGTTAACTTGGTACATTAGGTCTCTGGAACTATCCTCAAACAAGGGAGCTAACTCCGTACAGTTTGTGCATTAGGTCTCTGGAACTATCCTCAAACAGGGGAGCTAACTCCGTAAACTTGGTACATTAGGTCTCTGGAACTATCCTCAAACAAGGGAGCTAACTCCGTACAGTTTGTGCATTAGGTCTCTGGAACTATCCTCAAACAGGGGAGCTAACTCCGTAAACTTGGTAAATTAGGTATCTGGTACTATCGCCAAACAACGGAGCTAACCCCGTAAATTTGGTGCATTAGGTCCCTTGAACTGTCCCCAAACAAGGAAGCTATACTAGCCTTACAGTTGGTATATTGTAGTGGTCTGGTATAGAATCCGGATCCACCCTTTTTAGCTCACCTGTCACAAAGTGACAGAGTGAGCTTTTGTGATCACACTTCGTCCGTCGTCCGTCCGTCCGTCCGTCTGTCCGTCCGTCCGTCTGTCCGTCCGTCTGTCCGTCCGTCAACAATTGGGTTGTGTCCTCTCTAGAGGTCACAAATTTGGCCTAATCTTTATGAAACTTGGTCACAATGATCATCTCAACAAAATCTAGGTCAAGTTCGATATTGGGTCATCTGAGGTCAAAAACTAGCTCACTAGGTCAAATTATAGAAAAAACCTTGTTTTAAACCTTTCAACATGTAGTCTTCATAGTCACTAAACTCTCTGCAGTAACTCTCTACTCTCTATACATACAATAAACTTTCATCAACCAATGAAAATGTGTATCAGGGTTCACAGCAGTTTTGTAAAGGTCAAATATCAAAATATTCTAGTATTTAAACCAGGGTGTGAATTGTACTGGTTAAGTGGAAATCAAAGCGCTGTAGGGAGCGTAGACATTTTCCTGAGGGTCGTGGGTTCAAACCCCACTGGAACCATAATTTTTATTTTTTTATTTTTATTTTTTTAAGTGTTTAGGTATTGTTTTGTCTTTATAGCATGTATTTGTACATTTTCCTGATGGTCGTGGGTTCAACCCCCACTGGAACCATGATTTTTTTTTTTTTTTTTTTTTTTTTAGTGTTTAGGTATTGTTTTGTCTGTAAAACATTTATTTGTACATTTTCCTGATGGTCGTGGGTTCAACCCCCACTGGAACCATAATTTTTTTTTTTTTTTAAATGTTTAGGTATTGTTTTGTCTTTATAACATGTATTTGTACATTTTCCTGATGGTCGTGGGTTCAACCCCCACTGGAACCATAATTTTTTTTTTTTTTTTTTTTTTAAATGTTTAGGCATTGTTTTGTCTTTATAACATGTATTTGTACATTTTCCTGATGGTCGTGGGTTCAACCCCCACTGGAACCATAATTTTTATTTTTTATTTTTTTAAGTGTTTAGGTATTGTTTTGTCTTTATAGCATGTATTTGTACAGTTATATGGAGGAAATATTTTGTTTAAATTATAGGTCAGATCATAGAAAAACCCTGTGTAGTCACCAGAGGTTACAATTTCGACTTAATCTTTATGAAATTTGGTCCTAATAATCATCTCAACACAATCTAGGTTAAGTTTGATATTAATTAAGTCATCTGGGGTCAAACGCTAGGTCACATGGTCAAATTATACACAAACTTGCAATAGAGGCTGAATTTCCTTAAATTTTATTCAGAAAATGTGTAGGATCACCATAGGGGTGTGCATGCACTAGTACGACAGGTGAGCGACCTAGGGCCCTTTGGGCCCTCTTGTTCTTGTTCTTTGTATTTAACATTATGGTATAACATACTAGTAAAGCATGAATTGTTGATAATTACAAGAAACGCAAAACTTTAACTTACGGGGTTTTGTTACAAGTTACATTGTGAAACGCAAACATCAGCTTTAAATTTACATTTTTCTTCTAAACGTAATATCCATTGTAATGTAACTAAAAACCATTTATGGTTTTGGTATGAAAATAAAGCTAATAATATGAAGTTCATACCGCTGGAAATATGCAAACAAATGTTAATCTGTTGGCGAATTTCCCGTGACCCCCAAATGTTGACGTTACGTCAGAAGTGATACTAAGATATTCACGTTCACTTGATCTCTTTCCGCGACTGAAATCGCTCTCAAAATAGCAAACCTGATTCCAAGAATGAATAATTTATTTAATTTTCCAACGACACCACCGACATTAGTCAAGTTCTCCCAAGACAAAATACTCCATGTTGTGCAAATGTAAAAACCCTGTTCGATTTATTTCTTCATTAATTCACAAATCTGGGCAACTTCCAGTGACAAATCAGCAATTTCCATTTGACATTTTTCAAAGGTCAAACTTTCCGGTGGAGTCTTATCAGCTGCTTGTATATGCACCGACAAGAATTGATAGTTAATGCCAAGAAAACCGAATACGTCACTAAACGACAGACACATGTTGAAATGCTTGGACCTGAAACCTCTTAGGACAGCTTGTTGGAGATATGGATGGTTCGTTCTTGTGTGGGTGGCCAGGGCGTTGCCTCCGTTTCTGTGTGACCTTGGATTTGTCTGTGCGCTATACTAGTAGTATTTTCTTATAATAATTCGTACTACGAGGTGATAATTTGCCATTCGGTCATTCTCGTAGTTTATGTGCTAACGATAGCGTGTCTTGAGCATCGTGTCTACTGGTAATTTAATAGTAATATTTGCACAATGTCTCCATGTGTGTTTATCTATTGCCAAGATCGAATTTTCTAGACAAGTCTGTTACAAATATGTTACACACATCACTAGCTGTGTATTAGTACGGCTTGTTAAGATAGGACCAATATTTGGCTTTCCTAATCGCGTACTGTATTACACGAATTAACGACTAAAAGAAATACACATAATACACATGCATGTTAATATTATATTTCCTGTTTTTGTGTCCTTTTCCACTGAACATGAGAATCAGTATGACCTAAATCGTGGCCGCGGTCCAGTAGTTAGAACACTGGTTTTATAACCCGGCGATCCGAGTTCGATTCCTAGTAGCGACATGTCATGCCTTCCATGCAAATTTGACAACAATGTCAATTTCCTCCGCATTTGGAGAAGTTGCTGGCTCCTTGTGGAAGGGTAAGTTAGTACTGGTTTGGATACAGTCAAGGAAAACTAGTTAGGTGAATCGGCCGCTGTGCATGTATAGCCTGACTGAAAAAATGTTGGAAAATGTGTCCAACCCGAATAAACACAAATAGGACCTCTGTAGACTAAAGTCCACTTCACAGCATCAATGTGGCTTTGTAGACATATCTTAATTAAAACATTGTTCCGACTCGACATTCGTCACAGCGAACTAGTATTGGTTCTATAATAGAAACTTAATTTTAAGGCCATTTTGACAGGTAGCTCCTTGAATAATGAGCTACATGAAGACGGATCGGACCATGAACTACCTTCACTGTAATTGCATTAGTAGCCAGAGTATAATGTGGGAAGTGGTGGCCTAGAGGTAGGGTGCGCGCGCGCTTCGGGATCGAGAGGTCCCGAGTTAGATCCCCGTCAGCGCGACTGCTTAGTTTTTTTTAGCAAGAATAACCCACATGCTCCACTCGACCAAGGTGTGAGTTGGTATATTCCTGGGCGCCGCAGATCGATGTTGGCTGCGCACCCACCAGGAGAGAAATAGTCTCCCCAGTGAGACTCGTACGGAGGTTGCCTTAGGTAGCCAAATGACCAGGGGAAGTTAAAATGTCAAAGGATGGCTGAACGACTGAACTGCTGAAAGCAGCCCGCGAACATTGGTAACTTTTTCATTTTTTAACTTATTAATATACGACTGCCACACTACTTGTAGTAACCATTGTGTTGTAGTTTCCTCATGAACAAGAAGTACCTTAAAACATTGTTCCGACTCGACATTCGTCACAGCGAACTAGTACTGGTTCTAAAATAAAAATCAATTTTAAGGTCATTTTGGCATGTAGCTTCTTGAATAATGAGCTACATGAAGACGGATCCGGACCATGAACTACCTGCAAATTGCCATAGTATCCAGAGTTTAATGTGGGAAGTGGTGGCCTAGTGGTAGGGCGCGCGCGCGCTTCGGGATCGAGAGGTCCCGAGTTAGATCCCCGTCTGCGCCACTGCTTAATTTCTCTGAGCAAGAATAACCAACATGCTCCATTACACCAAGGTGTGAGTTGGTATATTCCTGGGCGCCGCAGATCGATGTTGGCTGCGCACCCACCAGGAGAGAAATAGTCTCCCCAGTGAGACTCGAACGCAGGTTGCCTTAGGTAGCCGAATGACCAGGGGAAGTTATAATGTCAAATGATGGCTGAACGACTGAACTGCTGAAAGCAGCCCGCGAACATTGGTAACTTTTTCCTTTTTTAACTTAATATACGACTGCCACACTACTTGTAGTAACCATTGTGTTGTAGTTTCCTCATGAACTAGACGAGTTACTGTTGCCGTCACTGATGTAATAAATGCGTGTATTTAAATAACAATGATATTCACAATCATCCACATGTCACACTGGCACCATTAATCAACTTACTGTAAACCAAAGTAATTTTGCGTATCCGGATTTCGCGTTTTTTCGATTGCCGGCATATTCGCGGTTACTAATGTTCGCGTTCTAAGTCTATAAATAAACGAGATTGGAATATCTTTGACGGATATTAAACTTCTCGAATTCATATCACTCGCGAATTCCATGAACTTAAATCACGCGAAGTAATTTGTTGGTTTACCGTGAGTAAATTCTTTACGCATTCTGGACTAACAACACTATAACGGGCCGTTGGCATTTGGTTACATGTTAAAATATTGTATGACAATGTGGTGAGGATGATCCAAAATAACGTGAACGTTTTGATATTGCTTCCAATTACTAGTACATCGTTTTCTTAAAAAACTATGGTTTGTCATCGGAACATTCTTTGTATAAAATGAGTTGAGCAAATTACGTAGCAAGCACTTCCCGTTATAGCTGTTTATGGAGGTTGTACCTCGAATAATTTTTTATTTACGATGTATTTTTCTCAATGGCGATAATAGAGGATATTACATGAGTGTCTTTTCATATTGAATTTATTAAACGAGTTGAATAAAATAATAAAATGCGAGGCTCTGTCGATACTACGCCAATGAAAACGACCGTTATAAAATACGTTCTAAATACCCGTCAGACACACTAAAAACCACTACAGTCGTTCCTACAGCGTTTTACGCCCTCGAAAAATGAAATCAAAGTTTAAACAATTAATTATATCGTACGAAGGTAAATTTAAGCATGTTTTCGAATGCTTTCGATTCACAAAGATGTTTTTGATCACCCACAGCTTTAAATAGATGATTAATGCCGTAAATGCTTTAAATTATGAAAAAAAATACACCCAGTGACTGTACGATCACTTCTCCGGGAAATATACCTTGTATAAGAATTCTAAATTTAACAAAAAAAAATTTTTTTTAATTTTTTTTAGGTACTGTTTATTAATGATACAGTTACCTGTGCATTTTATGTGCTAGTTTAAGGTAATTGC